>JAVSCE010003326.1:0-600000 GCA_032199065.1 Smutsia gigantea
GAACTGCCTGAAGGTTGTCTGGCTAGGTATTCTGAACAGCACCCACACCCTGAGTTTGTCTTAATTTTTTTTTTCATGATTAGACAAGTATTACAGATTTTTGGACAGAACACCACATAGGTGATATCACCACATCACATCACAGTATCCACATGACATATCCTGTCATGGCAACCCTGTAACACTCCTGGTGATGTTAAGTTTCATCATCTGGCTAGGGTACTGTTTGCTAGTCATCTGTTACTTTTTTCCCTTTAATACCCTGTGTTTTTGGAAGTTAGTCACTAAATCTAGCCAACCCTCAGGATGAGAAGAGGGAGGAGGGAAATAAAATCTGCTTCCTGGAAGGAGGCATATCTACATACATTATTTAGAATCATTCTATGAGAAATACTTGTCTCTTATTCACAATTAACTTACCAAAATACTCTTAAAAAAATCAAATCAATTCCCTTGTAAACCATCATAGTAGCAGTCATTTCTGTTAACAGTTGCATTAGGTTTCTCAGTTACCTGAATTAAAAGTTAATCATTGTGAGCATTATTGCTTTTTATATATGTTAAGAATATCAAAAAATTATAACACAGGTGCCATTTAGCATTTTCTCTATCATTTATTTCAATTATCATATAAAAAGTCAGGGAAATGATAATTATGAAGCACATACTTTAAGATATACTCAGTGGGATGTACATTTGTGTGTACATGGCATTATAATGAAAACACGCATTTATATGTGAGTTCTGCAAAACTTTTGCTTACAAGACCTAATATTCTCATGGAAGGAAATAACTGTTCTACATTACTTTCTGAAACTACCAAGGTGAAGTGTAGGTACATTAAAGCTACTGGAAAGTTCAGTCCCTGTAAAACCATGAGGATTTCCTCCACACAAAACATAACATCAAAACTCTCTTATACTCTGAATTTGTTCAATATTGCCCATGATTTTTGTTCAGGCACTGTATAAAGGGTTATTTCCTTTAAAGATATTTAAACTCTATGATATTTTAAAGAGGCATTTAAAAAGCTAAATCGATAAAAACAACTGCCTCAGAGTCATGCCTGCAAGTTTACTCGTATATTTCCGATTCAGATTGCCTTTGAAATAGAATTTTAAGAAAAAATTATAACTAGGTATAATTAAGACTGTGGCTGACATGGTTCAAATTTTACTGTCATTTTGATTTATTTATATACATATAGACACACTTTATATATATATAATATATATATACATATATATAACATGGTTGAAACCTATATGAATTTCTACTGTTAAGTCCTTAGGATTTTTATTGGGAGTGGGAGTAAATGTTCTTATAAATTTTCAGTTTTACCATGTTTTCCCCTAGATGGCTAGCTAAAGAATAAAAACTTCCCTAAAGTTTCTGAAATTCACTGTGTAGTAAGATATTTGCCCATTGCCTTTATAAAGACAAAGCGTTTAGCTAAGTTAATCCTCTTGTCTGACTTCTCTTAGAAGTGTGATCTATGCATGGTGCTACCCAATTATCTTGTTTTCTAAAATATTCACATATTAAAATATTTGTAAATATAAAGAGAAATGAAAATAGCTAAAGAAATATAATTTTAGCAAAATAATAATTATGAATTTATTTTTGAATGGACCTAGTCCTCTAATTCTAGCATTTAAATGTAATGATCCATTAAATTGAATTTCTCACTCAAGGGACTTAAACCACCATTTGACTTAAACATCCCATTTTTCAGTTAAGAAGTGCACCTGGAAATATTAAATTAATTATATTAGCTCAGCCAAGCGCATATCTTAAAATAGTTTTGTTCAGAAGAGTTAACTTAGGTTTAGAATCCTATCTTTATTTCTGTGACGGCATTCATTTTTCAGCCCTAATATGTGAAATATCTAGAAAGGGTGCAGATTGACTGCACAAGCAATTTTGCAGAGTAATTATGTGATGAGTCATGGAGTTACTGAACCAGTGAGGAATCATAAGACTCCTGCTAGGTTGAGAGAATCAATAATTAAAAAAAAAAAGTAAAGCAATATGAGATAAACAGTAGATTTGTATGACATTCTTAAAAGCATCTGTTTGAGGATGTCCTGCTGGTAGGGGGAAAATTAAATTAGATTCAAATATAAGTGTGACATATTTTAAAATTTGAACTGTCACTATGCTTGTCAGGCAGGCTTATGTTACTTGTATTCACAACAATTAAACTTTTTATAACTCAAGGGGAATCCAACAAAAGGTCCCTTCCTCCACCCACCAATGCTGAATACTTACCAGGAATTCTTAATCTGGAGAAGGTTTTTATTTTAGAGGATTGAAGGTTTTTCTTCCAATGCAAGAATGTTTGGTTTTGTTTTTGTTTTTTTTCCTCTTCTAAGTTTCTAATGCCAGATTTAAAATGACTTTTATAATCGCTATTATTTTAACTTTGTTCACTTGCCAGTGAAAAAATAACAGAATAATACATTAATGATAATAATAATAACAATCAACAACAGTACAGATGGCTAATAATGTACATCTGAAATGGTACATCACATTTATTTGAGAAGCAGAAGTGTATCATTTGGCAGTGGTAGATAATATGTAGATAATAAACTTGGCTTTGATACTGGTGGCTGAATGAGTATACTACTTTCATTCCAACATCTCTATTAAATAAATAGACATATAACATCACATTTAGCATCATTCAAATTCTGATTCAAAGAGAGCTTAAATACACTTTGCCTAATCCTTCCATTTTACAGGTGAACACACATGAAAAATGTTAAATGACTTACCTTGGCTCACCTAAGTATTTAGGGATAGCTAAGTGTAAGAATCAGTGGTATAATGACACTTCCTCTTTACATATTTAGCTAGGTATATATGTAAATGTATAACTATATTTATAAACTTTACATTAATAATATTTTATTTATGTCATAATATAAATGCTGTTGAATTAAGATAAAAATACATCAGAGTTGGTGAAAATAGACTTCTAAAATTTACTGTGTGCCAGTGTATATGGCTGCATTTTCACTATTTCAGGGAAGAATTCCCTTAGCTTAATATTTCACAGTTGGTCAAGCTCCATAAAGAAAGAAAAAAGACAAGCAAAAACATAGCATAATTTTATGAGTATAACACAATAATTAGAACAGAAAAAATGATTATAAAGTAATTAGATGACATTAGATTGTATTATTGCAGTAACTGCTTCTGAACCAGCCTGACTGACTTGTCATTTATACTACATTAGAACAGTAAAATTTAAGTGTTCAGAGTAAACCTATTCATGTCAATGCCATGGTTACTGCTCCATAAAACTGACACTGGCAATTTGTCATCTGTCAGTTTTTCTTTGGAAAACTTAAACATTAAATTTAAAAACATTAGGTCTTTTACTTAGAATTTTCCAATTTAATATTGTCTTTCCTTCCTACTAATGCATTTAATATAATTCTATAATTTTATTTTGATTTTGAAAGAGAGACTAGAAGGGGTATGTATATATATGTGTGTAAATAAAATTACCTCAAGAATTATGAGAGTCAGTTGATCCCTAATGTAGATATTAATATTAGTAAGTGAGTAGATTATTTGATACTGGAGACTTATTTTTTAAAGGCAAGTACATAGATCATATGAAAGTAAAATGATTATATTTTAATAGGTATAAAGTTATGAAATATAGGAAGCTTCTTACTAAGATTCAATAACACTTTTTTTTTTTAAGTTGGTAAGGTGTTCAATGACAGATTTTCTCATTTCCTTCCTTGGCATTAGGGAGAACTTGTACTGTTCATTGAAACTCTGGCTTTGGCTAGACTCTGACACCATATGTCAAATTATTTAATGTAAAGTATATTACCTTTTTTAAAAAACATATATTCTCTTTTCCATTCTTCAAACAGCTGAACACACATGATTGTAACACAGGCATAGTTGAATACTGTGCTCTAGTAATGATCATTAGCAACTGAAAGATAATCCCTTAATAGATAAACACATTCTTAAATAAATTTTACTCACAATCTCAGAAATGCCTGAGTAAACAGATGGAGCTGGCATAGTGCCTTAAAGGTCAAGAAATTTAGACCGTGTAGAGCTGGCGAGGTGGAAGGGAAGGAGCATACCAGACCTGTGTATTGTCCTGAGAAAACACTCTGGTTATACCTTCTCCTCAGTAATGATCTGAGATTGTCAACAGAAAGTTTCCAGTTAAGCCCACTTTTTATGAAGGTGGATGATTAGGAGAACCAGACACAGATTAAGAAGGTGACTGTGCTGTTGATTCAACACCTGCAGTATTTATTTATCTTCCATAACTTTACAACCTTCTCCTTATAAAGCCAGGATAATGAATTACAGTCAGACTCATGAAATAGTTGATACTGTAGGACTTTCTGGTTATTTTTCTCAGTTTTCACATCCACAACTAGGAATTGTCTATTTAGTAGGAAAAAAACTGACAAAGTGAGAAAACTTACTTAAGAGCATAAAGTTTAGTATGGTTAATCTTCCCTGAATTGATGATTCACATCTGTTTCTACAGAAAAGAGCATGTATAAATAAGCCTGTATTCAAGAGACTAAGAATGATCTTCTATTAAGTATCAGCCATTAATTTGAATTTATTATCTATTTCAGAGTCTACTTTAGCATGTGCTAAGGGTCACAAGGATGATGCCAGTGCATATTCATGCACTTTAGAGGAACTTATCAACAACTCAGTTTGCTTGCCTTGTGGGTTCTCAATAAATACTTTGTTCTAAATATAATGCAACAACTGTTATTACAGTTCACCCATTGCACTGGTTAAATGCGTTTGTTTTGTAGGACAATGCAGGTAGGAAAAACCTTATAAATTTTCTGGGGATACTTTAGGGTAATGGGACTACCTGAAGCCCCCCTCACTGAAGCCAGCCTCAAATTCTCAACTGATACTCATTTTCTCCCTCTTCCACTGTGCATTAGAGGTTCCCTTGCTCTAGTCTAACACTCCTCTGATGCAGAGTGTCACATACCCCGACCAATTAGGAGTCTGAGCCTCTGAACTCTCCTCAGGCTCTGGCTGTGTCACTTGTCCATTTCTGGTCAAAATTGGTTTGAAGAATACCAGAGTAATCCCCAGGGAAATATGTGAGCAAGAGATATGTCCCCCTTTCCCAGATGATATAAAGGCAGATCTATTTTTCCTGTGATCATAGACAATCGGTCCTGTCAGTATTTTTATTTATATTGCAAGTGTGCTCTGTAATTTTCTTTGATCATTCATGATAAAGATTTATGTTTTATTATATTGTAAAGGAAACATTTATTTTCTCTTATTCCCCATTTCTTTAATATCTACTATTTTTAAATACATATTTATTTGATGTACTAAATATGTATTTATCTTGCTTTTCTTCTCACTTTGAAATAAACCTGTCAGGATAGAAGACAAGTATAATGGAAAAAGTAATATATAATAAAAACAACATACAATTTCTGAATTTGTGATAGGAATCAAATGTTGATGTTATAATCAATATATTTTATATGTCTTTGTGCCAGACACTGTGCTGTGAGTAACGTCACCATATAGTAGGGTAATATGATGTGATGTTAAAGCTAAAAGTAAAGAGATTAAAATACATGATGGAGGAGCAGATACTTATACTTGAAGGCCCTGGGAAAATCAGAGTGGAGAAGGTGATTTTTGTGTCATTTAGAAGTGAAAAAAATTCTAGGGAACGAACAAGCATAGCTAAACACAGAAGCAGGAAAGAAAATGGCTTCCTTGGGGGTGGCAAGCAATTTTCTTATTAATATCTGACTGTAAGGACTATAATTTTTTTTTAATGAAAGAAAGTAGGCATTTATGAAGATAAACAGGGTTAAAGAGAACTGATGACTTTCATCTTGATTGTAAACTCTTTTCAAATTTAAATAATGTGGGAACTTCCAAGTGTTAAAAATTACAAGGAGATATAGAGAAGAAAATTCATTATAGACAACAGAGTAGAACAAGAGGTTCAAAGACTGAATATTCAAGTAGAATGTGTTATAAGAAATTAATTATCTGTATTGTAATATATCTATATGTAAATATCTGTATGTTTAGCATGTTTTTTTAGTGCACATGGAGGCCTGAAGCTTGTCTTGTCCAGTCTTCTTACCTTTCCTTCACTTCTCTTCCTATCAGTATAAAAATGATTTTGTTGAACATGGTTTAAAAATCTCTGCTCCATTAAAAAAAATAAGTTCAAATATAAAGTATTACATTCTTTGCCAATCTAATTACATCAATCTAATTTATATCTAACTTGCATAAAGCATTCAAACTCTTTCCAATAACGTTCCACATGCCTTTTAATTAAAATAGATGAAATCAGAGAATTTACAATAAGGAAAATAGAGTGTTTATTGAAAATAACCTCACTACTAATCATGTTTCAATTTATGAAATATAAAATGTGGGGGTTTGACTAAATGATCGATATAGACTTTGCCTGATCTAAATAATGTGAATCAACTCATTTTTGATATTATAAAACTAATAATTGAGTCAATTTGAAGAAATGCCAAAGTTATTACATCAATTCCCATGAAGTATTTTATTTTCTTAATTAGCCAAATGTTACGTAGCTCTAATTCAGTAAGTGGTGGGCCAATGGAATAACATAATGAGCTACATTATATATTCAAATATTCATCCTTAATGATTTAATGGGCAAGTACACCTTTTCCAAAGTGCTAAAACAGAAAAAAATTATAAAGCTTTGAGTTTGACCTTAGCCTAAAAACTCCACCCAACTACCTTTTCACACCCAAGGCTAACATATGATTTTATTATCCAGTGAAAATCAGAAACATTTTTATTTTCTTTTTTTCTAAGAGAGCAGTCTCAGCATAATATACAGAGTAAACCAACATCCATTATGGCCAAGCAATGACGTATATAGGATAAAACTTTTTAAATAAGATTTTAATAATACTATAATAATAATAAGACTCATTTAATAATGAGTCTTTCATAACTCATCTTTACATCTCAAGTAAATGTTGGCCTGTCACCACTTCCCTCTATACACTTTAATGAGTCACTATTCTCTCTTCCACAGGTAGAAAATATATAATTCTCTTATAAATCACTCCTGTTTGATCTGATCAAAAGTCGCGCATCAGCTTCTAATACCCTCACTCGTGTCCTTCCCTGCTGTGACCAGGGCTCAGGTGGGTGCTCACTGCCACTGGGGCGGAAGCACCCTTTGCACTTTCTGCAGGGACAAAGGGAATAGCAATATAAATAAATCACGCTTCAGTCTGCTGACTTCTGCTTTTCTTCTCCACACAACATTACTACACAATGCCATGTGAGGGAGTCAGAGGCTATTACAAGTCAAAGGATTTAAAACTTAAGTGTGCAATAACTACATATGCAATAAATATGCCATGGTGCAAAAAAATAAATGCATATCTGTTTATTTCTTGAAATTCTGTTTAACTCGCTCCATGTGCCCATTCTCCAAGCCGGGATGTATTTCATTTTCAGTCATAACATTGGATAAAGTGGGAAAAGCTTCCTCTTCCCTAAAATCCTACTCAAGATCCCAAAGAGGAGATTTCCCTTTAGTCTATCACACAGACACCCAGTGATCTGTTCATTGATCCAGGCCACCTTGAAAATGGCTTCTCTGCTACGTTTTCTCCTGGTTTAAATCCAAGAATGTTTACAGAGCTGGAAACCAGAGCACCTGGAGCCCAGTTCCCCAGGAGGCAGTGCCACACAGTAATCCCCAGGCAATCGTGAAAGAGTTTGGGTCACAAAATCTCAGCCCTCTTCCCGGTGCCTGTTGGACGTTACCTAGACACATTTCCTCCTGCCTCTGTAAATCCCAGCCTACGTTTATCTTTTTTTTAATATAATTTATTTTATTATCATTAATTTACAATTACATGTGCAATATTACGATTATTAAACTACCCCTTCATCAGGTCCCCCCCACCAACCCACTGTCCATCAACGTACTGAGATGCTAAAGAATCACTACTTGTCTTCTCTGAGTTGTACTACCCTCCCCGTGCCCCCCCAACATTACATCTGCTAATCGTAATGCCCTTTTTCCCCCTTATCCCTCTCTTCCCGCCCATTTTCCCCAGTCCCTTTCCCTTTGGTAACTATTAGTCCATTCTTGGGTTCTGTGAGTCTGCTGCTCTTTTGTTCCTTCAGTATTTTTTCTTTGTTCTTATACTCCACATATGAGTGAAATCATTTGATACTTGTCTTTTTCAGCTTGGCTTATTTCACTGAGCATAATACCCTCTAGCTCCACCCAGGTTGTTGCAAATGGTAGGATTTGTTTTCTTCTTATGGCTTAATAATATTCCATTGTGTATATGTACCACCTCTTCTTTATCCATTCATCTGCTGATGGACACTTAGGTTGCTTCCATTTCTTGGCTATTGTAAATAGTGCTGAAATAAACATAGGGGTGCATGTGTCCTTTTCAAATTGGGCTGCTGCATTCTTAGGGTAAATTCCTAGGAGTGGAATTCCTGGGTCAAATGGTATTTCTATTTTGAGTTTTTTAAGGAACCTCCATACTGCTTTCCACAATGGTTGAACTAATTTGCAGTCCCACCAGCAGTGTAGGAGGGTTCCCTTTTCTCCACATCCTCGCCAACATTTGTTGTTGTTTGTGTCTTGGATGTTGGCCATCCTCACTGGTGTGAGGTGATATCTCATTGTGGTTTTAATGTGCATTTCTCTGATGATGAGCGATGTAGAGCATCTTTTCATGTGCCTGTTAGCCATCTGAATTTCTTCTTTGGAGAAGTGTCTATTCATGCCCTCTGCCCATTTCTTAATTGGATTATTTGCTTTCTGTTTGTTAAGGTGCATGAGTTCTTTATATATTTTGGATGTCAACCCTTTATCAGATACGTTTTTTATGAATATATACTCCCATACTGTAGGATGTCTTTTTGTTCTACTGATGGTGTCCTTTGCTGTACAGAAGCTTTTCAGCTTGATATAGTCCCACTTGTTCATTTTTGCTTTTGTTTCCCTTGCCCAGGGAGATATGTTCATGAAGAAGTTGCTCAAGTTTATGTCCAAGAGATTTTTGCCTATGTTTTTTTCTAAGAGTTTTATGGTTTCATGACTTACATTCAGGTCTTTGATCCACCTTGAGTTTACCTTTGTGTATGGGTCTAGACAGTAGTCCAGTTTCATTCTCTTACATGTAGCTGTCCAGTTTTTCCAACACCAGCTGCTGAAGAGGCTGTCATCTCCCCATTGTATATCCAAGGCATTTTTATCAAATGTTAATTGACTGTATATGTTTGGGTTAATGTTTGGATTTTCTATTCTGTTCCACTGGTCTGTGGGTCTGTTTTTGTGCCAATACCAAATTGTCTTGATTATTGTGGCTTTGTAGTAGAGCTTGAAGTCAGGGAGTCTAATTCCCCCTGTTTTATTCCTCCTTCTCAGGATTGCTTTGGCTATTCGGGGTCTTTTGTGGTTCCATATGAATTTTAGAATTATTTGTTCCAGTTCATTGAAGAAAGCTGTTGGTAGTTTGATAGGGATTGCATTGAATCTGTAGATTGCTTTAGGTAGTATAGCCATTTTGACAATATTTATTCTTCCTAGCCAAGAGCATGGGATGCTTTTCCATTTGTTAGTGTCCTCTTTAATTTCTCTTAGGAGTGTCTTGTAGTTTTCAGAGTACAGGTCTTTCACTTCCTTCGTTAGGTTTATTCCTAGGTATTTTATTCTTTTTGATGCAATTGTGAATGGAATTGTTTTTCTGATTTCTCTTTCTGTTAGTTCATCATTAGTGTATAGGAAAGCAACAGATTACTGTGTGTTAATTTTGTATCCTGCAACTTTGCTGAATTCAGATATTAGTTCTAGTAATTTTGGAATGGAATGTTTAGGGTTTTTTATGTACAGTATCATGTGATCTGCAAAGAGTGACAATTTGACTTCTTCTTTACCAATCTGGATGCCTTGTATGTCTTTGTTTTGTCTGATTGCCGTGGCTAGGACCTCCAGTGCTATGTTGAATAACAGTGGAGAGAGTGGGCATCCCTGTCTTGTTCCCGATCTTAGATGAAAAGCTTTCAGTGTCTCGCCATTAAGTATGATGTTAGCTGTGTGTTTGTCATATATAGGCTTTATGATGTTGAGGTACTTGCCGTCTATACCCATTTTGTTGAGAGTTTTAATCATGAATGGATGCTTAATTCTGTGAAATGCTTTTTCAGCATCTATGGAGATGATCATGTGGTTTTTGTTCTTCTTGTTGTTGATGTGGTGGATGATGTTGATGGATTTTCGAATGTTGTACCATCCTTGCATCCCTGGGATGAATCCCACTTGATCATGGTGTATGATCCTCTTGATGTATTTTTGAATTCGGTTTGCTAATATTTTGTTGAGTATTTTTGCATCTACGTTCATCAGGGATATTGGTCTGTAATTTTCTTTTTTTGGTGAGGTATTTGCCCAGTTTTGGTATTACAGTGATGCTGGCTTCATAGAATGAGTTTGGAAGTATTCCCTCCTCTTCTATTTTTTGGAAAACTTTTAGGAGAATCGGTGTTATTTCTTCTCTATACGTCTGGTAGAAATCAGAGGTGAATCCGTCAGGCCCGGGAGTTTTGTTCTTGGGTAGTTTTTTGATTCCCAATTCGATTTCGTCACTGGTGATTGGTCTGTTTAGTTTTTCTGTTTCTTGCTTGGTCAGTCTTGGAAGGTTGTATTTTTCTAAGAAGTTGTCCATTTCTTCTATGTTTTCCAGCTTGTTAGCATATAGATTCTCATAATATTCTCTTATGATTCTTTGTATTTCTGTGGGGTCCGTCGTGATTTTTCCTTTCTCATTTCTGATTGTGTTTATGTGTGTAGATTCTCTTTTTCTCTTAATGAGTCTGGCTAGGGGTTTATCTATTTTGTTTATTTTTTCAAAGAACCAGCTCTTGGTTTTATTGATTTTTTCTATTGTTTTATTCTTCTCAATTTTATTTATTTCTTCTCTGATCTTTATTTTGTCCCTCCTTCTGGTGACTTTGGACCTCATTTGTTCTTTTTCCAATTTCAGTAATTGTGTCTTTAGACTATTCATTTGGAAATGTTCTTCTTTCTTTAAATAGGCCTGGATTGCAGTATACTTTCCTCTTAAAACTGCCTTTGCTGCGTCCCACAGGAGTTGTGGCTTTGTGTTGGTGTTGTCATTAGTCTCCATATATTCTTTCATTTCTGTTTTGATTTGGTCGTTAACCCATTGATTAATTAGGAGAGTGTTGTTAAGTCTCCATGTATTTGTGAGCCTTTTTGAATTCTTTCTAAAATTTATTTCTAGGTTTATACCTTGGTGATCTGAGAAGTTGGTTGGTAGCATTTCAATATTTTTGAAATTATTGAGGTTCTTTTTGTGGCCTAGTATGTGGTCTATTCTGGAAAATGTTCCATGTGCACTTGAGAAGAATGTGTATCCTGTTGCTTTTGGATGTAGAGTTCTGCAGGTGTCTGTTAGTTCCATCTGTTCTAGTGTGTTGTTCAGTGCCTCTGTGTCTTTACTTATTTTCTGTCTGGTTGATCAGTCCTCTGGAGTGAGTGGTGTGTTGAAGTCTCCTAAGATGAATGCATTGCTGTCTATTTCCTCCTTTAATTCTGTTAGTATTTGTCTCACATATGCTGGCGCTCCTGTGTTGAGTGCATATATATTTATAATGGTTATATCTTCTTGTTGGACTTACCCCTTTATCATTATGTAATGTCCTTCTTTATCTTTTGCCACTTTCTTCATTTTGAAGTCTATTTTGTCTAATACAAGTACTGCAACTCCTGCTTTTTCCTCTTTGTTGTTTGCATGAAATATCTTTTTCCAACCCTTCACTTTTAGTCTGTGTATATCTTTGGGGTTGAGGTGAGTTTCTTGTAGGCAGCATATAGATGGGTCTTGCTTTTTTATCCATTCTGTTACTCTGTGTCTTTTGATTGGTGCATTCAGTCCATTTACATTTAGGGTGATTATTGATAGGTATGTACTTATTGCCATTGCTGGCTTTAGATTCGTGGTTACCAAGGGTTCAAGGGTTGCTTCTTTACTATCTAGCAATCTAACTTAACTTTCTTGTTAAGTTATTGTAAACACAGTCTGATGTTTCTTTCTTTCTCTCCCTTCTTATTCCTCCTCCTCCATTCTTTCTATAATAGGTGTTTTATTCTTTGCCTTTAGTTAGTATTTGGATGGTCTGCTTTCTTTGCTATGATTTTATTTTCTCTGGCGACATCTTTTTAGCCTTAGGTGTGCTTCTATCTAGAGCAGTCCATTTATGATATCCTGTAGTGGTGGTTTATGAGAGGCAAACTCTTTCAACTTTCGTTTGTCTGGAAATTGTTTAATCCCTCCATCATATTTAAATGATAATCGTGCTGGATACAATATTCTTGGTTCGAGGCCCTTCTGTTTCATAACGTTAAATATATCATGCCATTCTCTTCTGGCCTTTAAGGTTTCTGTTGAGAAGTCTGATGATAGTCTGATGGGTTTTCCTTTGTAGGTGATCTTTTTTCTCTCTCTAGCTGCCTTTAATACCCTGTCTTTATCTTTGATCTTTGCCATATTAGTTATTATGTGTCTTGGTGTTGTCTTCCTTGGGTCCCTTGTGTTGGGAGATCTATGAGCTTCGGTGGACTGCGAGACTACTTCCTTCCCCAGCGAGGAAAAGTTTTCATCAATTATTTCTTCAAAGACACTTTCTATCCCTTTTTCTCTCTCTTCTTCCTCTGGTACTCCTATAATGCGAATATTGTTCCATTTGGATTGGTCACACAGTTGTCTTAATATTCTTTCATTCCTAGAAATCCTTTTATCTCTCTCTGCCTCAGCTGCTCTGTACTCCTGTTCTCTGTTTTCTATTCCATTAACAGTCTCTTGCATCTCATCCATTCTGCTGTTAAGCCCGTCGATCGCTTGTCTGATTTCTGCATTGTCTTTCCTCAGTTCCCTCACTTCCTCCCTCAGCTCTTGCACATTTCTCTGTAGGTCCATCAGCATGGTTATGACTTTTATTCTGAATTCTTTTTCAGGGAGACTGTGCATTTCCATCCCTTCAGACTCCCTCTCTGGGGTTGTCTGGTTGATTTTGGTCTGAACCATATTCCTCTGTCTTTTCATGGCTATAGAATTGGTCACTGATAGTTGTCACATATGTCAGCTGGGCTCTTTAAGACTTTAAAAAGAGAAAAAAGAGAAAAAAGAAAGAAAGGAGAAAAGAAAGGAAAAACAAAAACAAAACAAAACAACAGCAAAAAAACAAAAAAAATGTCCACCGGACATAGATTCTGTGGGAATGCTGTAGGTGGCGCTATTGCCCCACTATTCCACAGCTGTGAGTGTGCCTCTCCGCAGGCCCCTTTATCGCTCTGGCAGAGGTGGGAACGAATAGAGGCTGTTGATCTCAGTGCGAAGTGTGTATAGCTACGCTTCCTCAGTTGCCAGCTAAGGTGTCTGAAACTCCCCAGGACTCCCAGCCTGCTGGGCTGAGTGTGCGGGCGATCCGGCTCCTCCGCTGGGCTCCTGTCTCTTTAAGACCACTGAAGAAAGCGCGTCCTTTTTTTTTTTCCTTCCCAGGAGCTGACTGCAAGCACCCTGGCACGTTCCCTGCTTAGATCCTTCCCCACTGTCTCTCCAATCTCCGCTGCACTGTGCAATGTGGGTCAGCGCTCCCTGCGCGGATCACTGGGGCTGGCTACTTCACTGGGTGTACTTCCACTCCCTCCTGGCTCTGAATCCTCTCCTCCCGCTGGTGCGCTGGGGTGGGGGAATGCTCGGGTCCCGCCGGGTCGCGGCTCCGTATCTTACCTGCTTCTTTGGGTGCTGAGTGCTCTCGGGTGTAGCTGCACGCTGTGCGCTTTCCTGTGTATTCTCATCTATCTTTTAGGAATAGATGTATTTGCTGTGTTTTTGTAGATAAATATAGTGTTGGGAGGAGATTTCTGCCACCCTGCTCACACCGCCATCTTCCCGGAAGACCACGTTTATCTTTTATTAGGATATTAATGTTTTATATTTGGGACTTTCTTCTGGGGAATAAGGACACTTCTTTCTTCAGAGAAGAAGATTGAAGATAATCTCTTATTCCTTCCATACACCAGGAGCAAGGGGAACAAAACATAAACTAGTCTCTCAGTAATTATTCCACCACGTATGGCTTAGCCCCATTGTCTGGATTAGAGGAAGAGGAATGTAGGTTGTAGGTTGAATGGGACATCCTATATATTACAGCATTCTCAGTGAACAAGGAATTACACAAGAGTAAAATTTTTAAAAGTGATATTTATTATGAGAAAAGGAAATAAAGAAGGATAGTCGTGCAGTATAGTAAAATAAGTATTGTCTTTGAAATCTCAGATGTGGAACGTCAAAGGAGACATTTTCTGAACACATACACTTGATGTTTTATATTTCTTAAGCTTATTCTTCTATAAATGAGGATGTATTAGTTTGCTCGAGCTGCAGCCATAACATAATACCACAGACTAATAATAGTTTAAAGAACAGACATTTTCTCACAGTTCTGGAAGCTGGAAGTCCAAGAAGAAGGTTTGAGAAGGATTGGTTTCTTCTGATGTATTCTTCCACTTATAAGGGTACCAGACATACTGGATTAGGGTCCACCCTAATGACGCTATTGGAAATTAATGACCTCTTTAAAAATTTACAAATGTAGTCACACTCTAGAGTTTAGAGCTTCAACATCTGAATTTTAGGACACCACATTTCAGCTCATAGCAGGGAAATGACACTTATCTCATGATTTTGTGAAAATTAGATAGAATTAATGCAAAAATATAAAACAGCTTGGTCTATAATATGTGTTTTAAAAATATAATATGTTTTAAAAAGTCAGGTTTATTATGATCTTTCACATTATAATAGTCATTGCAAATAAAATACAATTCTACTGCACTTTTGTTTACCAGAATCAGTTCAGTGCAAATGAAAGGGCATACATCACTTGGGAAATGATTGTTCTGAACAAGAACCCCTGATTCTTAATATTTTAAATTTAAAGAAATGGCTTCTCACATAAGACCTAACAGTATACTGAAAGGCACCTCATGACAAAGCTAGCTTATCCCTTGCTCTGAAATATAAACAAACCTTATTTGAGGAAGAGAAGAAAAATGTTCTAAATTTCATTATGTTCATTTTACAATGATTTTTTTTCCTTTTTAAGATTGGTTTAAACATTTTTTAAAGTGCCTCATCAAATGTCACTAATATTTAATCCCATTTTTTTCTAGAAGTCTAATTGTTTTAGCTCTTACATTTAGTTCAGTGACAAACTTTGAGTTTTTGTGTATGGTATGAGGAGAGCCAAGGTTCATTATTTTCCAACTAGTTGTCTCACACTATGAAAAGACTCTCTTTTCTAATTAAATTACTCTGACTACTTAACATATTTTCACATATATTATTCCTATATACATTGTAAACATCCTGAGATAATATAATTTTTAACAATTGCATGGTTATAAAAAATTAGAAATAATAGGGAGAAAAACAAAAGAAAGAAATACTCTTTTGCATTTTCTCAGATATTTATCATTACAAAAATTTTATTTTCTGAAGACTGGAGTTTGTACCTGGCATCATATTTCCTCCATCCATACAAGGCTTCCTGCATTGTTTCTTGTAGTTCAGGTCTGCTGAAAATTATGTTTTCTTTATCTGAAAATGTCTATAATAAACCTTTTTTTTCTGAAGGACATTTAAACTGGATATAGAATTCTGTGCTGAAATTTCTTTCTAACACATTAATATTGTTCTCCTCTCTTTTGTACTTCATGGATTTTGATCAAAGGTTACCAGTTAATAAGATTGTTGTCCCTTGTATGTAATATGCCCTTGTTTTTTTGTTTTTTTTTTTGCCACTTTGAATGTTTGCTCTTCATCTTTGGTTTTCAGCAGTTTAACTATTAGGTTACCGAGCTTGAGATTCTTTTTGTTTATTCTGAATGTTTGTTTATTACCTTGGATATGGAAATTTGTTACCAAATTGGGAAGTTTAGAGAACAATATCTTCAAATTGTTTTGCCCCATTTTCTCTCACTCTTTGCTTTGTGGTATTCCAGTTACACATATGTGTAATGACCACTTGTGTATACAATGTCTAATGATTTTTGCTATCATCTAACAAGGACCTGAGGCTGTATGCTTTGTTTTCATTTTTTCTATCTGGTATCTACTTCAATACTTTCTATTAATCTATCTTCAAATGCAATTTCTCTTTACTCTGTCATTTTAATTTGGCTATTAAATCACCTACCTTTAAAATTTTCTCAGTTGTAGAAATTTCCATTTTTAATGTTCCTAATTATCAGCTGAAATCCACTACCTCTCTGTTGAGATTATCATTTTTTAAACATACTTTTTTTTCCTTCATTGGGGATCGTTATAATAGATGCTTTTAAATCGTTGTCAGTTAGTTGTAACATCTGGTTCATTGCATAGTCACACTTTATAGATTAACATGTTTCTTGAGAATAGGTTTTTGGATTGTATCCCAGATGTTATGAATATTAGGTTGGTGAGACTCTGAATCATGGTATTTCTTCAAAAATTCTGCTTTTTGTTTTAGAAGGTAATTTTCTTGGCTGAGTTTTCAGGATTCTTTCCAGGATTCCTTTCCAGGATTTTTCCAAGCCAGTGTTTATGGTATTTAAACTTTTCTCTCCCTATGCAAGGGTTACTATGAGTTTTGCCACATGTGTCTTCATTGCATTTGTGTATGTCTCATGAGTTACTAGCTACAGGCTAAAACTGTGGTGGGGGGATTTACCTGTATAGCTCCCTGTGTCCTCTCTTTCACATACTTGCTCCCCAGGAGGCAGTTTGCTTTTGTTTGTTCACTTTCCAGTACTTATGAGTAGTTGCTTTTATTATGTCCCAGTTTATAATAGTTTTCCTACAGGGGCTGTTCCTGTATGGTCATAATCCATCATAACCAAATGTAGAAGTTGCATAAGTTTCTTGCTGTGTGTCTGAATTTGTGACCTAATAATCTATAGAACATTATATCAGCTGCATAAATAACGAGGTATTAACAAGCAAATGGTGACTATGCTTCAGTAAGACTGAACAGAAAAAGAACTGTTATCCAGGTGTTCTATATTAGAGAAATATTTAGGTGAACTAAATTAGATTAATAGAACAAATGTTGAGGCAAAAATTAAAGGGAATTTTCAGAGTAAACTTGAGAGGTCTTCATAGACTGGAAACAAAAGCCACAGTAGCATCTAAGACTTCTGTATGATTTTAAGGAGGGAAGTCTACAGTCAGGTTTTTCATGTAGTTTTAGGACGTTGGTGGTGATGGTAGCAGTGGTGATGAAAGGCGTGATAATAGTGCTGACAGAGGTGGTCGTAGTAGTAGTGATGGTGAGAATATTAGTGTTGGTGGTACTGACTGAGGTAGGGGTGGAGATGGAAAAGATTGTAATGGAGACATTGTTGAAACCTGAGTGAAATGATTTAGAGAATAGATTAGAAAACAGTTTCCACAGAAGGCTGAATGCCACCTATTTTTAACATTCTAACATTCTATAAGAATCTAAGAGGTATGTGGACCTCGGCTAAAATTACTATACTGTAATAGCTAGTAGAGCCTCATTTAACCTATTTGAAATGTTTCCCAAGGCAGGAGTTGGTTGACTTCTTAAGAAAAAATCCATATTACTCCCTAGACTACATCTAGAATCCCTCACTTGCTGTGATCCCACAACATTTTCTTTCAATTTTTTAAAGTAATTCTTAAATCATTCTATAACAAACTAATTTGCTTGTTTTTATGTTAATTATTTGAGAATCAGATGTATGTATCATTCTCTGTATTATCTTTCATAATATTTTGAATTATGTTTAAAGGTATGGAACTGCAACCACTGTATAGAGTATGAAAAAATACTACATTTTTTTTCATTAAAATTAATTTTGCACTAAACTCCCATAACACAGATTGACTAGAAACATATTATGAAATATTTAATAGAACTTCCTCTCTATCTATACCCACTCCCACTCAATGTTCTTTAAAGATCTGACCAGTGAAACAAAGATTGATGCCTCCAAATTTGGTCCATAATTTTGCCTCTGAGAATCCTGTGATACTAGCACACATAAACGTTTGAAGTGTTTTGACATGAGAGTCCTATGCTATGCTGGGAAGCTGAGATGGGAAACGTGATGCACCAGGTTCAGCCTAATAGACCCACCATTGAGCCATGCATTTTCCTTTGCCACCTCAGCTACTTTTCCTTACTGAAGGCATGCTATAAATAGAGGCAGGTATGGCTGGTAATCATGAGACCCATGGAGATTTTTTCCCTTCCTACTATGGAGATAACTCCTCTAGTTCTTCTCCTTGCTTTAATTTTTTCCATTGTCCCCATCTACTTTAGAACAACCCTACTGCACAGTCTCAGAACTAAGTATAACAGCTATCCTACGAGACTGTCCTTCAGGAACCTTATTTTCTTTGCTTCTAATCTCCCTTTCACTGAGACAGTATAAAATCTGGCTACCTGACTGAAGTGGAGTATTTGGGGAAGTGTAAGGAAATATGCACAGCAACAAATTGCTAGTATCACCTTAATAAATCATCCTGCTGCATACTCAGTGAATTTGTGAAATCAATGACAATGAAATTAGATATGAAGAGTAATTCTAATTCCATTTGAATTTGGATATCTAGGGAATCTACTAGTTTTTTTATTTCTCATAATTCTCTGTATTATCAATCATTTGTTATTTTTTATTAAACTTTTCCAGATCCTTTATAGTTATTACTATTTAAAACTAAGAGACTCTGAATTTATTCAGACTCAGCAGGAAATGGTGGGGATGGGAGTTCAGTGGGTCTCCCTACTTCATACTGTGCTACTGAGGAATCTGGAGCGAAATTGGGCAGTAATGCTGATTTAGAAGATTAAATGAGCCTTGGGCAGGTGGGAGAAAAAAATAACTAAAAAGTGGACTTAGACTGCATTGAGAGTCCTTGGGGCTTTAAATTGAGGTATCCAAATTTGGAAAATTGTTATCCTATCCCATATTTCATACCTCATACCCTCTTTGCCTGAGTCAGATTTCTTATTAATACTGCTTAATCCAACCCACAGGCTGATGTACTATTTTTATGGATATTATCAGTTTATTATGATAAGTTCTTAGGCAGAATGAAACAATTCCTCTATCCCCTATCTTATTCCAAAGAAAAATAACATTAAATCAGCTCAGCCAGTTTGAAGAAAATGCCAATTATTTCCATTCGTTCTGTTCTCTTTTCTCCTGATAGTAGTCAAAATAAATTAAACCCATGTGCTGATCTGCAGCTCACATCAAACTCTTTACAGGATTTAAATAACCTCAAATACATCCGTACAGTTCATCCCAATTGAATTAGTAGTCAGGTCCCTACCAAAACTATCCCTTCAAAGGCAGCACAATCTTCCCTTGCAAAATGGTTTCTCCAACAAATTTCTGCCTAAATACTGCTACTAAGATTTAATGTACATATAAAACACACAGCAATCTTGTTAAAATGCAGATTTTAGGCCAAAAGTCCCAGAGCTTCTGATTCAGTAGACTTAGAATGAGACTCAAGACTGCATTTTTTTTTAACAAGCCCTCAGGTGATTTCGATACAAATGTTTTGTAGATCCACTCTGCCTTCTTTGATACCTTATATGATCTTTGTTCTCTCCATCCCCAATCACAATAAAAAGATAGAAAACACTTTTTTTCTGATTTTCTTTTTTTTATTAACACTCTTTTTTCCTACTAAAAGCAGACAAGTCTTAAGAACCTGCCTTTTATTTTCTATTTCAATCCTTTCTCATGTATTTTTTTTCAAAATTTAAATATCAGAGATTTTTCTAAGCCAGTTAGGTTATAATTCTTCTGTGTTTTTTCCTAATTTTTTGAGCTACTCCCTGACATTTATTATTTCTCTAGTTAGAAAACTTACAGAGTTGGGATAGAGTCTAAATTCACTACAGTAGCTCACTGACTGTTAAGTGGAGCACATTTGCAAACACTATCATTATAAATACCAATAGAAAATATGACTTCTTCCAAACACCAATATCAAGATAAGATGTGGAGTTTGATGGTATGCTAGATTCTCACTAGGTAAATAATTCCTGTACCATTATAACTCATTATACATTATAGTTCAATTCTTACCTTCGAATAACCACAGATTTCTAATATGTAGAGAGGTATATCCTCACAAATTACTTAAATTTTTGAAATCCAAGCTCCTCCTATATATTCACAATCCTAATTCTGTTCCCTTTTAATAGTTCCTGAATTATAGCAATAGTAGATGTTTTGGAAATCCTAAATATTTGAAAATTAACACATTTCTCAATACTACCTGGAACAAAGGGAGAGTCTCAGGGGAAATTTGGGAAAAAAAATGCATTATATCAAAAGTTGTCACTAAAGCAATATTTAGAAATTTGTAGATTACATGTTTATATTAGATAAAGAAGAAACAAATCTAAAACAGGTAACTTAAGCTTCCTTCTTATAAAGAGTAATTAATGCAAAGTAAGCAGAAGAAAAATAATAAAGAATGAATAGAAGTCAGTACAATTGGTTAAAAAATAGAAAATCAAGGAAGCCAAAATTTGGTACTTTGAAAAGGTAAACAAAACTGAAACCTCTAGACAATCTGATAAGGGGGGGCAGGGGTAGAAAAAAAGAAAAGGCCTATGTTACCATATCAGTAATGAGAAAGGTGAGATCACTACCAATTCCATGGATTCTTAATAAAATAGTAAAGAAAAGGATATTCTATGAACTCAATGTCCATGAAATTAACAGGTTACATGAAAAGGACCAATTCCTTGAAAGATACAACTACAAAATCACTGAAGGGGAAATAGATGATTGTAATAATCTTACAACCATCAAGGCAATTGAATCTGTAGTTTAAAACTCACTGAGTCCCACACACTCCCCCTGCAATCAAGGGAAATTATTGCAGGACCAGATAATTTTGCTGATTCATTCTACCAGTTTTTTGAAAAAACGAATGCAATTCTGAACAGTGTATTCCACAAAACAAAAGAAAAATACAAAATACAAGAAAGAAATCCATAAACCTCCATCCTTCAAGAACTTAGATATAATATAAAATCCTCATGGCACCATCAAATCATATGCAGCAATATGTAAGATGGATATTAAATCACAACAAATGGAATTCATCCTAAGAATGAAATTCTTGTCTATCATTCAGACATAAATGGAATTCCCCACTTATATAGGCTAAGTAAAAAAAAAAAACCCTTATGATAATTTCAGTAGATCCAGGAATTATATGACACAATTTGACAAGCATCCATAGTAAAAACTCTCAGGAAACTAGGTATAGAGGAGAATTCAGCAGTCTAATGAAGGACATCTTCAGTAACACTACACTAATACCTTAGTGGTAAAAGATAAAATGCTTTCTCTTTAATATGGGAAGATGGCAAGGCTGTCCTTTCTCAGAATTCCTATTAAATATTGTCCTGGAAATCCTAGCCAGGTAAATAACACAAGAAAAATAAATAAAAGGCATACATATTGTCAAAGAACAAATAATTTTTTGTATTCACAGATAACTTGATTGCCTACTAAAAATGTTTATGTTTTAACATCTACAAATTCCTTCAGTTTATAAATGAAATAGCAAGGTTGCTGGATGAAAGATCAACATACAAAAGTCAATTATATTCTGATATAGAGACATTTAAAAGTATGTTTATAATGTACATATATACATATATAATACCTAATATCTACATATATTTATATATAATATATATAAACACATACATATATATCATGAATAGAAATATCAGTGCAAATATGCCATTTATAGTATTACTAAATATTGAAATCCTTAGGTATAATTCTAACAAACCATGTGCAGAATCTGTATGCAGAAACTATAAAACATCAATTACAACAATTAAAAATTAAGTAAATGGAGAGATAAAGAATGTTTATGGTTTGGGAGACTCAATATTTTTAAGTTGACAGTTGTCCTGGTCTTTCCAGATTCAGAAAAATCCCTTCGAAATACTAACAGGCTTTATTTGTAGAAATTGACAAGCTAATTCTGAAATGTATATGAAAAGGCAAAAGAACTAGAATAGCCTATATAATGCTTAAAAGAAAGAACATACTTATAGGATTCACATTATTCAATTTCAAGATATAAAGCTCCAATAATGAGGACTGTGTTGTATTAGCAAAAAGCAACATGTATAAATTGAACTGCATAGAGACCTCAGAAATACATCCACACAGTATAATCAAATTTTGACAGTACTTTGAGGAATGTTGTTTTCTCAAAAACAAAAGTTCCTCTACATGTCAACTAGAAAACTTCCCCCAAAGCTACATATGAGTTTATCTACCGGACCTTGGATTTTCAGTGACTAGTTTTCAGATACAACACTAAAATTATTATGCATTAAAAACAAAAATATTGTTCCCCTTTATCCGTGTCTTAAATGTTTTTACTAGTGTTAATATGGATGGATTGTCCATGATAGTAGCAAAGACTTATGACTGCTATATATCCAATTTCTTCTTGACTACTTATAGACTTTGGTTTCTCAATTCTTCTCACTCCCTTGTCAGATATTTTCCATGAGTCAAAAAAACATGTTTTCTTCATCCTACTATCATTTTAGGTACTGCATAATTCCTTTCCTTCCTTTTAAAGAATATTCCCTGAATGAATTGTCCATACCTACAATCTCTACTTTCTTTTATTTCCCTACCTCTCGCTCTCACTCTCTCCTCTCTCTCTTTTATTTCTTTTAAAACTTTTACTGTGAAAACTGTATAGGAACAAGCTGCATTTATGTATGTGTGAATTCATTTAGTAGTTCTAAAAGTTTTGTGGTAGTGTCTAGGGTTTTATATATATAATTGTATCAGGCTCAAACAGTTCATAAAATGTTAAGTATATATCAAGTGATAAATAAAATCTCTTTACTGATATTGTAGCTGCTTTATAGTTAAGGAACCTATGAGGAGTTCAAAGAGCAGTATTTCATGGTATATTTAAATTTCCTGAGTTTATTGTTTACCTTCAAATTTTTTATAGTAGTATTATACTATTAAAAATAATTGTGGAAATATATGGAATATATATGTATGTATTCCATATATTTTATATAGCTTTATTAAGAGCACCAAGAGATTATACTGTTATATTTACATGTCATAGTGTTGTATTATTTTTAATAGGTGGAAGTAATTTTTCACATGATAGTGTTCTTTTTGGAAGTGAAAACTTGAGTAGGTCTAATTTTGACTTGTCAGTGGTTTCCCCATCTCTTATTCTTCTGCTTAATTATATTGAGTCATTTTCTATTTTGCTTTGGTGTTTTTTTCACAAGTTAATATATCTAAAATATGTTATTGTACAGCTGCTATTGGACTGGTAGCAGAAAGGTCTTAGTTGGCATTACTTGTCATGTGTTTGGTCTAACATGCACAAGTATAGTTTCTGATGAAAATGTCTGTCTAAATGACAAAAATTTTCAATAAAAGTAAAATCAGGAATAAGAAAGTATATATAAAATTAAATTGGCTATAATTTTTCATTTTGGACATTTTGCAATAGTGCATTTTATAGTTAATGGTATCCTAGATTTAATGAAATATAAGGTATGGGCTGTTGCATTGGAACAGAGCATTCCTAACAAAAGAACAGGCACTTGACTTTGTTTATTGTACTGATCATAGCACTGTATACATAAATATAAACATTTACATATTTGTTAAAGAAATACTTGAATTTCATAAATATAATAATAGAAAAGAAGCTTAGAGAAGAAACCCAAGGAAGTATCAAATCATGAAAATATACCTATAATGATCACATAATTTTTGATAAAGCCTTTTGATATTTCAAAACTTACTTTGTCAGTTTATAGTTAACTCATATTCTGACCATAGAAAATTAAACAAAATAAACTAAAACAAAAAGATAAAGTCTTTTCTAACTATAATTAAGTCAGTGCTATTAATCCTTTCATATAAATAAAATAACAACATGTTTTGAGTCATGTTTTTGCCACAGAGGAATCTGTTTTTTAAAAAATTCTGCTCTTAGAAAATTTTTAAAGTACTTCATCCCCTAATATTCACTAAAATAAATAGAACACTTATAAATGGCAAAATGGTACTGCTTGTTACAACTTAAATATAAATCAATTCAAACTCTAATTCAGTGTATTTGGGAATATATACTTTAAAATATCAAAACAAGTTTTCCCCTAAATGTCCTTGAATATAAAACATTCCTGTTTAAAAATGCTGAAGAGAGTAAGCAGACTGTTAATTTCTAGTCTGTGCACTAAAAGAATTTGTGAAACATGATTTTTCATAAAATAAATAACAAATCTTATTTTGTCAATAAATGATCAAAGGCACTAAAAATGTGAATTTAAAATAAAAATCCTATAGCCTCTATTGCTTTTCTCATAGAATGTTTAAAAGCAATTCTTGACATTTTCAAGATAGAGCTTGGGAGTCTGTTTATACCATCTTCCTACTGGTAACTTAACGGACATAGATTCTAATCTTAGAAAAATTTAATTATGTGTTTGTAGCACATGTTTAATTATAGAGCTGAAAGAGTAGATGAAATTGAGATACCAGGGCACTTCACTCACTTTAAAATGTTATATTTAAACAATGTGAAAAGGCTACATTTTAGATATTTTAGTAAAATTATAAACTATATATATTCAGTACATTCATCTGTTTTGCCTATTTTTAGGTATATGTTGAAATATTAGTGTTTGTAAGTTTTCTGTTACTTGGCCATTCAAAATTAACATTATTGCTTTACTTATTTTTACATATCTATAGTAACGTGTCACAGCTTGTTAGTAGGTAACTATGTATATTAAGTAGCAGCTTATTTATCTGTTGTTTTTACTTTTTTATCTGTAATGGAAGTTTTATAAATAGTAACATTTAATTTTCTCCCATCTGCTCTGCATAATCAGAATATACTAAAACCAAGTTGATTACTTCCTAAAATAATCAACCCCAATCTTTGACAGTACAAGTGTTTATTAGTGTACAAAGTAATGATCTACTAGGGAATGTCAAATAAATCTTGTTAATAGTCAGATTTATGGGGAGAGAGTTAACAAGAAAATAAGTCAGGGAGTAGAAATAGTGTTTTAGGTGTAGAAGAAAGTCTATAAATCACCCCTTGTCTTTGGAGATCAATAGTAAAACTGATGTTAAACTCTGCATGCAATTCTGACTGAACTAAAACCTGTCATTCACTGTCTTTAATCAGTAATTTCATTTAATAAAATCTTGCAAAATTTTATGTCTCAATGATAAAAAATAGGGAGAAATGAAAAATTACCAAAAATTTTCTTTGAGACTGATCTTGCACATGTGATTATGGTAATGCATGTATGTACCTACTTGGCACATTTATTGTGTGGCTGCAGTTTTTAAGTCCCATTATGCTTAATGATCTGCCACTGTTCATACATCTATAGCCACAACAAACAACTTATCAATTAAACTAAAATATGAAGGATTTAATTCAGTAGAATCAGTTTAAATGCTAAGACACACAGCACCAAAATCATTGTTATCTGAGTCTTTCCTCAAAATTATTGCCCTATACCTCATATGTCTCAGGATATTTCCAACCATATTTATATGATTCTATGTATTGGGATGTTTCTTAATTTACTCTTCATTATCTTTTCAGTATAAGATTAAATAAAATACTTTAAATAGAGATAATTATTCAGAAAATACTGTCAAATACTGTCAAAGTACTGTCAAAACTAATTTTCATTTTAGTAATTCCCTTAAAATATATCTTATTATAATCATAGTTTGCTTTTTGAATTTTGCCTTTTCACATAAGAGATAAAAAAATTAGGGAAAATTAAGACTCGTTATAATTAACATATATATGCACACATATTGAATATAAAAGTTTGATATTGAAAATAATCACTTCCCTAATTATCAATTTATGCAATTTACTTAAAATTTTATAGCATGAGTAATACAGTGTTTGGGTGTGTGTGTGTGTGTGTGTGTGTATATATATATATATATATATATATACAAAATCTTAAACTAAATCCCTAATTTAAGGGTAGGTAATTAAGATTATAAGTATTATTTCTGTTATAATTCAATATTATTGTCAGATTACCTTAATTTTAAAAGACTTTTCATTGGAAAACTCATGGTGTTTTCATATATACTTTGAGCAGTGGTGTGACAAAACAATTGCCCTTGCATGACGATGTCTAAGTACTCAGCAAGCTAACATTTTACATAACCATCAAGTCTCCAAGACTGTAGTATTTTGGTCCACTTTACAGAGAATTGATTGCATTGTCTCCACTATGTGACCTGTGTAGCCCTCTATCTGATTCAAAAAGAGACTTTCTGTAATATTCTCATCTGCATGCAGTAGAAACAAGTAGAAATTTCTTTATTACTGTATTGGAGGTCAGAAAGATGTTTGCCTATAAATATAGACAGGTTCAATAAGTTGAATGGCTTTGCTTGCTTATGAATGACTGTTTTTCTTTTTTTTTTTTTACCTTGAAATTGATTCATTGTGCAATTTCCTTTCATCATGATGTAGTCACCTAAACTCAAGGGCATGGGAGTGGGGGCATATAGACCCTACTCACCCCACCTCCAACATTCAAAAGACAATTGATATGCACCCAAGTGAATATGGCGTTCACCCAGTGGACCATTGCTTGGGTCAGTTCATCATACTACATAGATAATTTGCAGTTTTTATTAGGATAGTCTAAACAACCATAAATTGGAATATATACATTCTAGTGTTTTAAATTTGTATGGTAGTATTACATCACAATAAACCCATAGTAGTCGGATTACTAGGACAAAGTCTGTGAGCATTTTTATGGCTCATGATTTATATTTTCATGCTGTTTTCCAAATAGGATATATCAATTTACAGTTATTTCTATACATCCTTTAAGTCTTACTATCTATTAATCTGAATGTTCTACTTATATATTAGCTAACACATCATTGTTTTAATTTACATTTCTTCGATTACTGTTAGAGGTGAACATTTTCCCATACAATTGTTTACAACTTTTTGTATGAAGTGAACTTTTCACTTAATATTCCTAATTATTCTCTGGGATTCTAATGTTTTCCTGTAAATTGAATGAATTATTTATATACAGTACACAATAACCAAGTATGTTTTTCTTACTGTTCATATTTTCACTTAGTTTTGTCTTGTGGTATATTGTATGATACACTAAGGCTTTGTAATTTCCATTAGTGGTTTCCCATTTTTGACTACATGAATGAATTGTAATTTATGCAGTAGTCTTAACAACCTTTCTGTGATTGTTTATTGCCTCCAGTTTGAATAATTTTTTTCATACCACAATCTAACAAATATCTATTCAATTTTCAGATAATTTTTATACTTCAATTTTACACTTATGTCTCTAATCTATTTGCTTAGTCTACAAACATATTCACTATTTTTATTTTGAATGTAACTAAATCTGGGTTCACTCCCAATAATATGAGAGATTATATGGATTAATATAGAGGTTTCCAGTTTAAACCACCTAAAATTGCTAGGCAAATCCTATGAAATGTTTTAAGTATAAAGTTTAAATGAAATGAGAATTATAGAAATACCAAAAGTAAAAAAAAAACAATGAAACACACAGGAAAATATTGATGAATTCGACTACATTAAATTAGGGGCCTCTATTAACCAAAAAAAAAAATGTGGAAAAAAATTAAAAACTTGGAAAAATTTAAAACACATATGACAAATCTAAATATATAAGACATATCTATAAATAATTGAAAGACAAAATGACAGTGAAAGGAAGCTAATGGATGTCTTGTAAACATTTGAAAATATGTTAATCCTAATTAAAAATCAGGAGTATACCATTTAAGATAACAACGACATGTAATTCTAAATCTATAGCAGATGACACTTTCTCCAAATTCATGTTCTCAATGTTAATCTTTACCGAGTTCCAATCTAGTATTTACAACTTTCTACTCCAAATCTATTGTTGGATATCTGTGTTCATTCAAACTTGCTCTTTTTTTTTCCTGTCATGCTTCCCCTCTCATTTGTTGGTGACTTTATTCTGCTTTACTTACCCTTTATTATTCTGTTGCTCAGTCCAAAAGTTTTGGAATCTTCCTTGATTTCTCTCTCTCTCCCTCATTCTGTTAGGAGCATCCCAAAGGCTCTACCTAAACATTATATCCAAGGACTGACAACTTCTCACAGTCTCCTCTGCTACCACCTAGATAGTTCCACACTTATATTCCAATAGTTTTCTTGCTCTTCTCTTTCTTAGCAATAGCCTGTGCCCAATGCAGAAGCCAAAGTAATCTTTTGGAAAGATAGATTGTATCATGTTACTTCCCTACTCAAAACATTGCTGAAACTCCTCATTTCTCTCAAAGTAGAAGCCAAAGCCCTTTAAGTGCCTCACAATACCCTGTGACATTTGGGTCATCTGCATCTTCATCTGCTACTTTGACTGCTAATTCACTGCACCCCAGCTATCCCAGGTATCAGTATCTCTATGCTAGTGAGAGCATGTGTGTATAATTGTCAACATTTATTTGTAAATGCACCAGGCTCCCTTCTACCTGTGGAGCTTTCATGCTGGTAGTTCTGTCTGCCTGGAATACTTTTGTAATTATCTGTCTGGCTAACTTTCTTCTCCTTCAAAGCATTGTTCAAATGTAGTTTACCTTCACTAATGTTTTCAAAATTGCAATAAGCCCTTCCAGCATCATTACATTCTTTTAATTTAAACATAACATTTTTTTCACTTAATAAACTAATAATTTTCTTATCTATATCTCCTATTTATGGTTGGTTTATCTTAATTAGAATTTTAAGCCCCATGGAATATGGAATTCTTTATTTAGTTTTTCTTTTTTTCTTTTTCCAATGCATCAGACAAAACTGTCTAATAAATAGTTCAGTTAGATCAACAGGGTTGATCTGAGGGGAAAAAAACTATGTCATCAGCTGCAGGAATCCTCTTCTATGTATTTCTGGATGTATGTCAAGCTCCTACAACAGTGTCTGGCACTCCAGGTTTCCCCATTTTTGACTACATGAATGAATCGCTGAAATAAACTTCTTACGTTGCAAACAAGGTACCTGCCACTGAGAAAGAATAAAAAGGTGCACTACTGTTCTTGCCAGATGAAAAGCAATCAGCTAGGGGTTTCTGTTTATTAGAACAGAGAAAAGTAATTTGCCAAAACCAAAACTGCTCACTAAGTACCAGGCTCTATAACTTTTCTAGAAAGGGAATTACATCTGGTATAGTCTCATCACAAGTTATCAGGACCTGGTTAATTTTATTTTATAACAGTGTTGTCCTATTGATATTCATAATTTGTAAGTTTGAATGGAGATATTAGAGGAGTCAGCAATCCTGCTCTTTGTTCCCAATATTAGCCACTCAGTCGTAACCATCTGACTGTCACAGGCTTCTACGGTGACTTCTGGGCCAAAGAGATTCTCCAAGAAATGGTTCAGGTTAGAGTCACTATCTGACAGCCCATAATGGTTTTGGTCATTCCCTTTCCATAGTGCATAGCTGCCGTACAAAATGGCAGTGGTTCATCTTGGGAAATGCTAAATGGGTGCAATTGTTCACTGTGGAAAGGTATTTCCTCAAGGTTACACAGCTCTCATTTTTTAGAAGGTTTTAAGTTAAGAACTGATTCAACTCTGTGGACTGGAGAGAGAACACAAACTTTTTTAAGAGGCTCAAATTGATAAAGAAAATATTCAACACAGCCATCAAGGTCAGCAAACTGCTTTTTTCCTCCAGTTGGCAAAGCACTCCGATCTCCCTCCTCCCTTCCTCCAGGCTCCTCTTTTTCCCTGCGCATGCCAAAATACCACATATCAAAATAATATAAATTGCTCCCCTTGCTTTTGCTCAGGGCTTAGACCTTGGGAGATCACTCCCGTCTGGGCCCACCCGTGTAAAATAAACCTCAAAACTCCAAGACTTCTGAGTGCTGCTTGGTTCTTCTGTCAGTGATCCCAGTCCAGGTTTTCCAGGATTTTCCATAACATTTGGTTCCCTGACCAGGAAACCCAACCATGCTAGCCCATTGTTGCCACTGGTTTGGGGCAACAGTGGGACGGTGATGGAACAGGAGATCACAAGGGAGAAGGCACCCCTGCCTGATCTTTCGGCAGTCTCCCGCCTGGTCACCCTGATCCAGCCCCGCTCAGCTGTTCCCACCAGACTCAAGGAGGCTTGGCAGGTGAGGACCTGGTTCTGACATTGAATCTGGTAAGGCCCCAGGGCCCCTGACCCAGCCAGTCCCACCCGTTGGGGTGGAAGGGGAGCATGATCACCTCCCGGAGACTAATTAGAAGTCTCACAGGTAGACATTCCCAGTCTGAGTGTGTGAGTGAGTGCGCAGGGCAGCTGAAGCCATTCAGTCGGCACTGAACCTGTGATTCCACAGCTTGTGCTACAGAATTTGAGTGGGCCCTCATCCGCATTTGCGGTTGGCTGCCACAACATAACTGATTCAGCTTCGACTGACCTGGCCTAAGACTTAAACGTGTGCACCTTACTCAAGGCTGACCAATGTCTCCAAGAGGAGCACAAGCAGATGGGCATCTGACTGGTATCTCTAGAGGAGGCACCCCTCCCTTGTCTGTTGTCATGGCACTGTCCATGGACACGTTATGGAATCAGGGCACAGTAAACCCACAGTCCTTGACACTATGATTAAGAATTTCAGGAAGGGATTTTCAGAAAACTACAGAATAAACTTAACTCCTAGCATGTTGAAAACCCTGTGTGAATCTGTATTGCCCATCTTTAGTGTAGGGTGGCCTCCAGAAGGAAACCTAGGTGTCCCAACAATCCGCTGAATCTGGCGGGTCATCCTAGAGATCCAGGTCATCCTAACCAGTTCCCATACATTGACTCCTGGTTAGGTGTTGCCCAGACTTTCCCCTTGGGTGTGATTCGCTTGCAACCAGCAGGGACAGGGTAAGGTCTTAGTTGCCTCAGCAATGAAGCCTGCAAAGAATCAGCAGAAGCCTAAGCCTCCACAAATTCTTGCTGGTGACCCAGAGGAAGAGCTAATATTGCCCCCACCTTATGTGCCAGCTCTTGTTTGCCTTTGAATGGATTGATCCAGATATGGGGCGGATGCAGTCAACATGGATGCAGCTTCCACAAGGGTTCAAGAACTCACACACTGTCTTTGGAGAGGCATTGGCTGCAGACCTTGCCAGCTTTCTGAGGGAAGCCACGTGCTGCACCCTCCTGCAGTACATAGATCACCTCCTCCTTGCCATTGACACCCAGGAAAATTGTGCAAAAGGCACAAAGGCCCTCCTGCAACTCCTGTCAGACTCAGGATACCGAGCATCATAAAGAAAGACACAAATCTTCAAGCAGCACGTCCAGTACTTGAGCTTCCTCCTCACCCAGGGAGAAAGGGCACTAGGGCCAGAGAAGAAAATGGTCATTAACTCCTTACCCTAGCCCCAACTGAAGAAAGGCATACAAAAGTTCCTGGGGCTGCCGGGTTCTGCAAATCTGAATTCCTGGATTCTCGGTGATGGCAAAATCCCTCTACAGCCTTCTGGCGGGGGGGGCCATACCGAGAACCCCCTGTCTAGACAGAAGAGACAAGAGCCGCCTTCCTGGAAGTAAAGGCTGCTTTAGAACAGGCACCAGCCCTAGGCCTGCAAGATACAAAAAGCCCTTTAGTCTCTTCATATATGAAAAAAAAAGTAGCCCTCGAAGTTCTCACATAAACTGTTAGGCCCTGGCAGTAGCCAGTTGCATACCTGTCAGAAAACAAAAAACAACAGAACTAAACCCGATTGAGGCAGGTTGGCCACCCTGCCTCAGGACACTGGCAGCCACAGTTCTATTCATTAAAAAATCAGATAAACTTACTCTGGGACAAAAAAATAAATGTCAAGATCCCCCATACTGTTGTGTCCCTCTTAAACACACAGGGACACCGATTCATCTCAAACTCTCAGCTGGCACAATACTAAAACTCCTCAAGGCTGTCTGGCTCCCAGAAAAAGTAGCAATTCTGCATTGCAAACACCAAAAGGAAAACAACCCTATAATGCAGGGGAACCCGCTGACAGTTAAGGCAGCTAAAACAGCAGCCAATGAAAAACAGATAAAGCTCTTTCCCTCACCACGGCCCTAATGCCCACAGTGGAGGCTCCTCCACCCAAGTACACTGAAAAAGAGAAAGACTGGGCCATGGCTGAAGGAGCCACCCTAACTAAAAAAAAAAAAAAAAAAAAAAAAAAATGATGGTTGCTGCCTGACAGATGCATCTTTGTTCCAACTGCAACCAGAAAGCATCTAGTCAGCAAATACCATCAGTTCACCCACCTAAGAAAAACTGCACTAGAAGCCCTCCTCAAAAAGCAATACTAACCTGCCTTTGTAGCAGATGCAGTACAGATTTTAACAAAATCTCTAAACATTACCTGGAAACTCCACACTGCATACAGGCCACAAAGTTCAGGGAAAGTGGAGCGAGTAAATCACACCCTCAAAGGAACCCTAGCTAAGTTTTGCCAAGAAACTGGCTTCCCATGGCCAGACCTACTGCCCCAGGCTGTCCTGTATGCTCGCTGGACACCTGGGACTCAAGGCTTTTCCCCTTCTGAATTAGTGTATAGACACCCTTCCCCATGTCTAGGAAGCCTCCCAGGGAACCTACACCATATAAGAGATAAGAGTAAGAGAACAGGTCCAAGCCTTAAGAGTCACCCCAAATAAGTTGCAGCAATATACCATAGAAAGAGCCCTGATCTCCTTAGGGACCCCAGTACATTCCTCCCAGGCTGGGGACTCAGTCTGAGTCAAAAATTGAAAAAGGGATCCCCTCAAATCTCAGTGGACTGAGCCCCACATTGTTTTTCTAACTGCTCCTCAAAGTTACAGGTGTCACTCCGTGGGTGCATCATTTCAGAGTGAGAAAAGCCCATACTCTGGACAAAGGAATACATCAGTAGAAAGCCCAGCCAGACCTCCAGATCCTCTCCACCTCCACATCTGATGATTACCCTCTGACTAATGAACACCTGTGTGCTGTGGATCTTGGCCCTTGCCAGAATAGAATCTCATCCTGGGCATTAAACTCTCTCCTGCTGCCCCCTCTGACTAAACTGTTCCTCAAGAAGTTGCCTTTTCTATTGTCTATTGGGTAATTGTTCAGTTGTTTTGCTGTGCCTACCTGTCTCTCCTAGCTGAACTCAAGTCTCAGCCTGCATTTCCAAAGTACCTCCCTATAATGTTTAACTGTACCAAAGTTATAAAGTGCATGGTCATCACCCAAGGGAGCTGCCGTCAGTGGCCCTATACCTTCAGCCCCTGTCCTCTCACACTCAAATAAACCAGCCTGAGTGTAATGCTCAGCTGCATGAAAAATAAATTAGGACTGAAAAAAACTGAGTATTTTTTGTCAAGCACAGGCTTATCAAGGGTCTGAAGGACTCATTTCAACCAGTACTCACAAGGCCCATACAGACAAATGCATAAAAACATAATCATTTGTGTTCTTCACAGAGTACTCAGGCCTTTAATGAAAAAGTCACAAGGAAAAAAATCCTAGCTCAAAGCAATTAAAAGTATAAATACAAGCCATTATAACACTATCATAAACCAAAAAGATGATGCTCCCTAAATCAAAGTGTTTAAAGGGGCATCAGAGGGTTGAGTGACACAGAAAATATTCAACACAGCCATCAAGGTCAGCAAAATGCTTTTTTCCTCCAGTTGGCAAAGCACTCCAGGTGGCAGCTCCCTCCTCCCCTTCTCCAGGCTCCTCTTTTGCCCTGCACATGCCAAAATGCCACATATCAAAATAATATTAATTGCTCCCCTTGCTTGTGCTCAGGGCTCAGACCTTGAGAGATTACTCCCCTCTGGGCCCACCCGTGTAAAATAAACCTCAAAACTCCAAGACCTCTGAGTGCCGCTTGGTTCTTCCATCACTGATCCAGTCCAGGTTTTCCAATATTTTCCATAATAAAATCAGACCTGTGCTGAAAAGATGGCTATTTTTTTTATCCCTAATGAAATTTCATTAATAACTTCCTGAATTGAATTTCATCAGCTATTGCCCTAATATGTTTCTAAATCAATGTGGATTGTGTTCCTCCTCCCAACATTCCCATTCTAAAATGAAATGCTAATCAAGCTGTTTCTAAAAATTCAGGTGCTTTACTCATCAGTCCAGCCTTTGAGAGCTTCGTGATGGGGGGTCTCATAGGCCGTTTTCATGGCTGAGTTCCTGCTTCCTCCATGAGAAAAAACACCACGTGTATTCAGAAGTACATCTCCATCCCCTAGAATCTTTCATTCTTTTCTCTACATTATCTTTAGGGTTTCTTCCCTCTTGGTGGCATTTAGTACAGGCCATTTTGTATCCTATAGAACAATATAGAATACAGCTGACCAAGTGATAACCCTTTAGTGCAAAATATTAATATATATTAGTTGCTTAATAACTTAAGCACAATAATTGAATTAACTGTTATGTCATTGTACATTATGGGCTGTGTATTTCTAACCAAATGATACTCTTTCTCCCATTGTTCCAGAGAGCTATTTTTGTACACCTGGAGAATTATTTTCTAAAATCCACTTTGTGGTGCTAATCCATATATCAGTTATATATTAGAGTAGAAACTTATACTTTCTGAATTAATAAAAAACAGCAATTTTTGGAAGGATGAGAAGTATTTATATTTTGGTATGCTTTCAATAGCAAAGGATAACAGAAAACCCAAGCAGGCAAAACTAATTAAGAGCTACCTCACTGTATAATGAGTAGGTAAGGCAGGATTTATCTGACATTTGGTCTTGGCTCAATCTCTAGGAGAATCTCTACACATTGTTTACTTTTATCTGTTAGCTGTGTCCTGGGTCTGGCTCCTTGGAGCTAGAAAAAATGGATACAATATTTTCAAACTTCATATTGTTACATGATGCCATCCAGAAGGAGACAAAGCATACACTCCTATAATTTCTTAGGAAAGTCCCAAACCTTTATGGATTGGAATGACCCCAGGGACAACTTCTATGGTGAGGGAATTTTCAAGCACTGATGGATTTAGGCCTGATAATTCAACAAGTTATTGGGACCATCTGAGGGGATTTCTCTATTTCATAAACAACTAGATGCTACTCCTGGAGATGGGATGAAGTTAATTATCAACCAAGCCATATTTTAGCCGTCTAATATAGGGAGGTGTGTGTTAAAATAAATTTTCAGCACATAATAGCTCACAACAAGAAAAATTCAGAAGAATCAAGCTTAGCAAGGATGGAAGCTACAGCAGCTCTAATGGAAGAATTAGCAGATTGTTTGATCAGCCAGTGGAGATAGGATGGAAAAATCACATCAAATCTTTTTTTCTCTCTCTGTTATTTTACCAAAATCTTACTCTTAAGAGGCTAAGCATCTGGTTAGCCTGTCTTAATACATAGACATAATGCTTTTCCATGTAAAGGCTGGTGGTTTTTTGCTAATCAGTGCATTAATACTTGAGTTGGTGGGAAGGATAGAGCACAAACTAAATCCAGGGACTTCGGAGAAAGGAAATAGATGCTGACTTGCAAAACCATCGGTTTTATTACTATATTTGCTCTTATTGTTACTGTATAATTTAGTATTCTTTGTTTTCTCTAAGAAATAATTGTCTCACAGGAAGTTTTTGAGATCAGTTCAGTTTAATCTCAATATTTTCACCAAGTAGTAAAATGATGCTATGAAAATCACCCTCATCAGTTTTGCTGATACTAGCAATTGGGTAAAGGTGATTAATATTTTGAATGGATTTCAAAATAATTATGATTAAATAGAGAAACCATACATTTTCAAGATTAATTTGATATTTGCAGTCCAGTAATTTAAAGAAGAAAACCAAAAATACATACACATAACATGGATAATTTCTGACAATAGTCAATAGAGAAAAAGAGGAAGGTTTCAATATTATAACAGGAAAAAAATAAATTTAAAGAATAACAAATATTTAAATGGTAACATATATGTTAACCAGGGTTATGTGTTCTAACTGCTGAAAAATTCTGAAAATTTTGGACACTGGTGTAGACAACTGCTGTTTGTACCTGACCAGTATCTGTCCCTTCATTGTTCTGGCAAGAGCACACCCCTTTATTTCAGGAATGAACCCTGTGTCCATGTATTATGGTTCTCACATAAGTGCCAATCACATTGCCCTCTCATCTGATCCCAAATTTGGGCAAGGAATTTTACAAAACATAAGATAACTTTTGATCAAAAGAATTGTCTCTGGATGGAACAACTGTTCCTTTCCAATAAAAACTTTTCCATTGGTATTAATCATCGAGATTCATGTAAATTTTGGCATTATCTATTATTCTGTAACTTACTTCACAGCCATATGGAGGATATCTATGTGTGGGAGGAAAAATCCAAATAGGAAACAGGATGGAAAGAGAGAATGAAGGAAGTCTGAGGCCAAAAGAGTGAGAAAACAAAAAGTCAGTGTCTGTATACAAAAGTGAAGATGCTAAATACTCTGAATATTTGAACTTCCTGTAGTCAGTGACTCTCAAGATTCAAAGCTTGGAGATTTAAAGGAGGAAGAAAATATAAAGGTCTAAAAGCAACACGGTGATTCGGAGAGGACATCTCATTAATAAGCCAGTAATGGAGGGTTTGGGGAGAAAATTTAGCCTCCATTAAGAAGGTTCAAGAGGATGCTGATACATCATGGGAAAACCAGGTTTCCATTAAATTAAGAATGACTATGTTCTAGAGAAAAAAAGGAAAGATTACAGACATGTGGAGAGGATAAGAAATAATGAGCAGAATATAAACTGAAGTACATAACAAGTGACTTAAAGACAAAAGATAATTTATTAGTCTGATATTCTCAAGTCAGGTCATCTTGGTAGGACAGAGTTTTAGGATGGGAGGGGTGGCTGAAAAATGTATAGAACCATAAAAACATAAGAAAAATAGCATGTACATATAGAATATGTACATATTATAATTGTTACCAAGTCCAAGCTTGGGCCACTTGCTCACATGACATGCCAATAGTTCAAGAGACAACTTATTGGGACAAGGAAACTGACTTTCTTGAGAAAGCAAGCAGTCTGAGGAGATGGTGGACCAGTGTCCTAAAGAAGCATCTTGAGAAGGGGGGAAACAGATGGCGGCATCATAAGTGAGGCAGAAATCTCCATATATTACAAAACACATAATATAAAAATACAAATAAAACTTTGCGGGTGCTTTGAAAGACTTCCCAACAGTGAGAGGGTTGCTAAAGGGGCAAGGATTAAATAGAGCTTGCTGCTCAGGAGAAGAAATAGGTGGACAAAATTTCCAGGTGCACTCAGCCCAGCAGGTTGGGAACTTTCAGGAGCTTCAATCGCTCCATACACCAAGGCTCCCCCCAACAATAAGCAGCCTGTCACTCCTTCCACTGTGCTGGCACCTATGCACAAACCTGCCCTGCCATTGCACCAACCAGCTGGAGGGCAGCCCCACTTATGGCAGCTTAATGCGGAGGCTGCCCACTGCACACTGGGCTCACTGACCCTCACAGTGGAGGCAGGCAGTGTGGCAGGGAAGCAGGAAAGAGCTCTGTCCTCCTGGAAGGCACTGCTGCAAATTGCCTGCAACCTCCACCATCACTCCAGGTGCTGGGCAGCTCTGAACAGTAGAGCTTCTGGGCATTAAAGGATACCACCTACACAAACCTAATATTCTGAATTATCCAATAGGATTATGAAAAGGCATAAGAACCATGTTCAATCCAAAATCCCTCAAACACAAGAAAGAAGGCTCAGTGAAACTGAAATCACCAGTCTTCCTGAAAAAAGATTTCAAAATAAAAATGATAAATATGCTAATGGAGCTACAGAAAAATATTCAAGATCTAAGGGGTGAATTCAAGACAGAGACAGACACTTTGAAAAATACAGTATCTGCACCCTTATGTTTATCACAGCACTATTTACGATAGCCAAAATATGGAATCAACCTAAGTGTCCATCAGTAGATGAATGAACAAAGAAGATGTGGTACATATACACAATGGAATACTATTTAGCCATAAGAAAGAAACAAATCCTATCATTTGTACAACATGGATGGAACTGGAGGATATTATGCTCAGTGAAATAAGCCAGGTGGAGAAAGACAAGTGCCAAGTGATTTCCCTCATTTGTGGAGTATAAAATGAAGCAAAACTGAAGGAACAAAATAGCAGCAGACTCAGAGACTCCAAGAAGGGACTAGTGGCCACCAAAAGGGAGTGGAGTGGAGGGGCGGGTCGGGAGGGAGGGAGGGAGATGGGGATTGAGGGGTATTATGTTTAGTACACATGGTGTGGGGGGTCACGGGGAAAACAGTGTAGCACAGAGAAGGCAAACAGGGACACTGTGGCATCTTACTACACTGGTGGACAGTGACTGCAATGGGGAGGGACTTGATAATAATGGTGAATGTAATAACCACATTGATTTTCTTGTGAAACCTTCATAAGAGTGTATATCAGTGATACTATGATAAAAAAAGAAAGAAAGAAAGAAAACACAAGAAGAAATAAAAATAAATCCACCGGATTTTACTTCCTTTAAAAAAAAAAGAAAAAAAGAAAAATACAGTATCTGATATGAAATATACAATGGAGGGATTTCAAAGCAGATTAGAGCGTTAGAGGAGATGGTAAATGGAATAGAAATTAGAGAAGAGGAATACATAGAAGCTGAAGCAGAGGGAGAAAAAGGGATTTCTAGGAATGAAAGAATAATAAGACAACCCTGTGACCAATCCAACTGGAACAGTATTCACATTATAGCGTACCAGAAGAATAAGAGAGAGAAAAAGGGATATAAAGTATCTGAAAAATAATTGCTGAAAATTTCCCCAATCTGGGGAAGGAAATAGTGTCTCAGACCATGAAAGCCCACAGATATCTCAACACAAGGGACCCAAGGAGGACAACACCAAGACATATAATAATTAAAATGGCAAAGATCAAAGACAAGGAAAGAGTATTAAAAGCAGCCAGAGAAAGAAAAAAGATCACCTACAAAGGAAAACCTATCAGGCTATCATCAGACTTCTCAGCAGAAACCTTACAGGCCAGAAGGGAGTGGCATGATATATTCAATACAATGAAACAGAAGGGCCTAGAACCAAAAATACTCTACCTAACAAGATTATCATTTAAATTTGAGGTAGGGATTAAACAATTTCCAGATAAGCAAAAGTTGATGGAATTTACGTCCCACAAACCATCCCTACAGTTTACTTTAAATGGACTGCTCTAGATGGAAGTGCTCCTAAGGCTAAATAGCTGTCACCTGAGAAAACAAAACCACAGTAAAGGAAGTAGACCAATTAATTACTAAGCAAATGCAAAATTAAATCAGCTACCCTCAAAGTCAGTCAAGGGATACACAAAAAGTACAGAATATGACAACTAACATACAAAGAGAGGAGGAAGAAGAAAAAAAAGAATCTTTAGATTATGTTTAAAGTAGCATAATAAGCAAATTATTTTAGACTGTTAGACAATAAAGAAGCTGCCCTTCAACCTTTGGTAACCATGAATCCAAAGCCTGCAATAACAATAAGTACATATCTATTGATAATCACACTAAATGTAAATTGACTGAATGCACCAAAAAAATACATAGAGTTACAGAATGGATAAAAATACAAGACCCACCTATATGCTGCCTACAAGAGACTCACTTCAAACCAAAGACATACACAGACTAAAAGTGAAGGGATGGAAAAAGATATTTCATGCAAACAATAGGGAGAAAACAGGAGTTGCAGTACTTCTATCAGATAAAATGGACTTCAAAACAAAGAAAGTAACAACAGACAAAGAAGGACATTATACAATGATAAAGGGTCAGTCCATCAAGAGGATATAACCATTATAAATATCTATGCACACAACAGAGGAGCACCCAAATATATGCAACAAATACTAAATTAATTAAAGGGGGAAATAGATTTCAATGCATTCATTTTTCAAGACTTCAACACACCACTCACTCTAAAAGATAGATCAAGCAGTCAGAAAATAAGTAAGAAGACAGAGGCACTGAACAACACATTAAAACAAATGGACCTAACAGACATCTACAGAACACTCCACCCAAAAGCAGCAGGATACACATTCTTCTCATGTGCACATGAACATTTTTCCAGAATAGATCACATAATGGACCACAAAAAGAGCCACGGTAAACTCATAAAAATTGAACTTCTACCAGCCAACTTCTCAGATAACAAAGATATGAAACTAGACATAAATTGTGCAAAGAAAGGAGAAGCCACACAAACAAATTGAGACTTAAAAACATGCTCCTAAGTAATTGATGGATCAATGACCAAGTAAAAACAGAGATCATGCAATATATGGAGACAAATGAAAACAACAATTCAATGGTCCAACTTCTGAGGGACTCAGCAAAGGCAGTTCTAAGAGAAAGGTATATAGAAAGACAGGCCCATCTCAAGAAAGAAGAATCCCAAAAGAATAGTCTAAATTCACAATTAAGACTAGAAAAAGAGGAACAAATGAGGCTCAAATTCAGTAGGGCGGACATAATAAGGATCAGAGAAGAAATAAATGAAATTGAGAAGAATAAAACAATAGAAAGAATTAATAAAACCAAGAGCTGTTTTTTTGGTAAAATAAACAAAATAGAACGCTAGCCAAACTTATCAATAAAAAGAGTCTACACACCTAAATAGAGACAGAAATGAGAAAGGAATAAATCAGTAAAGAAACTACAGAAATACAATGAATTTTTAGAGAATACTATGAAAAATTATATCCTAACAAATTGGATAATCTTGAAGAAATGAACAACTTTCTAGAAAAATACAACCTTCCAAGACTGACGCAGGAAGAAACAGAAAACTTGAACAGACCAAATACCAGCAATGAAGTTGAATTGGTAATCAAAAAACTACCCAAGAACAAAAGCCCCAGACCAGATTTCCAAAAAGAGAAGGCAAAACTTCTAAACACTTTCTATGAGGCCTGCATCACTCTAAAACCAAAAGCATGCAGACACAACATGCACACAAAAAAATTGAGTTGTTTACAAATTCACCCATAGTAAGTGATCTCATAACAAAGTAGATTCAGGCAAGGGAGCTTGCTGAACACTCTGAACAATTGAGTTTTGCAGAGTTTTACTGGGGTGACTTTGGTTGAAGGATGTTTTTAGCCTATACTTAATAAGCTCATAGTTAATAAGTTAATAGTTGATAAGTGGTTGATTAAAACTTGTAAACTGGAGAATCTTATTATTTTATTGTGTGCAGGTATTTGGTTGATGAAACAATCTGTGGTTACACAGTTTGTCCTAGTATCTTGAGAAATATTGAAATATTCTTCAGTCCTAGCAAGCTCTCTGAAATAGATTGAATTTAAGGAGAGTTTGTATTTCTAAGTTGGTGTTTCTTTAGCTTTTCTCTTCTAAGTTCCTTTTCGTCATCAGTAAGCTATGGCTATAGGGTACACCACATTTTACTGGTGGTTTTCATTTCAGAGCTGCACTACTGTCAAGTATCTGTTACCATATGTCTCAACTAGATTTAGATCTCTTATTGGTGTGGAATCATCCCTTATTATGTTACTTATTACATTACTTATGGTACATAGCATTATTAAAGACTGAATATTTTATATTTGAATGCTACAATTTAGAAAATAGTTAATATTTAGTTAATATAAGAGTCAGGAGCTAAGCATAGAAAATTAAGTCTTGACAATGATTTTTCTGAATATGACACCACAAGTATAAGCAACAAGGGAAAAAACAAGTAAGTGTGATTATATCAACCTGAAAATCTCTGCACAGTAAAAGTAACAATCAACAAAATGAAAAGGCAACCTACAGAATGGGAGAAAATATTTGCAAGCCATATGTTTGATAAGGGCATGATATACAAAATATATAAAAAATCATACAAATCAATAACAGCAGCAATAAAACAATCCAACTTAACAGTGGCCAGAGGAACAGAATATGTGTGTTTCCAAAGAAGACATACCTGTGGCAAACAGGTACATGAAAACATGCTCAGCATCACTAATCATCAGGGAAATGCAAATCAGAACCACAGTGAGACGTCCCCTCACACCTGAGAGAATAACTATCATCAAATGTTGGCAAGGATATGGAGAAAGGGACCCTTGTGTACTCTTAGGAAAACTTAGAAAAAACTAATAGTTTTCCATTGGTACAGCACCATGGAAAACAGTGAGGAAATAATTTTAAAAATAAAAAATAAGTAATTAAAAACTAAAACAAATTTAAAATTAAATTTTAAAATAACATTTTATTTTATTTTAAAAATAAAAATAAAAAAATGATTCATCAATCCATCTCTGGATATATATCTAAAGGCAATGCAAACAGGATGTCAAGGAGATGCCTGCACTCCCATGTTTATCACAGCATTATTCACAGAAGCCAAGATATGGAAATAAATTAAGCATCTGTTGGTGGAATAGATAAATAAGATGTGATGTGTATGTGTGTGTACATAGACATATATATATATATATGTATATATATGTATGTATGTATGTATATATTGGAATATTCACGAGAAAGAAGTAAACCTTCCCTTTGTGACAGGTCTTAGGTGGACATTGGTCTGTGAATGGTAGACGATGCTATGCTAAGTGAAATAAGTCAGACAGAAAAGCACAAACACTGTATGACATCGCTTATATGTGGAATATAAAAAATCCAAACTCACAGAAAGGTCAATAGTTTGTATATGTATGAAACATAGCTTCTTCCTCCATTGCCTTTTTTTTTTTCTGAGTAGTTCTCTATGTGCTTTTATATTTTTCTCCTTCCCTCCTGCCTCCTACACCTTGTCACCTTTGTTTTAAATAGACTTTCCTTTGTACCACACACAAAAAAAGAAAAAATCTAATTTAATGTAATTAACCAGTTACACAATGTTCTATGTCAATTATGTCTCAATAAATTTGGGAGAGGAAAACAAGTGAAAAGATCCAACCTTTAATCTGAAGAGTTAGCAGTATCAGATATGGTTGTATTAGCCACATTGCTGATTTTCTAACTTCATTTAGGCCAAATTTATTTAGTAACATTCAGGAGTGTTTTGGATGGTGGCCTTACCAAAGAAGGTGATGTGAGGATGGAGGCAGAAGTTGGAATGATGAGGCCACAAACCAAAGATACCAACAACCCCTGGAAGCCCTAAGAGGCATGGAATGGATATTCCCTTCGAGCCTCAGTCAGGCAGGCATTCCGGCTCAAATCTTCATTTTGGACTCTGACCTCCAGCATTGTGAAAGAATACATTTCTGCCTCTTGAAGTCACCAAGCTTGTGGTTATTTGCTATAGCATTCCTAGGAAACTATACATATTTAAAAAACCTCAGAAAACCTGTTAGGACATAGAACAATGTTCTTTACCTAAAGTAGTCCATAATCTGACTTAATAGGTCAGTATTATGGTTATAGCTGCTCTATGTTGAAATGCCACTTTTGAACAAGTATATTTAAGACAGTAGTAATACACATTGCTGAACCATAGTATAAAGCATATTTCCCACTGTTTTTACTTCCTTTAAAGCATAAAATGAGGGCATGAAGAAAGCAGTTCATTCTTCTCCCCACCCATTTGAGAAATTAAGATTTTGTGGCTCAAATTGAGGCCCAGTTATTTTGGTTTTGTTTTTACTTCTTGATTACATTGTGAAGTTACCTGGATTACAGTTAGTAGCTTTGTTGTGTGTTTTTCCTCACTAGTTTCCTTAAACTCTCCCCACACATTTATAAATAAGTTCTTTATTATACTGTCCTCAAATTACCCAGACTGAGTAAACCATCTGCATCCTTCCTCTGCAACCTTATACAGACTACTTAATTTTCATCTCTCTGTAAAAAAATGGAAAATACTTGCCAACAAAATTATGTTCCTTACTTCATTCCAAATATGTGTGTGTATATATGTATGTATTTAAACATTAAAATGTTACAAATTTATCTGGCTAAAAACTAAACAGAGGTGATTATTTTTATAGCTATAACTTTATGCTTCCAGCCACCTGTCTAGTCTCAGACACTGTACCACAACAAGAAATACCACCAAATTGGGTAGCTTAAACCATAGGAATTTCTTGTCTTACATATCTGAAAGCTAAAAGTCTGAAATCAAGGTACCAGCCAGTTTGATTGTAGCTAAGAGCTGTGAGAGAGAATCTATTCCATGCTTCTCTTCCAGCTTTTGGTGGTTTGCTAACAATCTTCAGCATTCCTTAGCTTATAAATGTATCACCCTGATTTCTGCCTCCATCTTCATGTGGCATTCTCCCTTTGTGCATGTCTGGCTCTGTGCCCAAATTTCTCCTTTTTATAAGGACATTGGTCATAATGATTTTAGGGTACATTCTAATGATTTCATTTTAGCTTTATTAACTCTGTAATCTATTTCCTATTTCTAAACCTGTTTCCAACTAAGGTCACAATCTGACATATTAGGGGCTAGGACTTCAACATTTTCCTGGGAGTATGTTGTAAGGACTTTGATATTTAACTACACTAATAAAATATTATAAACTATTAATAACATTTCATGTTTTCCTTTTCTACTGTATTCTTTATATGGAACAGTATATTTTTCAAATGACATAATCAGCTGTTTGCTTTAGACCATAAAGTATCTTCCAGAAATTTTAACATGTTTATAAACAACTTGGCTGAATGTTTCCTAGTGATGAACATATATAAATTAAATCTTAAATAAAGAATTTAATAAATTAATTACATGTTATGTGAGTAATCAAATTATTTACATGGCTTTTTCTGCCTATTATAGAATGTGTGGTATATTTTGATTGAATATCTAAAATGCTTACATAGAAAATGGTATGGCTTCACCCTTACCCTTAGTACTACTATCAAGAATAGTTGTAAATACTGAAACTGTATAAGATACATTTTCAAGAAGTTTTTAGAATTAAATCTTTCAAATCAAGTATTTTATATTATATTGGGTTGGTTATTGGACATCAAAGTAGAGAATTTTATTATAAATATAAAGAATAACTCATTTATATTTTGTTTATCATGTTTTTTATGCAAATAAAAGTGGTAGATTCTACCTGAATCTCAAGACTTTTATGATACAGAACAAAGTAAAAATTCCTTAATAGAGCAGCTACAAAAATCCTAGAAGTAATGTAATATCTAAGTGTGAAGCTAGAAATTTAACTCCTAAGATCAGGAACAAGGTTTAAATACCCTTTTTCACCACTCCTATTTAGTATCATACTGGGAATCCTGGCTAGTGCAATAAGAGAAGTAAGGGAAAATAAATGCATAGATTGAAATGAAAACAAAAAGTTTTTATTTACACATAATATAATTGTTTATATAGAAAATCCCAAAAACCTGATAAAAAAACTTCTTGGAACTAATAAGTGGGAATAGCAAAACCAAAGGATACAAATTTAATATACAAAGTACCAATTTCCTATATAGCAGCATTCAACACTTGGAATTTGAAATTTAAAAATACATGTAGTAGCATGCAATAAAATGGAATACTCAGGTGTGAATCTAACAAAATAAGTACAGGGCTTATGTAGGAAACTAGAAAACAATGATACAAATTCAAAGAAGTTATAAATGGAGATATAGTCCATGATCCTGGATTGGATGACAGTATTATTTTGATACTCTGTCAGAGTAAAATTCTTCCTAACTTGATCCATACTTTCAATGCAATACCCATCAGAAACCATGAAAATCATTTTTTGATATCAATAAACTTGCTCTAAAGTTTATGTGGAGAGGCAAGGGACCTAGAATAGCCAACAGAAACTAAAGAAGAGAAAAGCTGATGTACGTAAACTACTTAATTTCAAGGCCTACTCTAAGGTTACATGCACTGGTGAAAAAATAGGCAAAGACTATTGAAACAAATTAGAAAGCCCAAACTTAAACTGCATTAGTAGTCAACCATTCTTCAACAGAATATCGAAGACAGTTCAAGAGATGCTAGCTTTTGTAATAAATCACTCTGGAACAATTGGACATCCATACTTAAAAACATTCATCTAGTCACAGGTACTACAACTTACACTGAACACTAGAAAATAATGTTTGCAAGACATATATTTGATAAAACTACATGTAATACACATTCTTAAAAGTAACTAAAAACTGTCAAAAGATCTGGACACCTAAATAAAGAGCATATACAGATGGTAAATAAGCAAATAATAAAGATTCTCAACATCATTTGTCATTAGGGAGTGTCAAATTAAAACAAAAATGATTCACTATTACCTACCTATTACAATGGCAAAAGCCAAAAATCTAATTATATTAACTGCTGGCAATTATGCAGAGGAACAAAATCTTATTCATAGCTGGTAGAAATTCAAAGTGGTACAACCACTTTGGAAAACTCCTACAAAAGTTTGGTAGTTTTTCCAAAGTTAAACATAGTCTTACCATACAATCTCGTCATTATCCTCCTGGTAATTGTCTGATTTAAAATCATCTCCATGCAAAAATCTGCTCATGAATGTTTATATAGTAGCTTTATTCCTAATCACACACACAAAAGTGAAAGCAACAAAGATGTCCTCCAATAAGTGAATGTATAAACTGTAGTACATCCGTACAATAGTGTATTTAGCAAAACAAATCACTGTGCTGCCAAGCAACAAAACACATGGATGAATCTTGAAGGCATAAAGTTGACAAGGCAAAAGTTCTGAAATATCCTAAATTAAATGACACCAGGGCTGGTGAATGAGTGAGCGAGACAAGGGAAGGTCATCAGTCGATAGCCACAGGCTGTAGCCAACCAGAAACTCCATGTTCCTGGGTGAAGTCTAGAAGGTCGCTGGGACCACCACATCCCTCTTGCAAGTGACCAGTGCCTGACCATCATCGATCAATCTACAAGCTTTCTCTACAGACTAATCACCTATCTCCCTTCTTCCTGTTAGCCTACCTTCCTTATCTGTAGTCAATGTGAATTCAACAAACTTACTTTCCTTGAGACCCCTCAAATATGTGCCCTGTTTCTTGTATCTACTGGACAAGTTATTTCTGTGAACTGGCTTGCTGCTGGTGAAGCAGAAACTTCCTGTTCTTTGTGCATTCATCTACTGATGGACACTTAGGTTGCTTCCATATCTTGGCTATTATAAAAAGTGCTGCAATAAACATAGAAGTGAATATGTCTTTTTGAATCCGAGAAGTTGTATTCTTTGGGTAAATTCCAAGGAGTGGGATTCCCAGGTCAAATGGTATTTGTATTTTTAGTTTTTTGAGGAACCTCCATATGGCTTTCCACAATGGTTGAACTAGCTTACATTACCACCAACAGTGTAGGAGGGTTCCCCTTTCTCCACTTCCTTGCCAGCATTTGTTGTTCTTAGTCTTTTGGATGGTGGCCATCCTTACTGGTATGAGGTGATATCTCATTGTGGTTTTAATTTGCATTTCCCTGATGATTAGTGATGTGGAGCATCTTTTCATGTGTCTGTTGGCCATCTGAATTTCTTCTTTGGAGAACTGTCTCTTCATATCCTCTGCTCATTTTTTAATTGGGTTATTTGCTTTTTGGGTGTTGAGGTGTATAAGTTCTTTCTATATTTTGGATGTTAACCCCTTGTCAGATATGTCATTTACAAATATATTCTTTCATACTGTAGGATGGCTTTTTGTTATGTTCATGGTGTCCTTTGCTGTACAGAAACTTTTTAGTTTGATCTAGTCTCATGAGTTCATTTTTGCTTTTGTTTCCCTTGCTCAAGACGATGTGTTCAGGAAGAAGTTGCTCATGCTTATATTCAGGAGATTTTTGCCTATGTTGTCTTCTGAGCAGTAATAATTTTGCATCCAGAATTAGAATCTATAAATCTCACTGGGTAGTTTCCTCAAGAATCTATATTCAATCTCGAATTCGTCGTGAGGATTCTAATTAAACTGACTAGTAGAAATAAGCACAAAATGATTTCTAAAAAGAATCCTGAAGAAACAATTCCCCCGGAGCCACAGAGTGCAATTTCAAATTCTCCCTTTATATTAAAATACAGAAGAGAAGTATACAATAGTGTAGTAAATTATCCACATTTTTTATCCTTTTTATTAAGGACTTGAAAAGCAAATCAGTTTGAAAAAAACAATAGTTTCTATGCTTGTGTAACATAGACTGTTTCTTGGAGATAATATTTTGATTCAATTATGTCTGCAAGCACCATAATTTCTATTGATGAACATGCATTGACATAGTTGTTTAAGCCTATAATGAACTAAATGTTGTACAGAATACAATTTTCCTCTTCATTTACCTTAATTTATTCTAGTTGTAAATGCCATTGACTTCCATGATTACAGAATAAATCTCACTGTAGGATCAATTACAACAGTTTAGAATAAAACTTGAGTTGTTTTATAATTATGTCCACTGGGTATTCCATTTTAATTTAAAATAGCATTTGCACAAATTATGAGGACTTAATGAATGGTGAACAGGATTAAATTTGAGCCATTTAACATGTAATTATTAAAATTATTCCAAATGTTATTTTTCTTCACATTTGGTTAATTACATCATTTGCCAAATCTATCTACCTAAATAGGTACTTTCTAGACTTAAGATATAACTTACCTATTTGATATTAGAAAATTTGTTTCTAAAAGTTAAACATTTTTTTGTATATCTGAATCTTAATGGTGTTTTTCTTTCATGAGAAGGACTAAGAATAGCATTTAATAACTTTTCTTTTCATTAAATATAACTAAAATGTTATACTATTCTAAATAAAGGTGAAACCATGAGTCTTTTTTAAAGAAAGAACATTAAATACTGCTGTAAATGTTAACTTACAAATGTATACTTTCTTAAATAATGGGTTTTCAAACTTTTTGGTCTCCAAGTCCCTTTATCTTCTAAAAAAATATATTGTAGACCACAAAGAACTTTGGTTTAAGGACCTTACATCTATAAATATTTACCATATTAGAAATTAAAACTGAGAATTTTTAACGTAAAAGAATATGCATGCATATGTTTCAGTAGTTGTCAGAGAAGTGACCTAACCATGTTGTTGTATAACTTCTGGAAAAGTCCGTTCGTTCATGAGAAATGAAATTCAAAAGGCTAAAATGTTTTGGGTTCCCGACTCCACAACATGAAAAACTCTGCTTTACATAAGTGTAAACAGTCATTTCATTAGATTCTAATTTAACTTTGCATATGTATATTGTATTTCTATTGGTTGAGATAGATTGTAATATATCTATGAATAATGTATCTTATGATATTTGAAATTACATTTCTTTTTTAAATAATAGCTCTGAGTATGATTCATTCTTTTAAATTACTTGTTTTCTTTGGTTGAGTAAATGTAATTGAATGAAGATTATGGAAAACAGGTGATTAAAAGAAGGAGAGGAATGGCTTTTGTGTAAAAAGCTACGGTTTCACATTGTGGAAAGCAGTATGGAGGTTCCTCAAAAAACTCAAAATAGAAATACCATTTGACCCGGGAATCCCACTCTTAGGAATTTACCCTAAGAATGCAGCAGCCCAGTTTGAAAAAGACAGATGCACCCCTATGTTTATCACAGCACTATTTACAATAGCCAACACATGGAAGCAGCCTAAGTGTCCATCAGTAGATGAATGGATAAAGAAGAGGTGGAACATATAAACAATGGAATATTATTCAGCCATAAGAAGAAAACAAATCCTACCATTTGCAACAACATGGATGGAGCTAGAGGGTATAATGCTCAGTGAAATAAGCCAAGCCGAAAAAGACAAGTATCAAATGATTTCACTCATATGTGGAACATAAGAGCAAAGAAAAAAAAACTGAAGGAACAAAACAGCAGCAGACTCACAGAACCCAAGAATGGACTAACAGTTACCAAAGGGAAAGGGACTGGGGAGGATGGGTGGGAAAGGAGGGACAAGGGGGAAAAAGGGACATTACGATCAGCAGACGTAATGTTGGGGGGGCACGGGGAGGGCTGTACAACTCAGAGAAGACAAGTAGTGACTCTATAGCATCTCACTACGCTGATGGACAGTGACTGTAATGGGGCTGGTGGGGAACCTGACCAAGTGGGGTTTAATAACCATAATGTTGCACAGGCAACTGTAGATTAATGATACCAAAATAAAAATAAATAAATAAATAAAAAGCTGTAGTTTTATCTTTCCCAGAAGTTTTATCCCTCAAGCCCAGTTACTGAACAGGTATTTTAAATGCTACCTTAATTATTGGATTCTCTATATAGCTCCAGAACTCCAGTTTATATCTGCAGGTTCTTGTTAACAACATCTGTATAAAATTATTTCTTTTTCATAAATAAACAAAAAGACCTCCATATTTTAAATATGATTATTAATTTCCTACTTAAAATATATGTAATATAGTTACACTGGCTCACTGAAAAAACTGCAAAATCGTTTCTGGGCTAGAGGAAAAGATTTAAAGATTACGTATATATATATATATATATATATATATTAGATAAATAGACAAGAATGTGTGAAGATAGAAGAGAGTTGCCATTTTTACACTATCATAGAAGAAGAACAATGGTCTGATTTAATGCATGTAAGAAATTATTTATCTTTTACTATTGAGATCTTAAGTAATTGCTATGAGATTAAGAATAGAGTACACTAAAGGCTTGACTGCTGCAGGAAAGGCAGAGTTGCCAAATTTACTGATAAGGATTAAAAAGAAATGTGTTACAGAAAGGGAAATGCAGGAATTATGAGGACACTTAAAAGGGACCTAATGAATTAGTCTGGGCGACAGTTGGGGAGTGACAAGAAGTAGTATTTCAGTTATAATCTGAGAGATGATTGAATACTGGCCAGTACACAGGTGGAAGAGTCTTCTTGGCAGAGGAAAAGGCTGATTTCAGACGGCATTCACGAAACCCAAGGAATTCACAATGTCTAGAGTAAAGTGCGTTTGGAGGGAGTGATATGAGATCAGGCTGCACAAGCGAGCCTATACTGCATTCCAGAGGGTTGTCTGTATCTCCGTCTCTGTCTTCATCTCCATCTCTGTTTCTATCTCTGTAGTAGGATGATGCAATACAGTTCTCCTCACATGAAAAAAAACATGGTTTTTTTAGTGTCAAGGAAGATATTATTAACAATAAATTAAAGACGTCAAGTGGAAGCGAGAACTGTCTTGGCCAAACTCAGAAGCCCTGTGATATGATGCTGCTGCTGTCAGTGTTGTCGTGATTATTATGTTTTTTGCTATGCTCATAGTGTTAATTCAACTGAAATTTGTAATTTCTTTTTTTTTTCGTGGGGGTGATTGGACAGGATACTTATTAAGAAATTAGGAAAGAAATATTAGCAGAGGGATTACAATGTAAAGACTATTAAATCCTTTGTAAAGTTATCAATTTGTTATTTGTCCAAAAAGCTGGCCTTTCTGTTTTAAGACTGCACAGACCAATCTAGTTTTTACTCATGGGATGCTAAAGTGGCATATTTATCAAAGTTGTTCTCTTTGCTTCCAGTTTTGGCATACACTTTTTCACAGACCTGCTTAATGCAGCATTTATATCTGCAATTATCCAGCTTGATTTTTTTTTCATTTTTGTTATTAAGGTATTATTGATATAAACTCTTATGAAGTTTCACATGAAAAAACAATGTGGTTACTACATTTACCCATATTACCAATTCCCCACTCATACCCCTATTCAGTCACTGTCCATCAGTGTAGTAAGATACCACAGATTCACTGTTTGCCTTCTCTCTTCTCCCCGTGATCCCCCACACCATATGTACTAAACATAATACCCCTCAATCCCCTTCTCCCTCCCTCCCCACCCGCTCTCCCACACCTCTCCCCATTGGTAACCACTAGTTCCTTCTTGGAGTCTCTGAGTCTGCTTCTATTTTGTCCCTTCAGTTTTGGTGTTTGATGTTATACTCCACAAATGAGGGAAATCATTTGGCACTTGTCTTTCTCCACCTGGCTTATTTCACTGAGCATAATATTCTCCAAATCCATCCATGTTGTTGCAAATGGCAGGATTTCTTTCCTTCTTATGACTGAATAGTATTCCATTGTGTATATGTACCACTTCTTCTTTATCCATTCATCTACTGATGGACACTTAGATTGCTTCCATATCTTGGCTATTATAAAAAGTGCTGCAATAAACATAGGGATGCATACGTCTTTTTGAATCTGAGAAGTTGTATTCTTTGGGTAAATTCCAAGGAGTGAGATTCCCAGGTCAAATGGTATTTGTATTTTTAGTTTTCTGAGGAACCTCCATATTGCTTTCCACAATGGTTGAACTAGCTTACATTACCACCAGCAGTGTAGGAGGGTTCCCCTTTCTCCACATCCTCGGCAGCATTTGCTGTTCTTAGTCTTTTGGATAGTGGCCATCCTTACTGGTGTGAGGTGATATCTCATTGTGGTTTTAATTTGCAATTCCCTGATGATTAGTGATGTGGAGCATCTTTTCATGTGTCTGTTGGCCATCTGAATTTCTTCTTTGGAGAACTGTCTCTTCATATCCTCTGCCCATTTTTTAATTGGATTATTTGCATTTGGGTGTTGAGGTGTGTTAAGATCTTTATATATTGTATGTTAACCTCTCGTCGGAAATGTCATTTACAAATATATTCTCCCATACTGTAGGATGCCTTTTTGTTATGTTCATGGTGTTCTTTGCTGTACAGAAACTTTTTAGTTTGATCTAGTCCCATGAGTTCATTTTTGCTTTTGTTTCCCTTGCTCAAGGAGATGCATTCAGGAAGAAGTTGCTCATGCATATATTCAAGAGATTTTTGTCTATATTGTCTTCTAAGAGTTATTTTTTTGGTATCATTAATCTACAGTTACATGTGCAACATTATTGTTACTAAAGTCCCTACTTCATCAGGTCCCCCCCACTTACCACTTTACAGCCACTGCCCATCAGCGTAGTAAGATGCTATAGAATCACTACTTGTCTTCTCTGAGTTGTACAGCCCTCCCTGTGCTCCCCCAACATTATGTCTGCTAACTGTAATGCCCCTTTTTCCCTCTTGACCCTCCTTTCCCACCCATCCTCCCCAGTCCCTTTCACTTTGGTAACTGTTAGTCCATTCTTGGGTTCTGTGAGTCGGCGGCTGTTTTTCTTCTTTCAGTTTTTTCTTTGCTCTTATGCTCCACATATGAGTGAAATCATTTGATACTTGTCTTTTTCTGCTTGGCTTATTTCACTGAGCAGAAAACGCTCTAGCTCCATCCATGTTGGTGCAAATGGTAGGATTTGTTTTCTTCTTATGGCTGAATAATATTCCATTGTTTATATGTTCCACACCTTCTTTATCCATTCATCTACTGATGGACACTTAGGTTGCTTCCTTGTGTTGGCTGTTGTAAATAGTGCAGCGATAAACATAGGGGTGCATCTGTCTTTTTCAAACTGGTCTGCGGCATTCTTTCATTAAATTCCTAAGAGCGGGATTCCTGGGTCAAATGGTATTTCTATTTTGAGTTTTTTGAGGAACCTCCATACTGCTTTCCACAATGGTTGAACTAATTTGCAGTCCCACCAGCAGGCTAGGAGGGCTCTCTTTTCTCCACATCCTCGCCAACATTTGTTGTTGTTTGTGTTTTGGATGTTGGCCATCCTTACTGGTGTGAGGTGATATCTCATTGTGATTTTAATTTGCATTTCTCTGATGGTTAGCGATGTGGAGCATCTTTTCATGTGCCTGTTGGCCATCTGAATTTCTTCTTTGGAGAAGTGTCGATTCATGTCCTCTGCCCATTTCTTAATTGGATTATTTGCTTTTTGTTTGTTGAGGTGCATGAGTTCTTTATGTATTTTGGATGTCAACCCCTTATCGGATATGTCATTTAGAAATATATTCTCCCACACTATAGGATATCTTTTTGTTTCTACTGATGGTGTCCTTTGCTGTACAGAAGCTTTGCAGCTTGATATAGTCCCACTTGTTCATTTGTCTTTTGTTTCCTGTGCCCGGGGAGATATGTTCATGAAGAAGTCGCTCATGTTTATGTCCAAGAGATTTTTGGCTATGTTTTTTTCTAAGAGTTTTATGGTTTCATGACTTGCATTCAGGTCTTTGATCCACCTTAAGTTTACCTTTGTGTATGGGGCTAGACAGTAGTACAGTTTCAATCTCCTACATGTAGCTGTCCAATTGTGCCAACACCAGCTACTGAAGATGCTGACATCTCCCCATTGTATATCCAAGGCTCCTTTATCATATAGTAATTGACTGTATATGTTTCGGTTAATATTTGGATTTTTCATTCTGTTCCAGTGCTCTATGGGTCTGCTCTTGTGCCAATACCAAATCGTCTTTATTACTGAAACTTTGTAGTAGAGCTTGAAATCTGGGAGCATAATTCCCACTGTTTTATCCCTCCTTCTCAGGATAGATTTGGCTATTCGTGGTCTTTTGTGGTTCCATATGAATTTTAGAACTATTTGTTCCAGTTCATTGAAGAAAGCTGTTCGTAGTTTGATAGGGATTGTGTTGAATTTGTAGATTGTTTTAGGTAGTATAGCCATTTTGACAATATTTATTCTTCCTAGCGAAGAGCATGGGATGAATTTCCATTTGTTAGTGTCCTCTTTAATTACTCTTAGGAGTGTCTTGTAGTTTTCAAAGGGTATAGGTCTTTCACTTCCTTCGTTAGGTTTATTCCTAGGTATTTTATTCTTTTTGATGCAATTGTGAATGGAATTGTTTTCCTGATTTCTCTTTCTGCTAGTTCATCTATAGAGTATAGGAAAGCAACATATTTCTGTGTGTTAATTTTGTATCCTGCAACTTTGCTGAATTCAGATATTAGTTCTAATAGGTTTGGAGTAGAGTCTTTAGGGTTTTATATGTATAATATCATGTTATCTGCAAATAGTGACAGTTTCACTTCTTCTATATCAATCAGGATGCCTTGTATTTCTTTCTTTTGTCTGATTGCCATGGCTGGGACCTCCAGTACTAAGTTGAATAACAGTGGGGACAGTGGGCATTCCTGTCTTGTTCCCAATCTGAGATGAAAAGATTTTAGCTTCTCATTGTTAAATATGAGGTTGGCTGTGCTTTTGTCATATATGGCCTTTATTATATTGAGGTACGTGCCCTCTATACCCATTTTACTGAGAGTTTTTATCATGAATGGATGCTGAATTTTGTCAAATGCTCTTTCAGCGTCTGTGGAGATGATCATGTGGTTTTGTTCTTCTTTTTATTGATGTGGTGGATGATGTTGATGGATTTTCGAATGTTGTACCATCCTTGCATCCCTGGGATGAATCCCACTTGATCATGGTATATGATCCTCTTAATGTATTTTTGAATTTGGTTTGCTAGTATTTTGTTGAGTATTTTTGCGTCTACATTCATCAGAGATTTTAGTCTGTAATTTTCTTTTTTGGTTATGTCTTTGCCTGGTTTTGTTGTTAGAGTGATGCTGGCTTCATAGAATGAGTTTGGAAGTATTCCCTCCTCTTCTATTTTTTGGAAAACGTTAAGCAGGGTGGGTATTATTTGTTCTCTATATGTCTGGTAAAATTCAGAGGTGAATCCATCTGGCCTGTGGGTTTTGTTCTTAGGTAGTTTTTTGATTACTGATTCTATTTCTTTGCCGATAATTGGTATTGGTCTGTTTAGGTTTTCTGTTTCTTGCTTGGTCAGTCTTGGAAGGTTGTATTTTTCTAAGAAGTTGTCCATCTTCTAGGTTTTCCAGCTTGGTAGCATATAGATTTTCATAGTATTCTCTTATTATTCTTTGTATTTCTGTGGGGTCCGTCATGATTTTTCCTTTCTCATTTCTGATTCTGTTTATGTGTGTAGATTCTCTTCTTCTCTTAATAAGTCTGGCTAGGGGTTTATCTATTTTGTTTATTTTTTCAAAAACCAGCTCTTTTTTCATTGATTTTTTTTCTATTGTTTTATTATTCTCAATTTTATTTATTTCTTCTCTAATCTTTATTGTCTCTTCTTCTGGTGTCTTAGGGCCTCATTTGTTCTTCTTTTTCCAATTTCAATAATTGTGTCTTTAGACTATTCATTTGGGTTTGTTCTTCATTCTTTAAATAGGCCTGGATTGCAATATACTTTCCTCTTAGAACTGCCTTTGCTGCGTCCCACAGAAGTTGTGGCTTTGTGTTGTTGTTTTCATTTGTGTCTGTATATTTTTTGATCTCTGTTTTAATTTGGTCGTTGACCCATTGATTATTTAGGAGCATGTTATTAAGCTTCCATGTATTTGTGAGCCTTTTTGTTTTCTTTGTCTTCTAAGAGTTTTATGGTTTCATGACTTACATTCAGGTCCTTGATCCATTTTGAGTTTACTTTTTTGTACTGGATTAAAGAATAATCCAGTTTCATTCTCTTGCATATAGCTGTCCAGTTTTGCCAACACCAGCTGTTGAAGAGGCTGTCATTTCCCCATTGTATGTCCACGGGTCCTTTATCATATATTAATCATCCATATATGTTTGGGTTTATATCAGGGCTCTCTTGGCTGTTCCATTGGTCTATGGGTCTGTTCTTGTGCAAATACCAAATTGTCTTGAGTACTGTGGCTTTGTAGTAGAGCTTGAAGTTGGAGAGCATAATCCCCCTAGATTTATACTTCCTTCTCAGGACTGCTTTGGCTATTCAGGGTCTTTTGTGATTCCATATGAATTTTAGAACAGTTTTCTCTAGTTCATTGAAGATTGCTATTGGTATTTTGATAGGAATTGCTTGAATCTGTAGATTGCTTATGGAGGATGGCCATTTGGACAATAGTCTTCCTATCCATGAGCATGGGATGTGTTTCCATTTATTGGTATCTTCTTTAATTTATCTCATGCGTGTCTTATAGTTTTCAGAGTATAGGTCTTTCACTTCCTTGTTTAGGTTTATTCCTCAGTATTTTATTCTTTTTGATGCAACTGGGAATGGAATTGTTTTCTTGATTTCTCCCTTTGCTTGTTCATTCTTAGTGTATAGGAATGCCACAGATTTCTGCATATTAATTTTGTATCCCGCAACTTAGATGAATTCAGATATTAGATCTAGTAGTTTTGGAGTGGATTCTTTAGGGATTTTATGTACAATATCATGTCATCTGCAAACAGGGACAGTTTAACTTCTTCCTTGCCAATCTGGATGCCTTTTATTTCTTTGTGTTGTCTGATTGACGTGGCTAGGAACTCCAGTACTAGGTAGAATAGATATGGGAGAGTGGGTATCCTTGTCTTGTTCCTGATCATAAAGGAAAAGCTTTCAGCTTCTCGCTGTTAAGTGTAAGTTGGCTGTGGGTTTGTCATATACAGCCTTTATTATGTTGAGGTACTTGCCCTCTATACCCATTTTGTTGAGAGTTTTTATCATGGATGGATATTGAATTTTGTCAAATGATTTTTCAGCATCTATGGAGAAGATCATGTGGTTTTTCTCCTTCTTTTTGTTGATGTGGTGGAAGATGTCGATGGATTTTCGAATGTTGTATCATCCTTGCATCCCTGGAATAAATCCTACTTGATGATGATGGATGATGCTTTTGATGTATTTTTGAATTTAGTTTGCTAGTATTTTGTTGAGTATTTTTGCATCTTTGTTCATCAGGGTATTGATCTGTAGATTTCTTTTTTTCTGGTGTCTGCTCGGTTTGGTATTAGAGTGATGCTGGCCTCATAGAATGAGTTTGGAAGTATTCCCTCTTCTTCTACTCTTTGGAAAACTTTAAGGAGGATGGGTATTAGGTCCTCACTAAGTGTTTGATAAAATTCAGCTGTGAAGCCATCTGGTCCAAGCATTTTGTTCTTAGGTAGGTTTTTGATTACCAGTTCAATTTCATTGCTGGTAATTGGTCTGTTTAGTTGTCTCTTTCTGGGTCAGCCTTGGAAGGTTGTATTTTTCTAGAAGTTGTCCATTTCTTCTAGGTTATCCAGTTTGTTAGCAAATTATTTTTCATAGTATTTTCTAATAGTTCTTTGTATTTCTGTGCTGTTCGTAGTGATTTTTCCATTCTCATTTCTGATTCTGTTTATGTGAGTAGACTCTCTTTTTTTCTTGATATGTCTGGCTAGGGTTTATCTATTTTGTTTATTTTCTTGAAGAACCAAGTCTTGCTTTCATTGATACTTTCTATTGTTTTATTCTGCTTGATTTTATTTATTTATGCTCTAATCTTTATTATAGCCCTCCTTCTACTGACTTTAGGTCTCTTTTGTTCTTCTTTTTCTAGTTTCCTTAATTGTGAGTTTACACTGCTCATATGGGATTGTTCTCTTTCCTCAAGTAGGTCTGTATTGCCATGTACTTTCCTCTTAGCACGGACTTCGCAACATCCCACAGATTTTGCGATGTTGAATTATTGTTGTCATTTGTCCTCACATATTGCTTGATGTCTGTTTTTATTTGGTCATTGATCCATTGGTTATTTAGGAGCATGTTGTGAAGCCTCCATGTGTTTGTGAGATTTTTAATTTTCTTTGTGTAATTCAGTTCTAGTTTCATACCTTTGTGGTCTAAGAAACTGGTTGGTACAATTTCTATCTTTTTTAATTTACTGAAGCTCTTTTTGTGGCTTCGTATATGGTCTTTTCTGGAAAATGTTCCATGTGCACTTGAGAATAATGTGTATCCTGCTGCTTTTGGGTGTAGAGTTCTGTAGATGTCTGTTAATCCATCGGTTCTAATGTGTTGTTTAGTGCCTCTGTCTCCTTACTTATTTTCTGTCTGGTTGATCTGTCCTTCAGAGTGAGTGGTGTGTTGAAATCTCCTAGAATTCTGTTAGTATTTGTTTCACATATATAGGTGCTCTTGTGTTGGATGCATATATATTTATAATGGTTATATCTTCTTGTTGGACTGACCCTTTTTTCATTATGTAATGTCTTTCTTTGTGTCTTGTGACATTCTTTGTTTTGAAGTCTATTTTGTCTTATATAAGTACTGCAACTCCCGCTTTTTTCTCCCTATTATTTGCATAAAATGTCTTTTTCCATCCCTTCAATTTTAGTCTGTGTATGTCTTTTGGTTTAAAGTGAGTCTCTTGTAGGCAACATGTAGATGGGTCTTGTTTTTTTTATCCATTCAGTGACTCTATGTCTTTTGATTGGTGCATTCAGTCCATTTACATTTTGGGTGATTATGGATAGGTATGTACTTATTGCCATTGCAGGCTTTAGATTCATGGTTACTAAAGGTTCAAGGTTAACTTCCTTACTATCTAAGAGTCTAACCTTACTAACTCACTAAATATGCTATTACAAACACAATCTAAAGGTTCTTTTTTTTCTCCACCTTTTCCTTCCTCCCCCATTCTTTATATATTAGGTATCATATTCTGTATATTCTGTACTGTTTGTCTATCCCTTGATTGGCTTTGCTGATAGTTAATTTAATTTTGCATTTTCTTAGTATTTATCTGTTCTACTTTCTTTGTTATGGTTTTATAACCTCTGGTGACAGCTATTAAACCTTAGGAACACTTTCATCTATAGCAGTCTGTCCAAAATACACTGTGGAGATGGTTTGTGGGAGGTAAATTCTCTCAGCTTCTACTTATCTGGGAATTGTTTAATCCTTCCTTCAAATTTAAATGATAATCTTGCCAGATAAAGTAATCTTGGTTCAAGGCCCTTCTGCTTCATCACATTAAATACATTATGCCACTCCCTTCTGGCCTGTAAGGTTTCTGTTGAGAAGTCTGATGATAGCCTGATGGGCTTTCCTTTGTACATGATCTTATTTCTCTCTCTCCCTGCTTTTAATAGTCTGTCCTTATCCTTGATCTTTACCATTTTAATTACTATATGTCTTGCTGTTGTCTTCCTTGGTTCCCTTGTGTTGGGAGATCTGTGCACCTCCATGGCCTGAGAGAGTATCTCCTTCCCCAGATTGTGGAATTTTTCAGCAATCACCTCCTCATAGACACTTTCTATCCCTTTTTCTCTCTCTTCTTCTTCTGGTACACCTATAATATGAATATTGTTTTGTTTGGATTGGTCACACAGTTCTCTCAATATTCTTTCATTCTTAGGATTATTTTTTCTCTCTGTGCCTCAGCTTCTTTGTATTTCTCTTCTCTATTTTCTACTTCATTTATCGTCTCTTCAACCATATCCAATCTGCTTTTAATACCATCCATTTTGCTCTTCAACAATTGGATCTCCAACTGGAATTCATTCCTAAGTTCTTGAATGTCTTTCCGTACCTCCATGAGCATGTTAATGATTTTTATTTTGAACTCCCTTTCAGGGAGAGTCATGAGGTTGATATCATTTAAATATTTCTCAGGAGTTGTATTAATAATTTTACTCTGAACCTGGTTCCTTTGGCATTTCATATTTGTGTATGGCACCCTCTAGTGTCCAGAAGCCCTACTCTCTGGAGCTGCTCAGCCCCTGAAGCAATGTTGGGTGTTGCAGGGGAGTTTTATTGGTGCTTGATGGTAGGAAAGAGCTTTTTCCTGCTTCATGGTTGGTATGCCTGTCTCACTGCCTGAATCATTGGGCCAAGCACACACATATAAGCCTCTATGCTTTGCATTTGTAGTTGCTGTAGACAGATCTTCCCTCTGGCTGTCCTAACACCAGGGTAGGGTTTTCCACTTTGCTAGCCAGGTAGGGCTGGCCGAGAGAAAGGCACAGTAGTCTGCCTATCACAGAAGGGTTTCTTGGAGCTGTGTAGGCATCCACGGAGCTAGAGCACCTGAAGATGGTGAAAGCTCCCAATATGCTGGGCAGAGTGCACCCGGACAATTTTGTCTACCTGTCCTTTCTCCTGAGCAATAAGCTCTGTGCATTCCTTGCCCCTCTTGCTAAGGGCTTCCTTGTTAGGATGTCTCTCAGACTTCCCACCTTTCTTATGTCCCAGAGCAGCTGGGTATCGATCCCTGCTTTCCACAAACAGCTTGAATCTTAAATCTCTCCAGGAATTCTGCCTGTCTTAGCTTTCCAACCCCCTTATTACAAGAGTATCACAACACCATGAAATGTAGGTTTGTGCTTCCAGAGCAGATCGCTGGAGTTACATATCCAGCAGTCACAGGTCTCCACTCCCTCCATGCTTTGTTTCTCTTCCTCCCACAGGTTAGCTTCAGTGGGAGAAGTACTTGGATCCCACTGGGCCACTACTTTAGTACGTTACCCTGTTCCATGAGGTCTGCTCTTGTCTCCAAGTGTTTGCAGTTTGTCGCAGTCCTCTTTCCTGTTGCTCTTTCTACAGTAGTTGTATTAGTTATATTTTCTAATTATATGTGGTTTTAGGAGGAAGCCTCTGTCTCACCTCTCATGCCACCATCTTTAATCCTTCTCCCTTCAGCTTGATTTTTAATCTAAACAGAAGTAGATAAGAATAAAATGGTAACACATGCTTTCCTTGGATTTGAATAAATGTCAAGTCGAACTCCTAAACAACTAGCAGGGCATACTCCGTTGTAATATTGAGCATCATAGAGCCCTGAATTTGTGATTCTCTTGTTCCTATTTTATATTTATTTCCACTGTAATACGTTATTGGCTAAAATTATTTATCAATCTAGAGCCTTGCCACTAGGAAAGTAATAAAAAACTTTATTCTTTCCATTAAAAAAGGTGATGGAAACATCTAACACATAAATAAAAGGGATAAAATGAAGCAATTTAAAATATAGCAGCCATGAAATGTTAGTCTATGTATGAAGTAAAGGCCTCATAAAATCTTCTCCTTCATAAAAGGATAAAACTGACAAAATAAAGTGTCAAAATCAGCCTTTTTGGAGCTCTGGAAATTAAAAGTTTTTAGAAGTTTAGGGAGTATTATTTAAATAGAAAAAATAACAATTTTAAAAGGCTGAGTTTGGGTAAAATAGACTCGTGAGGCTTTAATTTACCTATTCCTGTGTCATTCTGTCCAACCCTACAGTAGACTTAACAACTAACAAGCCAATCATGGTGAAGCCAATAGCCTGGCAGACACCAGTGGAGACAAAGTGGCTTTTTCAAAGCCTCAATCCTAAATAACTTATTATTTGACAAATCCGTTGGTTCTTTGTAAGATCCCACTTGCAAGCCTGTTTATATTTAACCTCATTTGGAGCTTCTCTAGGGGTCTAGTAACTCTTTCTCCAGAACCAGTTGTCAAAAACAGTTATAGGAGATTGATTAACTTTGGTTGGCCTGTGTTAAAGGATAAGAGTTGAAACAGTAGACAAACCAAAAAGGTCTTAAGATGTCCATAGATTAATTGCAAAGTTCCAACATGTTCCTGGGAAGGTATACAGACACACACTGGTATAGGTCTGTGTTTATACCTCCAAAAGACTTGAGACAGCCTTAAATTCTCACCTTGGCCTGACCTTAAAGCTCTGTTCAAGCAGGAAATAAAGACAGGTCAGAATTGTTACCTGACTGCCTGAGTGTTGAAGGCATGCCCCAACGTACATGCAAAGAGCCCTTCATAAGAGATGATGAGACATATAGATGCCAGGCATTTAAGTAAATTACTGTGAAATTATCAACTACCACATGATAACTGAGCAGAGACTTCAGGGGCCAAACCTGGCAAAGAATATAGACTTTATAGAATTAGCTTAGAAAGGTATTAAACAATCAAAGAATAATGACAGGTCCTGAAAAGGGTTAGAGATGCAGTATACAGAATTGCTACATTATATTACTTAGAATTTTTAAGTCTCAGCAAAAAAATTATGCAACTTACAAAGAAGTTGAAAACCAGCAGTTTAGGAGATAATGTTTATTTTCTAGAGCAATAAAATATTAAAGAAACAAATTAGATTCTGCTTCTGACCATGAGGAATTAGTACTGAGTTTACTCTTTTAAATGTAAATGGCCAAAAAACTGTAAAAATACATAATTCAACTGTTTATAGATAATGAATTAAAGGCCGTTATGGGGCTATTATTCCTGCAAGAAGAATAAGTGAGGTGTACTCTATGATCACATCAGATATCTCCCTGGAAGTATTTTATGAAAAGAACTTTAAGGAATAATATCCTTATCAGAACACAGTGATCTCACTGAGTTGAGGACACAGTAATCACAGGAAAATATTAAGGTGTCTGGAATCTGAGGAGCAGAGAACTAGAGAGGAGGGAAAATGCTACACAAGTGTACATAAGGGCCCTGTTGATTCTGTAGCTTCACATGGAAAGAGTGAACTTCTTTATGTCTGGGCTAAGAATGAGTCCTTAAGTAGCCACAATACTACCTCTAGAATAAGAAGGGGACTTAACAAGGTTGTGAGATAAAAGATTAATATAAAAAGTATAATTTTATACACCAACAGTAAACAATTGAAAAGATATATTAGAATATTTACAGTATTTTCAAGACTGAATGCAATATGTACAATACTGGAACAATGAAAACCATGAAACATTGCTGAGAAAGATTACAAACTCTGAAAAAGTTTAAAATATACCATGTCCATGGACTGGAATACTTAATATTGTTAACTATGCCTAAACTGTATGATCTATAGAGTAAACATGCTCCCAATCAAACAAATTGCCATTCACTAGAACTCTCTGTAGAAAGTAAAGTTTTTATGGAGAAGGAGTTAGAGCTAGAGGTAAAGTAGATATAAATAAATAGGTAGAGATATAAATTACATAAATGTGTAAATACACATATATATAATACATATATGAGATACATATATATAATTGAAAGATCTAGCAATATCCAAAATAAAAATGTTGGAAAATATCCCTATTTGATTCTAAGACCTACTATTAAGCTATAATCAGTATTGATATATTGATACATGTTATACCATATCAATGGTATAGAATAGTTTATCAAGAAACAGATCATTTGATCATAATACCACAATAAAGCTGAAAAAAAGAGAAAGAAATAGAACCATGCCTGTCTGTCCAATGCATTCTTTATAATGGTGTCAAGGTAATTAGAGAGGAAAAAAAGTATTTTCAATTCATAGTGCTAAAACAAATGGATATCCACAGGGAAAAATAGGCTTCAATTATCATGTCACAACTTACAAAGAAATTAAATTATACTTTTCATGTGGGAATGTTAAATGAGCAAATATACATACTGCTATATGGTTAAACTTACACTTGACATATGACCCAGCAATTTTCTAGGTATTTATGTTAGAGAAATGAAATGTATGTCAACAAAAATATTTTCTTCATCAAATATATCAATAGTGAATTTATTAATAATATCCAAAATTGGAAATAATATGGATGTCTATTAACAGATGAATTCTGTGATATACATACATTAGAATACTACACAAAAATGAAAAGAAAAAAAGTTAGCCAGAGCAACTTGAATTAATCTCAAAACATTATGCAGACTGAAAAAAATGCCGACACAGGATTTACATTAGTCAAAACGAATTTGACCTAAACACTTAAGTGAATTAATTTTATTTTATTTAAGTTATACTTCAAAGAATGTGATAAAAGGTATTTCAGGAAAAAATACATCCCATTATATTATCTTGGAGCTAAAGTTAAAACTCCATATGGTTTCACTGAAATATGTTTAATTGAAGTGTTTAATATTTAAGACCAAAATGCAAACGAAAACACTACATGGGAAATCCTTCTTTAACAACTAATTTGATCAATTACTTTCAAATTTCATTTCCGTGAAAAATAGTGTTTTTCTTTATTTAACAAAATATTATTTTTAATAATGAAATTTGCAGAACCTATTATACTTCTCTCACTTCCTTTAGATGCCAGGATTCAATGACTAAATATTCAACTATAGCAATATTAGACTAAACAGATGATATTTATTTCCTCCTCATTTTATATATATCACTTTGTATACAATTACCATATTGTTTGTGACTTTATCTCAAACTTTATTACACTTCAAATAGACTCCAAAAAGTTCTCCAATTACAGTAGAATCACTTAAAAATGAAAAAGTCAGTCTTAAATAGTTTAATAAATAATGGAGTTATGTAGAAATGTTAAACACTTCAGCCTTTTTATGGACAGAATATCTTATTCTTTAAATGTAGATAATATAAAATAAATACTCTAAAACTGAACTACTATATGCAAAAGAATGAAACTGTATCCCAGGCATTTCTTCATTTTCTTATCTCCATTGTACTTCCTTATCTCTCCATTGAAATTACCAATTTCCGTTTACTAATGACATCATGCACCCCAGTCAGTACAGTAAAACTCCCATTTTTGCCTGTTAACTTAGAGTCATGGGTTGCCCACAGTAGCATGGTAATAGTCTTTACAACAAAATGTTGGAAAATGTCCCTATTTGATTCTATGATAGTGATAGCATTGACCAGACAAGCATGGGTCTCTTTTTTTTTTCAGCTTTATTGTGGTATTACTATCAAATAATTAATGTTTCCTAATAAACTATTCTATACCATTGATATGGTGTAACAATTATAAATACTATTAAATAGCATTTTACCAATTGTTATACCTTTTTAATATTTCTGGTTCAATGTTGAATAGAAGTGCTGAGGACATTTTTTTTCTTTTCTTTTTTTTTAACTTAGTATGAGAGTATTCAAAATTTTACCATTAAGCATTATATTAGCTCTAGGCTTAGTTAATTCCCTTTGAAATTCTGAGAGAATTCTCTTCTAACTCCTCGTTGATTAAGAGTTCTTGTTTTGAATAACTTAGATTTTGTCAAATGCTATTTCTACATACATAAAGATTGTCATATATTTTTCCTCCTTCAGTTTCTTAATGTGTAAGTGTGGTAATGTGGTAAATGACCTTAATTGACTTTTTCATTTTTAAAACAACCTTGATCTTCCTTTGTCTTTCTTTTTATATTGATGGATTTGATTTTCCAATTATTTTTAAATGATTTTTCTTGTATTTATGAAGGATATTAGTTTGTAATTTTCCTTTTTGTGTAAATTCTTATCAAGGCTTGATAGCTCAGATATGCTGACCACATGAAGTAGGTTGGACAGTGATTCCCACCACATCCAGTTTCTGAAAAAGTTTTTATGAGACTATTATAAATTTTCCCTTAAGTATTTTATTGAAATGCCATGTGAAATGATCTGGGCATGGGTGCTTCTTTTGGGGCAAGTTTTTAAGTCAAGCACAATTGCTTTAACAAATACAAGAAGTTTCACATTTATTTCTTCTGCATGTTTTAATATATTGTATTACCAAAGGTATTTCACTGTATTGATTATATTTAAAATGGTTCATAATACTGTCTTATTTTTTTATTGTCTACAGCATCTATGGGGTATCACCCCTTTTATTCCTGGCATTGGGAGTTTGTGTATTCCTGGTTTCTTAGGCACAGTTGTTACTAAGGCTTTATTGGTGTTATTAATCTTGTCATACAGCTTTTGGCTTTGAAATTTTTCTTTGCTACTTATCTGTATTCTCTTTCATGTATTTCCATTCTTATCTATTTTTCACTTCTTTTATGTCTAATTTGCCTTTTTGTCCAGCTTCTTGTGATACGAGCTTAGATCATTTATAATAATTTTTTCTTTTATTAATCATTGAAAGCTATGTATTTTCTGTTTTTCACTGCTCCACCTTTTTCCCATATATTAGATATATTGTGCTTTATTATTTAGTTAAAAATATTTCCTAATGGTATTTGTGATTGATGGATTCCTGATTACTGTAGTGAATTGCCTAATTTTAAAATATTTAAAGGTTCTTTAGAGGTCTTATTGTTGATTTATAATTGCATTCCATCTCTATTAGAGAATATATTCTGTATTTTTTAATCTCTGAAGTTTATCTCATGAACATCCCATACCCACAAAACATGGACATTCTGCAGTTCTCTGTTATAATGTTCTGTAAATGTCAATTAGATTAATTTGATGGTAGTACTGTTTGAATTTTCTGTATTTAAACTGTTCTTTACTTTTTCTTTCAAGTTTTAGGTGACCATTTAAAATTCTTCCATTCTGAAGGAGCACTCTTATTTCTCCATTTAGGTTTGTCGTTTTTGCTTCATATGATTTTAAGTTACTTACTGGGGCAAAAAATTTAAAACTATTATGTTATTTGAATTCATCATTATGAAATCCTCTTCATCTCTGATAATATCCCATACCGTGAAGTCTCTTTTGTTTGATATTAATATAGCTACGTTATTATTCTTAGTGTTTACATGAAAATGATATTTCCCTTACCAATATATTTAGATGTAAAGTGCCTTTAGTTATCTGTTTCTTGATTTTAATCCATCTTAAGAATGTCTGTTTTATTATCAGTACTTAGTCATTTCACATTAATGTAATTATTTATACAGTTGTGTTTAAGTCCACCTTTTGCTATTTTATTTTGATATATCACAGCTGTGAAGTGATCCATTATTCCTTATTTCTTGGAGACTTCACTTCCATCTTGTGGAATTTTGCTTCATCTTACAGTGTTCCTTGGTATTTCTGGTAGTTTGAGGTTACTGACAAATTCCCTCAACCCTCTTTTTTCTTAAAATGCTTTTATTTGCTATAACTTTGAAAATATTTTCATTAGATGTAGAATTCTAGGTTAAAATAGTAAGTTTTTAAAACAACTTAAAGTTTTTTTCCATTGTCTTCTTTTCTTTGTTACTGATAAGAAACCAGACATCATTTATATCTTGTTTAATGGTGTCCATTTTCTCTAGCTGCTTTCAAGATTACATCTTATTTTTAGTTTCAGAAATTTCAGTGTGATTTGCCTTGATTTCTGTATATGTGTTTTAAAATATTTTTCTTTATGTGACTCAGTTAAAGATTTTATTGGTCTCTAAAATTATGCATTTTGGTCTATTAGGCAGGTAACTAAAGGTGCATTGCCTTGATCTGGGGTTAGGCTGGTGTTTGGTTTCACTGTGGTCAGTTTATATCATTTAGCCTTTGTTTTAATCTGTGCCCTTATTACATAGTCCTAATCCTTAGGCATTATTTCTGGACTTTCATGGACAACATGAAGTTTTGCCAAGATCCTTTAACTCAGCAGGTTTTGTCCTCTAATCCTGTCTATACAGCCTGGGTAGCTGCTTTCATCCGTTTTCAGCAATTTTAGCCCTCCTGATGTGGGTTCCTGCTGTGTTCCTGCAGTGTGCATCTCTGCCTCCATTTGCGCAGTTAAGGAGTCATAGTTATGAGATGAGTTTTTATATTTGGTAGTTTGCCTTTCTGTTTCTCTCTCCTTGCTGATTCTCCACCTCAGTGGGTGGGCACTCCTGCAAGTCCAACTTTAAGTTCTGATTCTGTAACCCAGTAAGATGCTGCATATAAATTGGAACATTTTCTTTTTTTTGTTGTTTGATAAATATGTTTTTTTTCAGAGTAGAATTTTATTTTCTTCATTTTATATTAAGGTATCATTGATATACACTCTTATGAAGGTTTCACAAGAAAAACAGTGTGGTTATTACATTCATCATTATCAAGTCCCCCCCCCCATACCCCATTGCAGTCACTGTCCATCCGTGTAGTAAGATGCCACAGAGTCCCTATTTGTCTTCTCTGAGCTACACTGTCTTCCCTGTGACCCTGCACACACCATGTGCACCAATCATGATGCCCCACAATCCCCTTCTCCATCCCTCCCACCCACCCTCCCACACCCCTCCCTTTGGTAACCACTAGTCCCTTCTTGGACTCTGTGAGTGTGCTATTTTGTTCCTTCAGTTTTACATTGTTGTTATACTCCACAAATGAGGGAAATCATTTGGTATTTGTCTTTCTCCGCCTGGCTTATTTCACTGAGCATAATGCCCTCTAGCTTCATCCATGTTACTGCAAATGGTAGGATTTGTTTCTTTCAATGGCTGAGTAGTATTCCATTATGTATATGTACCACTTCTTTATCCATTCATCTACTGATGGTCACTTAGGTTGCTTCCATATCTTGGCTATTATAAATAGTGTTGTGATAAACATAGGAATGCATATGTCTTTTTGAATCTTAAAAGTTGTTTCTTTGGGTAAATTCCTAGGAATGGAGTTCCTGGGTCAAATGGTATTTCTACTTTGAGTTTTTTGAAGAATCTCCATATTGCTTTGCACAATGGTTGAACTAGTTTACATTCCCACAGTAAATGCAGTATAGGAGGGTTCCTGTTTTTCCTCATCTTCACCAGCATTTGTTGTTCCTAGTCTTATCTATTTTGGCAGTCCTAACTGGTGAGAGGTGATATCTCATTGTGGTTTTAATTTGCATATCCCTGATGATTAGCAATGTGGAGCATCTTTTCTTGTGCCTGTTGGCCATCTGAATTTCTCCTTTGGAGAAATGTCTGTTCATATCCTTTGCCCATTTTTTAATAGCGTTATTTGCTTTTTGGGTGTTGATGCATGTGAGTTCTTTATATATTTTGGATGTTAACCCCTTGTCAGATATGTCATTTACAAATATATTCTCCCATATTGTAGGATGCCTTTTTGTTCTGCTGATGGTGTCCTTTGTACAGAAGCTTTTTAGGATGATGTAGTCCCATTTGTTCATTTTTTATTTTGTTTCCCTTGACCAAGGAGATAGGTTCAGGAAAAGTTGCTCATGTTTATATTCAAGAGATTTTTGCCTGTGTTTTCTTCTAAGAGTTTTATTGTTTCATGACCTACATTCAGGTCTTTGATCCATTTTGAGTTTGCTTTTGTGTATGGGGTTAGACAATAATCCAGTTTCATTCTCTTGCACATAGCTGTCCAGTTTTGTGAACACCTGTCTTTTCCCCATTGTATATCCATGATTCTTTTATCATATATTAATTGACCATATATGCTTGGGTTTATATCTGGACTCTCTAGTCTGTTCCATTGGTCTGTGGGTCTGTTCTTGTGCCAGTACCAAATTGTCTTGATTACTGTAGCTTTGTAATAGAGCTTGAAGTCAGGGAGTGTAATCCCCCTGCCCCACACACTTTATTCTTCCTTCTCAGGATTGCTTTGGCTATTCAGGGTCTTTTGTGGTTCCGTATGAATTTTAGAACTATTTTCTCTAGTTCACTGAAGAATGCTGTTGGTATTTTGATAGGGATTGCATTGAATTTGTAGATTGCTTTAGGCAGGATGGCCATGATATGTTTTTATTTCTTTCTTTTAATCTTTGTTTTCCTCTGGTGTTCTGCTTGATTTTGGTTTCTTATCAATGTCTTCAAGCAAATAGACACACACACACATATACATATATTTAAAATATATATAATATGCTATATATACAATAAACAATTATGCATATATAATCATATATATTATATATACATCTGTAGCTCCATAGTTTATATAGTTCATTGCCATTATTGGATAGAGATTAATGAGATTCAGTTTAACTTAATAGAAGTTGAATTCCTGCAAATCAATTTTTATTTTATGTTTATTTTTAAAATACAAAAGTACTGAATGACTTTAACATTAAAATTAAAATTTAACCAACTCTAAAGTATTTAGTGGATTTATAAAACACAAAATCATAGAACAATAATATTAAATAAAACCTGTTGCTATTAAAATATATTGATTATGTTAATCATGTATTAAATACTTTTTTTCAGTCCCTTAGTTTATAAATATACTTATTTTATTTGGTCTAACCATAATCCTACAAAGCAAACATTATAATATCTTATGTAAAATGACAAAAGTGGTATCAGAAAAATAAAGTCACTTACCCAAGTTCTTTTAGTAGGATACAGAGCCTTGACCTATCCTTGTTTTATAACATCAAATCCAATGGTGAGGCTCAAATACTAAGGACTTTATCTGCAAGATCTTTTGAAATTCCTTAAAAGACAAAGGATTGGTGAAGCAATTGCAGTCAAAATCAAGGATACACAGGAAGCTTTAGGTTGGGGAATAAGAAAATAGGTATTTCATTTATGAAGTCAGATACCTACATTCTAGATCTGCATCATGTTGTTTTTATAATGTTAGTGAACAAATAAGAATTTTGTTCTTTTGCATTCCTTTTTCAGTGTGAGAGAACAGCAGTTTGAAAATGGAAATCTGGTTTAAACCCTCTGTATTTTCTATTCTTAAGGACTCCTTGAGAAAGTTCTCATTTTTATTGCAGATGAAGTCTTTTCTTAATGATAGAATTTGGCACCTCCCCTGCCCCAATCTTAAGTCCCTCTCTTCCACTTCTCCTGTGGAGTTACCATTACTTAGTGAAATCTAGATATCTGGGATAATCAGCCTCTGTTACACTGCCTGCACACACACACACAGCCTACATCTTCATGAAACATTAAATGATTGGGAATATGTTTGTGCATATTTTGTCTCTTCACTTCTTAGAGAACGAGGGTCAAAGTGTGGAAAAAGGGAGAAAGGAATGTGTGAAAACCCACTCCATCCTATGCATACTGTGTTTACACACACACACACACCCTTACTTGAGTTTTAAGAGGAATGTACTTCAAGCAAAACAAATTCATCAGTGTTAAAAACTCCTGTAGATAATTCTTCACGTGAATTACCTTCTTCAACAATTCAGATCCATATCACTGCAGTAGTGAGAGCTCTTTAGGCAGATTCTTCTGCAAGTTTGGTTGTACAGACCTTTGTTCTTTTCCAGTTTTTTAACACATCTTCACTGTCTTTAAATTAAATGTGCTTTCTTCTTTGTTTCATTTTCATAAAACTTTGTAAAAAGCCAAAATAACTAGCTCTTCAGGGCTCTTCAATATTTTGCAGTATAAATATTTACAATTTGAGTCTCATCTCATTCTTATTCCACCAGTAAATCTTAACCTATAATCCTTCCATTATCTTATTTGTGTAGGATTATATATGTGCAGGGTTATTTTTTTTCCCTGTTTTTGACTTACAGGAAAAAAAAATAGAACAAATGTTTAGGAAAACTGCAAATTAAAAATCCTATATGCAAATATAAATCAATATTATCATGTAATTATGGTGGCTAAAACTTGATTTTTATATCTGGACTGTATAAAAAACGTGTTTACAACCACATTGTTAAAGAAATGGCATTTGTCGAGTCATTCAATGTTTTACCTTACACAAGGTACATAGATGCATCTGATTAATTATTTCTGGATTACATGGTATTTAGAATGTATTTCAGATTTATGAGTTTCTATGTAATAAGATATCAAAGACAGGCATATATTCTTCAGTTTTAAACTCTATCCTCAGTATTTTGAATTCATTGGAGGACATAGTAGAGAAATGAAATGAGATAGAGTCCAGAACATTTAATTCTAAAGTTAGATAACTAACTGAACCTGAAAAGCGACAATAACAACAGAAACAACAAAAGCACAAAGTCTCTAAATATTTCTATCCAGATGTCTTATATAACTCATCTCTACATGTTTGGAGTTTATCACCCAACCTTCCCCACAAAAAATCTACTTTTCTTAATACATTTTTAGTTTCAATGAATGAGACTCTTTTCAATCTTGTTGCTGATGCCAGGATTATGATCCTTGTTTCCTCCCTGTTTCTCAGATCTCATTTCAAATCAGCTAAAATTCCTGTCTTATATACCCTAATTGTTTTCATAAAGCAGCCTCTTCTTTCCTTCCCTTCTGCTACCACCTGGGGCCATATGTCCCTAACTGTTGTGAAAATTTCTTAGTTGAGCTCTCAAGCTTCAATTTTGCCTCTATTTCTTTTACACAACAGCACTAAGTTATTCTAAGAAACTGTGATGGATCTAAGAGAATGGTTATGTAAGAGTGGCTTATACTTTCTAGATGTTGAATAACAAGAGGACTTAGGGTGAAGCTGTATGTGTATTATGCTTGTAATAAAATTCAGAATATATTAATTATTTTACCAAAGAATAGAGGAGACTATTTGCAATGAGTGAAAGGCTACTAAATCCCCAGGAGACACCCTTTGGAGCCACACATGCTAAGAAAAATGGCTCACTCTATCTGCCTCCTGTTTAAATCCATTCAGCAGTATCTCATTATTCTCATGTCGTATAAGTTAGAAGACCCTTTGAGATCTAACATCTCAACTTCTTAATGCATCTCTTCCTGATGCTGTTGTCTACACCAGACAAATATAGCTATTTACATCACTCTAAATAGGATATAGCCTTGGAATATTATTTATTTTTCTGCCTAGAATGCACTCCTGTATCTCCAACCTGTGTAATTCCTCAGTGATTACAGGAGGGTATTGCAAGTAATGGTCAAGGAAGCAAGTGCTGATATCAGACTGTGTGGCACAGGATTTCAGGTCTAACATTAAATTGTGGTGTGAGTTTTACTAAATCCTTACATGTACCCATATATAAGGAGACTTTGGATTAAGAGGAGCCCAAAACATTCCAAAGAATGTTTTTGTACACTTTTAGTAATGTGTATCACTCAAATGTCTGTTAGTGTAATCACTTGAAATTTCATATAATATTTAAATATAAATGTACCTACCCTCATTCTTTTCATACATTTGCTTTTATGAAACTCTTTATATGATCACCCTTATAACAATCAAACTCCCTGGGAGTCTTAGGTGACACTTCTTTTCTCCTGAGCATATCTGTGCTATTTTATCCTACTTTTAAAAAATTTTTATATAATGCTGTTATTGGAAAATTTATTTTAAGTTCCACTGTGGTTTTATCTAATATCAGGATAGTGAGCCTTTTAATCCAATAAGTATACATGTTGTATCACCTGTAACCTATTCTATTCTATTGCATTATTAGGGATTTTTATAAACTGAAATAAACATTGGTAATTTAATATCCCTAGAAATAATACTAAATTTTTGATAAATTTCTTTGCTAAAAATAAGAAAATAATCTAAGGCTATGTGTTTTTCCTTACCATGCTCCACATAATATTTGTTTAGAATAAAATAATTGGTTGAGGACTCTATAAGACTTGGTAAGACACTGGATATATGGTGTTTTCTTGTTTTTCTGAGAGATCATTTTGACAAAGAAAAAGTCTTATAATTGGGTATGTTTTATTTAGATATGCTGAACCTTATGTTTTCCCTTTATAAATAAGAATAATATTTTATATGTTTCTAATGAACTTTAAATGAAATATTTTTAAATCACTTCATATGGTTCCTGGAAAAGAATATGCCCTAACTAATCATTAATCACTTACCTTGATGTTGCTGCTATTATTTTTAGCATTAAAAAATATATATATATATAACATCTTTGTAACCCAGCATTCCCTAGGAAGCCATGCTAGATATATCTATTATTTTATTAGGTGACCCTCTTATGTTCAAGCATAGCTTCTTGCACTTTGCTCATAACACTTACATTGAAACTGCATATATAATTTGCATGGATTAAAGTTTAAACACATTGTCGGGCAAAATCTTGTCAAAAATTTTTTTCTTACAACTAGCATGGTACTTATTGTGTGTGTATATATATATACACACACATTTCATTTATTTAGTATTTATGACATTTCAAAGAGTGGAGGAGAATCATAGAATATAGCTTGAATTATTTAGCACCATATTTTCTAGTCATAAGTACACAGAATTAAAAGCAATTCTTTTCTTTATTATTCCTCTTACCTGGCCAGAAAATGTATAGTGAGTGTTTTTACGTGTAAAGGCATCATGGTAGTCGTTAGGAATCCAGTCATCCAGTGGTACCCTGGTTCCTGTTCTCAGGGATGTGCAGTCTAACAATGAAGACAAACTAAAAATAATAATAATTTAGGAAGGATTTCTGATTAAAGAATGACAGACTTCAGCTATAGAATACACTTTTAACAGAACCCTAACACACCTAGAAAATTGAAAGTAAAAGGAATTCATATACATACGTACATATATAAAGTAAACACATATATCTGGTATATGTGTACAATAATTATATGTGTGTATGTGTGCAGTGCCAACACTTAAGCAACTAGCTATTATTGCCAAAGTAGCTATATTCTCCAAAATTTTGTGAGAAATTACAAAAGAAGTAAGAGTAAATTAATATGATCAAGTTTAGAAAATGGAAGCCAACAAAGAGATGAAATATTTTGTTCCACTGTAGTCACATAGCTCATGATGACAACCCTGAAGAAAAGTACTGATGAAAGAATATGAATAAACAAAATCTTAAGAATTGTAATATTCCCTAATTTGGAAACAAATACTCTGGTGTTTAAAGCAAAGTCAAACAAAGTCTCTGATAGTAGAATCTTCTTCACATTTGACCTAGAACTGGAAGGGACTCCAAGACCTGCTGTTTTGCAGTGCACAGTATGTAGTTGAGAGAGTGAGTTAAAAGCATGGGCTTACTATTGGAGAACAGATGATAGGCTTGAGTAACAGAAAAGACATTGATCCACAAGCTGTTTTTAAAGACCAAGTGGCATATGTTGGTGACTTGGACTACAATTATAGCAGTGGAAAAGGTGAGAAATAGTTGTGTGTGAAATGTATTTTTAAATATAGCCAACCATTCCTGCTGACAAATTAGTGTTGAAATGCAAAAAGATGAGACTTCAGGTTATTTACCTAAGCAGCTGGCTCTATTCTGAGATGGGTGAGATGGGTAGTAGTATAGACTATGCATTGTCTATCAAATACACATCCTACTGTTCTCAGTAGTAGACTCTCACATTTTAAAATAAGTTTGCAAGGATATATGGGAGCAATGTCTGAGAAATTTGACTCCATTAACATCTTCATGGTGAAAAAAAATCAAAACTAAAATTAACAAACTCCAAACAATGGTTGAAATGATTAACTGCACCAACACCTAAGCAACTTGCCCAACCCCAACTTCATAAAATTGTTATCTGATGTTCCCTGTACCAAGGATCTGTTTTTCAATGTATAATGAATATTTTCACCTTTACCTCACTCCAGTGGAATACTCTAGATACAACCACTATAAAACTGTTTTATGTGATTCCTTCTAATTTTTTATGCCTATTTTTCTCATGAGTATATTATTTTTATGTGCCCTGCTTCCATATCCAAATAAAATATATTATTTCTGCTCATATGCCATGTAAATCTCATGACCACAACTAACTTTGAGGAGGTAGGGACTTGTAATTGTTTTCATGCATGGAGTAAAGAAAGATCAGAAATACTGGAGAGCTGTGGTAATGTTTTCCATAATTGATACTCCTTTGGTCTTTTCTCTTAGCTTATTTGATTACTCATAGAGTGATCCTCCTATAGCTCTAAGTGTGCATTCTCAGCCATCAATTTTAAAAAATGAATACAAACTTTTAAAAAAGCTACATTGACCAATAATACCCCCAATATTCTGACATTGTTAATTCAGATTTTATTTTATTAAGAAATGAAATTTCAAGTAGCAAATAAACATTAAAATTCAGAATATTAAATCTTAGTTTTTGAGGTAAAGTATTCTTCTTTGCTCAGTGTCCTAAGTAATACAGAAAACTGATAACAAGGTCTGTAAAAACCAAACACTATTTTTTCTATTAGATATTTAAAACTTTGAAAGTCACCCCTTTCCAAGGCAATTAATTAAAGAGCCTGGGCCATACTTCCATGAAAATGTGTTTAATTAACTTGAGCATTATATTGATTCCTTTTCAGGATAGAAGAGATGATCCATAGTATACCAAAATCTTATAATGTTATTCTATCAGATTTCAGATTTCAAGTAGATAAAGAATAGGATGCCATACTCATCAGAGAATTTTCATGGTCTGGATAATGGTTTAGCAGCATCACTTTGGATGCTTTGTGGAAAGCAGACTGTAGAATATGAATTATGACACTGTAGGGACATGTCAGCAGCTATTGAAATAATACAGGAGAAAAATGATAAGTGAGTTGAGAAGGAGCACTGTCTGTGCTCCAAAGTAGCCAAACTCTAGGCAGATGTTGGTGGTTCATGAAGATCTTCAGATTGACTTGGATGAAAGTGAGTGACATCAATAATTTTCTAAGGTTTCTGTTCTACTCATGGGAAGAATAGATTTCCATTTATTGTAATTGCTTAGAATGAAGGATTACATTTGGAGGAAGAGAATCAAAAGTAGATGTCTAAGATAGATAAATAGGAATGGACTTGGAAATTAGGAACAAGAAATATACATTTGGAGGCATCATAATGATATTTTACCTATGGGGTAAGTAGAGAAGAACTGTTCTAGGGAAATGTCCTGGGAAGAACATACATTTGTAGGTCGGCAAGATGAGGAACAAAGAAAAAAGAAATGTTATTATGATAATTTTGTGCAAAAATTGAATATGAATGGTTGTAGAACTGATATATGTGGAATGGCTTCTAAACCATTTTCTAATATTGATTTCTAACTGAACCACTTCTTTACAAAAAGAAAGGAGAAATAAGTGTTTTATTTATTTTTATGTCAGTTTCATATCTCGTCCATAGTTCTGAGTGAATGCTATTAGCTCCAGTTGTATTTTGGATTTTACCTCCTTCCTTCACTTACTTTTCTTTTCTCTTTCTTTTCCCACCAAAGCCAAAGCAGTATCTAGATGAGGAAAGATGGAAAATGTTTAGGCTCTGAGATGTTAACTGAGCAGGAATAAACAGTCCACCCTAACACTTAAACCTGCTATCTGTGTTTTTGCAACAAGACCATGTCTTCTCTGACCTGATTGATGAAATTCTTAAATTATATAGGCAATAATTACAGGCAAATATTTCTCAAATTATTTCTACTAAATTATATATATGGATTTCAATGTACATTGTTAGGCAAAATTTTAATGGGAATTTATCTAAATCTTTTAAATAATTCCAGTCAGATTTCAACATTTTCTTTCAATATAGATGAGTAGGACAGTAAATATGACAGACCTATCAAGATCTTTGTCTCAATTTTTAATGTAACTTAGAGTGCATAGATATAGCTGTGACATAAAATAGATTTGATATCATAAAAATAGATCTGAATGTTATATGATGTTTATTTTATATCCACATAATAAAATTTATGTACATTTTGATGACTAAGGATTTTCAGTATTTTGTTAATAACTTAATGATGAATTTAGCATCTAAGATTTAATTGGCCTGTATGAGATAGGTCAGAAAGAACTATTCTGAACAGATTTTCTAAGAGCTCATTGTCAAACATTACCATTACAGTTAAGATTACTTTTAATATGAAACATTTTAACCAGTTTAAAAACCTTTTGTAAATCTTCATAAAATCTGAAATTGCCTGAAATGTTAAGAGATAAATCACTTATCATTTTGAAAACAGGTGTTTGAAGTACTGGACTAGAGAAATAGAGATTAAGTAAAAATATAAACTGTTCTATAAACCTAATGTTTGGAAAAGTTGTTATAAGCATTTTTGTTATTGCCAAACCTGAAGATAAGTAAATCTCACATGGAAATTAGTATGTATTTTTCTTTAAATTTTGGCGTGTGTGTGTGTGTATGTTAAATCAAATAGTAGTAGCTTCATTCTAATTGACCTGATCCTTCAATTGAAGTTGTCTAATTTCCTGGACTCTATGGTGATACAGAAATCTGTTGTGCAACCTTGTGCCTATAGTTAACAACACTGTATTATGCACTTAGAAATTTCCTAAGAGGGCAGATCTCATATTAAGATAGATCTCTTATTTCTTAAGGTAATATGAAGATAGATTATTATACCACAATAAAAAGTGAATATTTGGAGTACTCTTGCTATTACCAGACACTATCCAAAAAGAGCTGGAGATGATTTATTTTTTATTGAACATCTTAGGTTGTAGAAATATTTGCTTATGCTCACCTTTATTCAAAGAAATTTGGTCCACTGATTAGGGGGAAATATAAAACAACTGAATTGAATTAAATGAAGTCATTGTTTTTTCTGTTTTTAATTTAAATATGGAAGTTCTTTTGAAAGACCTTGTATCTGTGCAGTTTTATTTTTGTTAAATTCTTCAGTTAAGTATGTTATTTTGGTATATATTTCTAGAAATTCTCTTAAGTCACATATCCAATGCTAATGTAGTTCAGTTTTACCTTCCCTTGCACCCTCTCATGTCTGACTTATATTTGTCTTTACTCATATTTTAAGTACTAGTAATTTTCCTGTACTTGCAATACCAACTATACAATAAGATTTTAACTGCATAGAACAGAATATACTCATAAGTGAGCATATTTTCCCTAAAATGTACTTTTTTCTGGCATAGAATATTCTAAGTAAATATAGTTTCCCTAAAATGTACCACTTACATAAAATAAACAAAGCACAGTTATTTTGTGAAGCACATATATATAAAATATGTGCATATGTATACACATATGTATGTGCATATATATATATATATACACAATATATATAAATGTGTATATATAAACATAGATGTATGTGTACATATACATCCATTCATACATACACATAAACACACATTTTATTACCAGAATCAGCAATAACTCCATCTATTACAGGGTAAAAAGATGTAATACATACAAAGCTCTTAGAGCAATTACAACATTTACATTAATATTTAAACATATCACTTAAGATTTCATAGCTAATTTAAGCAAATACACTTGGAAATCTCATTAAAAAAACTAGTTCAAGTTTTTTAAAATTTCATTTAAATGCAGTTAAAATTAGCATTCTAATTTAGTTCAGTAACAACTATTTATGTCATTCTTAGAGGTTCCTGAACATTCTAATTATTTCAGATCAATATATTTACACTAACCAAAGATTACCAACAAGGCTTACTATAATCTCATTACCACAAGATTATGGAATAACAACTTTGATTAGAAAATCAATACACACAACAAAATGACTTTTTAACTGAGTTATTGCTCAGTTAGTATAGAAAAACATGAATCAAATTGGTAGCAATGGATTTTTTATTTTTACTAAACTAAACAGCTGATTATTTGAGCCTTTTGCTATTATTTGGAAACAAAATGTAATTTCTTGGCATTTTTCTAAGGAGAATCTGACACATGAAGAGACAAAAACACAAAAAAGACTGAAAGACACCAAATATAGTTCCTGAATACTTAAACTTTAAAAATTAATAAACTAAATCTACCTTTTTTTCTCTATTAATCCTTCCAATTATAAAACAACACTAGTTGTGAAATAAAGAATAAAAATTTATTTAGTACTTAGAATAAATGTTAACTAACCATTGGCAGCTCAGTTAATGACTCACAGTTTCTGAAAGAGGCTGCAGGAAAAACACCAATGCTTTATAGTATCAGTGGTCTTGCTAATATAAGCTTTAGTGTGATACGATGGCAAATGAGGATAATCATCTAATCTCTGCATACTTAATAACTTGACATGAATAAGGAATGAAAATTTTAAACAGAATACTGGATACATTATCATTACACTGTTTCTTAACATTCTGCAGACATATCAACTAAAGCTGTCAAAGAATACAGGATTGGCAAAATAAATGTTCCTCATTTGCATACTACAATTGTTTGAAGAGTCCCAACATCATGGCTTGTATAACATTCCTTGCTGAATTTTATCCTAAAATACTTAAAAGAACAAAAATATATATGGAGGTTGGATGACCCTACCGAACTGTGAGCAGAATTTCTGGGATTCCATGTGAGACAGAGAGACTGAATAGAGAATAGGCAACACTGAGGCTTAAAAGAATTGAGACATAAACAATATAATTGCTGGTAGTTGGACTGCTATTAATGCCCATTTCCTTATCTGCATGATGGTATATAATTGTGTTAAATCTGTGAAAATTCATGATTATACTCAAAATTAAAGTTTGAAACATGCAGGAATCAGTTGGAAACCTAAAGCAAAATTTGTGTAAATGATTTTTAAAGATGCAGTGGTAATATAAAGACACATAAATATTTTACTGCCAGAGAATGGGGGGAAAAATCCCACCACTCCTGGTACTTACATAAATTGCAGCAGTATTGTCTTCACAGGCCTCCACTGAAATAGACGGGCTTACCAGGTAACAGGTGTTTGTCACCTCAGGTTTTTAAAGGAAGAATTAGATAGTTGTTCTGAATAAATGAGCTTTCTGAAATTTTGTTATGTAGGATAAGTTCCCTTATTATTTAAGTCAGAAGAGTCAGAAATTATGATAATTACAAAAAGAATTCTTCCTGCTACTAAGAAAAAAATTTAGTAGATTTTTCTCTCATAAGCTGCATGACCCTTATGAAAATAATTAATTCTATTAGAGGCTTGGTTTACTCAGCTGTAAAATTATTTGGCTGACCCATTCCAAGACAAAAGTATTTAATATTTTCTGTGAAGATACAATGATCACATTTAGTTGATAAAAATCTGAGTTGTGTAGCAGAGACCTTTTGTGAACCACTTAAGCAATTTATTATACAAATTATAGATATTTCCCTGTATTTCCCAGAATCAAATGTTATATGTTCTCATGTTTTCTCAAATTCCTGATAGTGGAGACTCCATCTGAAATGATATTATAATTCTGTTTATGTTAGTCATTTCTTTTTGGTCAAAGTAACTAAATTAAGAGACCATCAAATTCAAACTCATGTTTATGACGGTATCCCACCTCAGAGTCCAAAGCTGTTGGTGAGCATGCTGGATAAAAAAAGCTGAAGGGACCATGGTTTTCCTTGATATCCAAGAATAGATGTGCACGGTGGCTGTTTGGGATGATATACAAATCTGCATAGCTGTATATTTCACCTGCCTCTCTTGTCCCCCCTGAAGTATTCTGTTAGGTTTTGAATAGTGCAGTCCACAGTCAGAGTGTCACCATCTGCTCTTTTAACCAACTGTACCGAATTTTGCTAAACTAAATTGTAATTTATTTTTTTCTGTGATTTAAATCAAAAGGAGCATAGCTAATGAATATGCCACTTTCATCTGTTTTTTTCTTATAAAGATATCCTTGCTTTTCCACTTTCACCAGATTCCCTTATTTGGTTTGCTGAAGATTGTGAGACAGTCTGTTTCAGCGTTTGTTTCTCTCATCAATGATACATCTGTTGACCTTTGAAAACTCCATATTCTTTGAAAAGAATCTGCAAGGAAAAAGAAACCTACCAAAGTTACAAGATAGACATATTAGATACAAAACAAAGGGCTCCATAAAATGCCAACTGCTCATAGAGACAACATACATATAAAGTCTGCTTTGACCCTGAGACATAGTCAGAGGGAAGAAAACCAAAAAGGCATGTATAACTCACATTGTCATATCTGCCTAAAAACACTATTTCTCCCTTGCTCTATAACTGATGTAGTAGTAATAATAATAATGATAATAACAATATCAATAATCAAATGTTCCTGCATTACTGAGTAGAAAAATAGTTATAACAGCCTTGTAAGGTAACATTTTCCTTTATAAAATTTTACTTAATGAGTATAAATCGAATCTATAAAATTAAATTCAGTATAAATCCCTAATATTTTCAACACTGTTTACATAGTGTTCCAGTTTTATTTTTCTTCTACATTTTGATAATCTTTTCCCCATTAAACCTCATCCTTTTCAGGATTAAGAGACATAACACATAATGCATTATCTCTGCTTTGTTTCTCTTCTATACCTGTTAAGTTTTCATCAAATTTTATCAATTTTAAGAAGTGTCTCTACTACCCAAGTTGAATTCCTGATTTTTAATCTTCAGAATTCTTTGTCATGGCCTAAGGCAACATGTTCAATTTTAAATTGGCCTGTGCTTATCCACATCCTGTATGTACACTTGGCATCATTCAGATTAGAAACTCTGTTATATTCATGTCTAAGTCACCTGTAACTTTTAATAAGTACCTGACCATATTTATAACAGTGAGTTAATTGTTCAGATTCATGAAAATCTAGTTTGTTGGAATGTTAATTTTTAATGATGCTTGTAAATAACATTCAACTATTCAAGTTCTGTTTCAGAAAAAGATCAGGCTTATAATGGAACTGATAGACTAATCAGAGCTATATACCATTCCAGGAAACAGATCTCTTATTCCTAGGTCTTTACCCTTTGTAGCCATGACTAAATCTGTGTTCAATTAAATATTTCCCCCAAATTAGGCATTTTGGTTTTGTGTGGATGAACAATAGAACTTTTGTAAAACACAGCTGCCCTTGAATGCTGCTCAGACTAGCCTTAAGAAAGGTACTTGGCTGCGTTATGCATGGATTTCTGAAATTTACAACCTTGGGTCTCTACAAACTCTAATGAACCTTTCCACTTAGGTCAAGTTAACCTTCCCAAAGCTTATTGCTCTTCAACTCCCTTATCTAATAATACAGCATGCCAGTTTCTGAAAATCTTCAAGCATTATAATAATAAATATTATTTTAGCACACATTTATCTAAGTATCCACTAGGTAACATGTGGTATTCTAAGTGCTTTGTGTTGATCATCTCATATAATAATCATATCAAAGTGGAAAGATGACTATTGTTATATTGTTATCCCCATTTTATAGAAACAGAACTCAGTCATAGAGGTTTAAAAATATCTAAGATCACTCTGTTGTTAGGATGTAGTGGAAGACAGGATTTGAACCAAGCCATCTGACTCAGCAGTGTGCTGGTAAATCAGCTCTCAATTTTTGTGGGTGGAGAGCAAGACACTGATTTGTAATGTTTGAGGATTTCGGTGGTATAAATATCCCTTTCACTTTCAATTCCAAGCCTCCAAGATGACATTCATGAACACTGATTTTGGAAGACATGTGTGCACTGACTCTAGAATGACTTCAATGACTTCAAAAATGAATTATTTATTTTATTTTCTAAACAAATTCCATATACCCCACCATGTAATCTTGCTCCTGTCATTTGATCTATTTAAATATTACCATTTCTATTTCTGGGAAACAAGGACGGTTCAACATGCAAATCAATAAATGTGACACACCATATTACTAGAATGAAAGATAAAAAACATTTGATAAAATATAATATCCTTTCATAATAAAACCCCTCAACACATTGAATATGGAAGGAACATACCTAAATATAATAAAGGCCATACATATATGACAGTCTCACAGATAATATCATAGTGATGAAAGGTTGAAAGCTTTTCCTCTAAGATCAGGAAAAAGACAAAGATGCCCCTCACCACACTTATGCAACATAGTACTGGAAGCCCTAGCTAGAACAAATCAAGCAAGATGATGGAATAAAATTCATTAAAATTGGAAAGGAAATATTACAATTGTTTTTATTTGTAGATGATATATTTAGAAAATCATAAAGAGTAAACCAAAAAACTGTTGAAACTGATCAACAAATCAATAAGTTGCAGGATATAAAGCAACATACAGAAATCAGGTGCATTTCTATACACTAACAGTAAATCACCTGAAAAAGAAATAAAACTGTCCCATTCACAATAATATCAGAAACAATATAACATAAATACCTTCAGTCAAGGAAGTGAAAGATCTGTGCAATGACCTTGATGGAAGAAACTGAAGAAGACAAACAAAAGGAAGAATATCCCATGTTAATAGATTGGAAGGTTTAATCTTGTTAGAATACCCATACTACCCAAAGCCAACTATAGATTCAATGTAATCCTTATCAAAATTGCAATGGAATTTTTCACAGAAATAGAAAAATAAAATTCTATGATTTGTATGGAAGTACAAAAGATATCCCCCAGAGAGAGGAGGGCTCAACATGGCTGCATGAGTAGGGCAGCGGAAATCTCCTCCCAAAACCATATATATTTTTGAAAATACAACTATTCCTAAAAGAGAGACCAGAAGATACAGTACAACAGCCAGGCTACAGCTACATCTGCAAAAACTCAGCATCTCACAAAAAGGATAAGATACAAAGCCGTGTCCTAGCAGGACCCAGCACTACCCCCACCCCAGCTCACTGGCGGGAGGAAAAGAATCAGAGAGGGAAGGGAGTGGAAGCACAGGACTACTAAATAACCAGCCCTAGTAATCTGGACCAGGAGCACAGACACACATTGCATTGTGTACTGGATATTAGAGAAATGGAAAATTAAAATACAATATGGAGACTGCGAGAAGGTCCGCATAGCCAGCTCCCCAGGGACAAAAGAAAAGTGGGCGCTTTTTAGTCTTAAAGGGTCAAGGGCTTAACAGCTGGACAAAATCGTCCTGGCATACTCAGCCCAGTAGGCTGGGAACCTTAAGGAACTTCAGGCACCCTAACCCACTGGGTGGTAACACAACTCCAAAGCCCATCATGGCGATAAGCAGCCTGGATTCATTCCACCCCACCGGCGCTGCAAACAAATCAGCTGACCCACCACAGTTGTGGAGCAGCCGGGGAGCAGCCCCACCCACAGCAACCACACAGAGACTTTTCGCAGTGCACAGCTAACCAGAACACACCAAGAGGCTGCCACTGGAGCTCAGCTGCCCAGCAGAGACAGAGGAAGCCAGAGCAAGGTCCGGAAGGCACGAAGGGGCACCGTTCATGCAGGAAAACACAGTTGGTGTGTCTGTGACCCCTGCAGTACCCTAGGCTGTCCCAAGATATGCTTCACCCACGGCAGCTCAGGGGATTAACCCAGAGCCTACCCCCTGCACCTGATTGACCAGCACAGTCAGAGGAAGCTGGAGCAAAGTCAGGAAGGCACGAAGGGGCGCCGTTCTCGCAGGAGAACACACCTAGCACGACTGTGACCCCCAAAAAGTTCCCTAGGCTATGCCGAGGGTCGCCCTGCCCATGGAAGCTCAGGAGATTATCCCAGAGACTGCTTCCTGTGTGTGGGTAACTGGCACAGGCAGCAGAGAAGGGCAAGGTGACCAGCAAACATTGGGGACTTTGTTCTCCCAACTGACACATGTGCTACCTACCAGTGACAACTTCTATTGCCATGAAAAGGCAGAAGAATCTGGTCCAGTCAAAAATCACTCAGGAAACCCTAGAGAGAGGGCCTGGCAAGAGAGATATAACCAATTTTCCTGAAAAAAAATTCAAAATAAATGTCATAACCATGCTGATGGACCTGGAGAGAAACATGCAAAATCTAAGGAATGAAGTCCAGAGGGAGATAACAGAAATGAAACAATCAATAGAAGGACTTAAGAGCAGACTGGATGAGGTGCAAAAGACTGTTAATGGAATAGAAATCAGAGAGCAGGAGTACAGGGAAGCAGAGGCACAGACAGATAAAAGGATCTCTTGGAATGAAAGAATATTAAGACCAATAAAAATGGAACAATATTCACGTTATAGGGGTACCAGAAGAAGAAGAGAGAGAAAAGGGATAGAAAGTGTCTTTGAAGAAATAATTGCTGGAAAATTTCTCAAGCTAGGGAAGGAAAGAGTCTCTCAGACCATGAAGGCCCACAGATATCTCAACCCAAGGTACCCAAGGAGGACAACACCAAGACATACTATAATTAAAATGGTAAAGATCAAAGACAAGAACAGAGTATTAAGGGTAGCCAGAGAGAGAAAAAGGATCACCTACAAAGGAACACACATCAGGCTATCATCAGACGTCTCAACAGAAACCATATAGGCCATAAGAGAATGGCATGATATATTTAACGCAATGAAACAGAAGGGCCTTGAACCAAGAATACTGTATCCAGCACAATTATCATTTAAATCGGAAGGAGGGATAAAATAATTTCCAGATAAGCAGAAGTTGAGAGAATTTGCCTCTCACAAACGACCTCTACAGGATATTTTAAAGGGACTGCTCTAGATGGAAGCACTCCTAGGGCTAAATAGATGTCACCAGAGAAAATAAAATCACAGCAAAGAAATCAGACCAACCAAATTCTAACTAAAGGCAAAGAATAAAATCAACTATCCACAAGCCAGTCAAAGCAAACACAAAAGAGTACAGAATAAAATACCTAACATATAAAGAATGGAGGGGGAAGAATAAGAATGGAGAGAAATAAAGAATCATCAGACTGTGTTTATAATAGCATAATAAGAGAGTTAGATGGGTAGATAGTAAAGAAGCTACCCTTGAACCTTTGGTAACCGCAAAGTCAAAGCCTGCAATGTCAATAAGTACATATCTATCGATAATCACCCCAAATGTAAATACATTGAGTGAATCAATCAAAAGACACAGAGTAATAGAATGGATAAAAGAGCAAGACCCATCTATATGCTGCTTACAGGAGACTCACCTCAAACCCAAAGACATACACAGACTAAAAGTGAAGAGATGGAAAAAGATATTTCAAGCAAAAAATAGGGAGAAAAAAGCAGGTGTGGCCTTACTTGTATCAAAAAAATAGACTTCAAAACAAAGAAAGTAACAAGAGATAAAGAAGGACATTACATAATGATAAAGGGGTCAGTCCAACAAGAGAGATATAACCATTATAAATATATATGCACCCAACACAGGAGGACTGACATATGTGAAACAAATACTAACAGAATTAAAGGAGGAAATAGAATGCATGCATACATTTTAAGAGACTTCAACATACAACTCGCTCCAAAGGACAGATCAACCAGACAGAAAATAAGTAAGGACACAGAGGCACTGAACAACACGCTAGAACAGATGGACCTAACAGACATCTACAGAACTCTACACCCAAAAGCAGCAGGATACACATTCTTCTCAAGTGCACATGGAACGTTTTCCAGAATAGACCACATACTAGGCCACAAAAAGAGCCTCAGTGAATTCAAAGAGATTGAAATACTACCAACCAAGTTCTCAGATCACAAAGGTATAAAAGTAGAAATAAATTGTACAAAGTAAACAAAAAGGCTCACAAACACATGGAGGCTTGACAACATGCTCCTAAATAATCAATGGATCAATGACCAAATTAAAACAGAGATCAAGGAATATATGGAGACAAATGACAACAACAGCACAATGCCCAAATTCTGTGGGATGCAGCAAAAGCAGTTCTAAGAGGAAAGTATATAGCAATCCAGGCCTATTTAAAGAAAGAAGAACAATCCCAAATGAATAGTCTAAAGTCACAATTATTGAAACTGGAAAAAGAAGAACAAATGAGGCTCAAAGTCAGCAGAAGGAGGGACAAAATAAAGATCAGAGAAGAAATAAATAAAATTGAGTAAAATAAAACAATAGAAAAAATCACTGAAACCAAGAGCTGGTTCTTTGAGAAAATAAATAAAATACATAAACCCCTAGCCAGAATTATTAAGAGAAAAAGAGGGTCTACACACATAAACAGAATCAGAAATGTGAAAGGAAAACTCACGACAGACCCAACAGAAATACAAAGAATTATTAGACAATACTATGAAAAATGATATTCTAACAAGCTGGATAACCTACAAGAAATGTACAACTTTCTAGAAAAATACAACCTTCCAAGACTGATCAAGGAAGAAACAGAAAATCTAAAAAGACCAATTACCAGCAACGAAATTTAATCGGTAATCAAAAAACTACCCAAGAACAAAACCCCTGGGCCAGATAGATTCACCCCTGAATTCTACCAGGCATATAGAGAAGAAATAACACCAACTCCCCTTAAAGTTTTCCAAAAAATAGAAGAGAGGGAATACATCCAAACTCATTCTATGAAGCCAGCATCACTCTAATACTAAAACCAGGCAAAGACCCTACAAAAAATGAAAATTACTGACCAATATCCCTGATGAACATATATACAAAAATTCTCAACAAAATATTAGAAAACCGAATTCAGAAATACATCAAGAGGACCATACACCATGATCAAGTGGGATTCATCTCAGGGATGCAAGGATTGTACAACATTCGAAAATCCATCAACATCATCCACCACATCAACAAAAAGTAAGACAAAAACTACATGATCATCTCCATAGATGCTGAAAAATTAACAAAATTCAGCATCCATTCATGATAAAACTCTCAACAAAATGGGCCTAGAGGGCAAGTACGTCAACATAATAAAGGCCATATATGACAAACCCACAGCCAACATCAACTTTACAGTGAGAAGCTGAAAATTTTTCACCTAAAATTGGGAACATGATAGGGATGCCCACTCTCCCCACTTTTATTCAACATAGTACTGGAGGTCCTAGCCATGGCAATCAGACAAAACAAAGAAATACAAGGCATCCGGATCTATAAAGAAGAAGTCTAACTGTCACTATTTGGAGATGACATGATATTGTACATAAAAAAACCCTAAAGACTTCACTCCAAAACTACTAGAACAAATATTGGAATTCAGCAAAGATGTGGGATACAAAATTAATACACAGAAATCTGTTGCATTCCTATACACGAATGATGAACTAGCAGAAAGAGACATCAGGAAAACAATTCCATTCACAATTGCATCAAAAAGAATAAAATACCTAGGAATAAACCTAACCAAGGAAGTGAAAGACTTGTACCATGAAAACTACGTGGAAACTCATCCCATTCTCTTGGCTAGGAAATATTAATATTGTCAAAATGGCCGTCCTGCCTAAAGCAGTCTACAGATTCAATGCAATTCCTATCAAAATACCAACAGCATTCTTCAACGCACTGGAACAAATAGTTCTGAAATTCATATGGAACAGAAAAAGACCCTGTAGAGCCAAAAGAATCCTGAGAAGGAAGAATAAAGCAGGGGGATCTCGCTTCCCAACTCAAGCTCTACTACAAAGCCATAGTAATCAAGACAATTTGGTATTGGCACAAGAACAGACCCACATACCAGTGGAACAGAATAGAGGGTCCAGATATTAATCCAAACATATATGGTCAATTAATATGCAATAAAGGAGTCATTAATACAGTGGGAAAATAACAGCCTCTTCAACAGCTTGTGTTGGCAAAACTAGACAGCTACATATAAGAGAATGAAACTGGATCATTGTCTAACCCCATACACAAAAGTAAATTCAAAATGGATGAAAGACCTGAATGTAAGTCATGAAACCATAAAACTTAGAAAAAAATATAGGCAAAAATCTCTTGGACATAAATATGAGCAACTTCTTCATGAACATATCTCCTGGGCAAGGGAAACAAAAACTAAAATGAATGAAAGGGACTATATCAAACTAAAAAGCTTCTGTATAACAAAGTACGCATCAGTAGAACAAAAAGACATCCTACAGTATGGGAGAATATATTCATAAATGACGTAGCCGATAAGGGGTTGACATCTAAAACATATAAATAGCTCACGCAACTCAACAAACAAATAGCAAAAAAGCCAATTAAAAAATCGGTAGAGGAGCTGAACAGACAGATCTCCAAAGAAGAAATTCAGATGGCCAACAGGCACATGAAAAGATGCTCCAAATCACTAATCATCAGAGAAATACAAATTAAAACCATAATGAGATATCACCTCACAGCAGTTAGGATGGCCAACATCCAAAAGACAAACAAGAAATGTTGGCAAGGATGTGGAGAAAGGGGAACCCTCCTACACTGCTGGTGGGAATGCAAATTAGTTCAACTATTATGGAAAGCAGTATGGAGGTTCCTCAAAAAACTCATAATAGAAATACCCTTTGACCCAGGAATTTCACTCGTAGCAATTTACCCTAAGAATGCAGCAGCCTAGTTTGAAGAAGACATATGCACCCCTATCTTTATCGAAGCACTATTTACAATAGCCAAGAAAAGGAAGCAATCTAAGTGTCCATCAGTAGATGAATGGATAAAGAAGAGGTGGTACATATACACAGTGAAATGTTATTCAGCCATAAGAAGAAAACAAATCCTACCATTTGCACCAACATGGTTGGAGCTGGAGGGTATTATGCTCAGTGTAATAAGCCAGGTGGAGAAAGACAAGTATCAAATGATTTCACTTATCTGTGGAGTATAAGAACAAAGTAAAAACTGAAGGAACAAAACAGCAGGAGACTCACAGAACCCAAGAATGGACCAACAGTTACCAAAGGGAAAGGGACAGGGGAGGATGGGTGGAAAGGGAGGAATAAGGGTTAAAATGGGGCATTACGATTAGCAGACATAATGTTGGGGGGCGGCACAGGGAGGGCTGTACAACATAGAGAAGACAAGTAGTAATTCTATAGCATCTTACTATGCCAATGAACAGTGACTATAATGGCGTATGTGATGGTTACTTGATGATTGGAGGAGTCTAGTAACCATAATGTTGCTCATGTAATTGTAGATTAATATTAACAAAATTAAAAAATGATGTATATTTCAACAAATGCTGGTGAGGATATGGAGAAAGTGGAGCCTTCCTACACTGTTGGTAGGATTGTAAATTAGTTCAACCATTGTGGAAAGCAATGTGGAGGTTCCTCAGCAAACTAAAAATTCAAATACCATTTGATCCACCAACTCCACTCCTAGTAATTTACCCAAAGGAAACAAGATCCCTGATTTAAAAAGACTTATGAGCCCCTATGTTTATTGCAGCACTATTTACAATATCCAAGATATGGAAGCAACCTAATTGCCCATCAGTAGATGAATGGATAAAGAAAATGTAGTACATATACACAGTGGGCTATTATTCAGCCATAAAAAGAAAATAAATCCTACCATTTGCAACAACATAGATGGAGCTAGAGGGTATTATGCTCAGTGAAATAAGCCCGGCAGAGAAAGACAAGTACCAAATGACTTCACTGATTTTTGGAGAATAAGAACAAAGCAAAACTGAAGGAATAAAATAGCAGCACTCTCAGAAACTCCAAGAAGGGACTAGGGGTTACCAAAGGGAATGGGTTGGTGAGGGTAGGTCCAGAGGGAGGAAGAAGAGGATTAAGAGGCATTATAATTACCACTCCCCATATAGGTAGGTCACAAGGAAGGAATCAGTAGAGCACGGAAAAGACAAGTAATGCCTCTATACCATCTTACTATGCTGATAGACATTGACTGCAATGCGGGGGCGGGGGGGGTGGTTAGGACTTGATAATGTGTGTGAATGTTGAAACCACAATGTTGTTCATGTGTAACCTTCATAATATTGTATATCAATGATATTTTAATAAAAAATAAAATATAATAAAGTATTTATACCTTAAAAAGACAAAAAAGATCCCCCCAGATAGCCAGAGCAGTCTTGAGAAAGAACATAGCTGAGGCATCACACTTCCTAATTTCAAACTATACTGCAAAGCTCTAGCAATTAAAACAGTATGGTGCTAATATAAAAAGAGATGCATAAGACTTGTACAACAGTGTTGAGCCATGCATATGCAGTCAATTGATATTTGACAAGGGAGCCAAAATACTCAATGGAGAAAAGATAGTCTTCAAGAAATGATGCTGGGGGAATTGGATATTCACATATAAAAGAATACTGAATCTATGATTCAGACTGTACTGAACTTCATCAGCAGAAAGAAACACATACCACAATTTGAAACCATGCAGAACTATTCATATCTTAATTATTGTAAATCATGCAGAACTATTCATATCTTAATTATTGTAATGAAGGAAAAATATGTATTGGAACTCTGAGCTTTGATTTTTATCTGGCCTTTGCATTAAAAAAAGCTCATGAATAAAGTACTTTTTACAAAGTTACCATTTAAAATTTATTTACTAGAAACATTTCTCATTGCTAATTATTTTAAGAGATATTTTAAATTTATATTTAAGTATTCTCTACTATAATGCCTCCCTTTAATTTTTCCAATAACTGTAAAGCATTTTCTTTTGATGCTTCACTGAACAAAAAAGGTATTTTTTTCATAGATTGTTCTTCACATATCATGTATTTGTTAGAAAACAATTGACTTCACTATGTGATATCCAAGTTAATGAAAAAGGAAACATTAAACTATTCAAATATATGCTCATCCTTCTCTCGAAGGTAAGCAAGGGAGGTCATTTATATGAAATTCTATTTTTAATCATTGTGAGAACATAATTAATTTTCTTGACTTTACTCCTTTAGAAGACAGCCTCAATCATAAATGCTGTTCTTTTCTCAAATTTAAACTTTTTTATTCATGCACATATATAGATAATGTAAGTTCTCTCAGTGTCATTTGTGAACACATTAATCAAGTTCTTTATGTACATTAAGCACTGCAAAATAGTAAGTCTTTTATATCTCTTACCAAGGCAAAGGTTAAACGAAAAGCTTGCTTACTGCTTAGGTTCCTTCTGTTTGAAATATGGCTTACTGGGGTGAATTTTAGACTACTTACTTTAAAAAATTAAAACTTTATGAACAATATTGCTTATTAGGAATACAAATTTGTTTTAGATGTCTCTCTCCTCTAAAGCACATTGTATTTTCACATTGTATTTTCTTTTTTTATATATAAGTTTTTATCAAAATATGATAGGCTTTCTTACTTCAATAAAATGTTACAAAGTTAAACAAAATAAACTAGGAAATGGCAAATAACCTGGAATATAAGCCACCACTTCTCCCTCTTGTCCTAGTGGTGGATATTGGTAATCAGTTAGAGCACCTCTCCTGAATGAACTGAGAGAACCATTCCTCAACAAAACTGAAATCATTACCAGTTGGTTGGAACTGTCTTGTGAGAAGAAATCTCCTTGCTATCTATAGAGTTGTATATTTGGAAATAAGTCTTTAAAGACCAATTGTAAGGTATTTTACAGGCATATGTTATTTGTAATATATAATGGTTTAAATATGAGAATGAATCACTTAATAATTTGTCCCAGTTTCAATATTATAACTGTGGTAGTGTCAGTTATATTCAAACATACTATCTCAGTGAGATAGATAAAGTGGCATTGCAGATCATATGCCAACATGTGAGTGTAATCTGAAATATGTGTCCAGATTCAGAAACTCTGGACTAAAGAAAAGGTTTGGAAAGAGAATCTCCTTTCAAAGGCAGAAAATACCTCCTTAGATCTGCATTGGTTTGACAATAAGTACCTTTTAGAGTTTACTGAGCAGAAATTATATATATCATACATCATGCTGATAGATGGTATCACATAGAACTATTTTATTTAATACTTAGAAAATGTGAGGTGGTGGTAATTGGTGTCCTCATTTTCTATAGGAAAAACTTGTGCTGAAAAGGTAACTGATAAATCAAACATTACAAAGCTAAGATAGACAGATATGGGTTGGTCTTAAAGGTTCTCTCTTTGTCATTAGCTTATGACAGTTTGATTATAATATGTCTTGCTATTGGTCTTTTTAATTTATCCTACTTGAAGTTTGTTGCTTTTGTTAGATTTGTAGATTCATAACTTTCATGAAATATGGGTCGTTTTTGCCATCATTTCTTCAAAAATTCTTTTACTCCTTATCTCTCTTTCCTCTGGATTTCCCGTAGTATGTATGTTGATCTGCACATAGTTGGACCATCTCCAGGTTGGTTCTGAAGATTTATTTATGTCTTTACATGGCATGCTTTCCTGTTTCTTTGTACGCTTTGTGGTTTTGGATGAAAAATAGACATTTTCATATTATAATGTGGTAACTCTTGAAATCAGATTCTCTTTTTCAGGCTATTGTTTTCATTGTTGAAGGCTGTATTCTTCAGTTTATTTAGTGACTTTCCCAAATCTGTTTTTTAAAGTCTGTATTCCTTATTGTTTGTGGCTACTGAGGTCACTGTTCCTTAGCTTGTGTTCAGACTTTGACAGATTTAATTGAATTCCAGTAGCCAAAAACAAATGTATGTTACGTCTCTCAGTCTGTTCAGATTAGCTCAGTGCCTGTGCACACCTTCAGCACTTGACCATGCTTCTACAGAGCCTGGAGATCAGCCCAAGGTGAATAGCATAGGCTTTTCTCAGGCCTTTTCTGTGTATTTTTCCTGCCTTTGAATGGCTTTCTAAATCATTCCATATGTTGCTTTTGAATATCCTAATTTCCCAAAGAATCTCACTCCAGATTTTGTTTTCATCTTTAGGTGGTATATTGTATGTTTACATTGTAACATTTGCTCCTCCCTACCCCCCACCATGTTTCAGTGTAGTTTGTCTTAGACTATTGTTGAATAATAGTTGACCTGAATTTCAAGTTAGAAAAACACAGATGAGCATTTTGCATCAGTTCTTTAAATAGCCCTGCGTTACATCAGAACAGACATACACAATAAATGTAAATAAGGTTTTCATTGCTTCCTTTGGGACCATAGGCCAAAGTCCAGTGTCAGTGCTTGGAATGTTGGCCACCACTGCTTCAAGATTGTCCCATACCACTGGGCAAGTGCAAGTATGAATGCTGCAAAACTGTCATTCTATTTTGAAATAGTTTCTTGATTGATTCAGTAATGTTTGCTAATTCTAAAACATATGAAAGAATTAACCCCTAATTTTTAAAAAGTGTATTTTATTTTGTTCAAAATTATATATTCCAAACATAAATATTTTAAATTTTCTCATGATTCACACACCTCTTTTCCTAAACTTGTGTGGAGAAAAGCCTAAAAATATTCTTCAAGAAATCTCTGCTCTATAGACAATTATTCTTGGGCACTAATTAAAGGTGCTTAGTTTACATAAACTTATATTTGACATAGTTCCTTTCCCCCTGGAATTTACATTTTGCTTGAAATAGGAGGAGTAAGACACAAATGTGAAAGAATTTACAATATAACATGATACCAGTGAGCAATGCTGTTCTATTGAACAAAACGTGCACTTATTTTCTACAGTGTGCTAAGAACTATAATAGGCCTTGACATACTTCTTGTCCTAGAGAACCTCACAGTTATTGTAGTTTATTGGTTATTACAGGAGCTGTACAGAAGAGGCTCAGGGTTTATTACAGAAAGTCATAACACAGTATTTCATATATTATAATAGAAGGATATAGAAAGTATTATGAGGACACAAGTAAGAGGGAATGAGAGAAAGATTAAATATCCTGAGTTCAATTATAGGCAAGAGTAGTGTAGGGACTTAAATGGAACAAAAACAAGGAATGGATCCAAATGGATAGGATTTGAGTAGAAGGTGAACATTTTTCCAACAAAAAGGAATATAATCTATAAAAAAATAATACACATTAACAGATATTCAGGGAATAGAGGACAATCAACCTGTCAATGGCAAAGGAACTGTGTAAATAAATAACAGAAAGTGATATGAGAATGTTAAAACCTGGTCAACATAATACCATATTAAAATGATTGGAGTTATGACATGCCAAAAGGGCAATGCAGAGAATTAGGCCAGGGTTACCAGGAGAAAAACACATTTTCCTATTATCTTCTGTATATATACTCCAATCACATTACTTTATTATGCTACAACTACTTATTTTCATTTTATATTTTATATAAAATATAAATATAAATTTCATTTTATTTTTATATGAAAATAAAGTATGATGTTATATTCAGAGTAGTATCTGTCATGTGGAAATATTTAATAACTGTTTAATTAATAAACTAACATTCTATTTACTCTTCAGTGGGTGAACAGCCCAATACAAACTTTGGGTCATATGAAAAACTTAAATTATCACTACTACCTAAAACTATTAAATTTTTAGAATGTCAGATGTTTTGATCACTTTTCCAGCATAATAGCTATAATATTAAGAAAAATTTTCATAAATACTAAAATCACTTCATTGAGTGCTCAACTCCTAGGACCTTTTGAAGATAACTTGAAAACCCTTTCAGGCAGAACCTGAGTTATTTTCCATCAACAAGATTAATAAAATATGCCTAGCAAAATTATTTTATTGTACTTGATTGTTTATATATATATAGGTAGAAATATAAATCTGGAACAGCTTTCTGTCATAACTGGAATAGTAGTGCAACACATGGTCCTGCCTTAAGACCAGGGATGGACAGCTTAAGTAGATGTTGGGGCTTAGGTGTGTGCTGGACTGTGGATAGAGTCTGTAGACACAGTGATGCATGGCCAGGGTTGCAGTGACCTAGGGAAACGTAAATGGAGACATAGAGTTTCTAGAGATTAAAGATGTGAAAACTAAAATGCAATTACCATTACTAAAATAGAAGTGTATGATATTATCCAATTTTTCAAACTTGATGTGAACATGTGAATCTTCAGAATTCAAATAGCAGGCAACACACGTATTATTAGCATCTAGAATTATGACAATATTCTTATAAGGAAATAAAACTAGGAAACTGGTTATCTGTTGCCTAACACTTAAAGACTAAGATAGAATCCCTGGGAGAAATGAGTTTCAAGGTTATAGAGATGCCTGCAACACTGCCAACTCAAGATGGGTTACAGAATCATTGAGGTAGAACATCTTTTATTGTCCACGTCTAAACGCTACTGTTAAACTAGTACTGTTACCATAATATTAATAAAAAATCACCACCTTATTAATATACCTTCTCAAGGAGAGTTGTTATAAACATCAATTATTGTTCTGTATACTATATAGCCCTCAGGAATATGATTATGGGTACAGTCTGTAAAACAATGTCTCTGTTATGTTATAAAGTGCAAAGAATTTAAATCTGGAAGCTAGTTTATTAAAAGAGCTAAAATAAAAAAGACATAAGGCAACCCAGAAATTAGCAATTGTGAAATGTCAGTGTCTTCCTAGGACTAGAGGGATTATAGAAACAGGTGATAGCTGTGCAGAGAGGGAGCTGTCTGACATTACTGTAACCATAGAAGAGAAAGCTGATTTTGGTGAGAGCACTCCATTCCAGTGCCATCCTCATATCTGTCAACAGAGGAAGTTGGGGGTTTTGAGCAATATTATATAAGGTTTTTAAGATACTAAACTTACATCTAAAATGATGTGATAGGTATGAATTGCAAGGGATTGTTTTATTGTGAAAATAATACTCTAATAAACTACTCAAAAAATTAACACAGCATGGAGGAATACCCATCTTAAATTTCCCACTGAATCAGTATATTAGTCAACCTTATTTTTCTGGGTCAGACTTAAAAATGCACCCTTAAGTTGAACAAAGTTCATTAGGCTCTACAAAATTCATCAAAATGTAACAATTAACTAAAATGTTCAATTTGACATCTCTTGTAGTAGTGTCATCAAGGTTAGACTAAATTAACCAGGGAAAATAAGTCCTGAAGTCTTATCCTTTACCATACAATCTCCAACTTGCCTCAGATCAGCACATTTTATTTGATAGTATATTCATTTGTTTTTATTGTTGTTTTTTAGTATCAAAAAATGTTTAATTCTAGATAAAAATATAGCATCACATTTTTGTCCGTAATGAAATTCATTTTCCCAGTTTATATTGGGACTTTTTGAAATAATTCATTTAGACATCTGTAGCTTCATTTGTCATTGAATTTGTTTAGTATTTTGAGTGTTGGCATAGGAGGAATGAAAGTTTGTTCAAAGTGCGGCATATTTTGTGTTGTGAAGCAGATAGTGCCATGTTTACTGGATCTTATTTAGGGCTATGCTGGCAAGGACAGTTAAATTATTTCAGGCTTAGGTTGATGAAAGTCACTACTTTTTCCTTTAAAAGGACAAATGCAGAGGACGTTATTTTTCCTTGCCTTTGTCAGATCTTTAACAGAGGAACTGCCCATTTCAGGGTTCAGAGTTTCAAAGCTTTCCTTACGTTAGGTAATTACTTCTTAAAGTAAATTTTGCCCACTAATTTCTTTTGGGAATGAACTTGCTTCACTTGTCATTCAGTGTGTACCTGGAGAGGGACTTGGTTTTGTCTTTGACATCCATTTCACTTGTTAATTCTAGAGGGAAATGAAGATAACCTTTCCCCTGAGCTACTAACTTGCTAAAATTTCTTCTACTACAAATTTCACTTTTTAATACAATGGAAGGTGTGGTTTTTCACAATATTTACGTGCCTCATGAATTACTACAATAACCTTTGCAAGGCATTGAGGTTTCTGACCAATTATTTTATAACAGTAGTGTGCTTTTACTTTTTTCCCCCAGGCAGAAATTTTTTCTGCCTATAAACTTACCCTGTCCCAACTTTTCCCATGGCTTCATTTCTACAATATCTCAGAATTTGGGTTGTTTCTTTGTATATACGCAAATTAAACTTGTAACTATTTGTGATATTTATAAAAACAACCTAGAAATAATATTCCTCCCTATATTAAAAGTTGGTGATATATCAGTTATTGCCTAGAAGTGTTATTATTTTGGGGTTTTTTCTGCTTTTTCTACTCTTAAACTTGAGAAGAGAGAATACCTTTCAGTTTGGTAATGATGTATATACCTCACAATTTTATTTTCTCACTTTGTCACATTATGCTGGTGAAAGTATGAGCAGTAAAACATTGAAGGTCCCTCAGAAAGATGTAATCAGAAAAAACACCATGCAATGGTAAACAATATCAAGTATTTGGTTCACTTATGTCAAACACTAAAGTAACTGAAGACTATATTAAATTTTTGTTTTGTTTTGTTTTCTATTATAGAGTCATACATGACTTTCAAACTGAAATCCCTTTCTTATTTTTTTAATTCTAGAAAAATGATTTTTGCTCATCTTAATAAAATAAATAAAAGACACTAGTATCCTTCAGAAATTTAAGGCATAGAACTTTTTTCTCAGTAAGGTTCAGTTTAAGCGGCCAATGCACTGGATGGCCTCATTCACTATAGAAATTTTTCAACAGATTTGTTCAGCAGAGTCTTGTTAGTCATATAAAATCTTACTTAGAAGTTCATCATGGAGAATGAGCATTTTCTGGTTGAAAAGTGGGTATGAGTTCAAAGTTCCACCACTTCTGTGCTTCCTCTGGGAAACAGATGTCTCCTGTAGCATTTGGTGTTCCATGAAACAGAGATGTAGGATTCAGAGGTGCCCATTCCAAGAAGGTACTGTCTTGACATTTGGTTTGCATCAGATCCCATAGTTGCAAGCAGCAGTTATCTTGTGCATATTAGCATTCTGCTATGACAGGGATCAGACAATAAACATATAAACAGAAAAGTTGCAATGAAAACAGCATTTGTTGTAAATTGACTTTTAATATCTCTAGTTTTTATAACTAGAGGGATACTTGATATTTGCAAATGAAATAACACACACACTCTTACATTTTTTCTCTTGGATGACTTCTTCCTAAATCTGGCTTCTGAGTGGAGTGCAATATTCCAGAACACTGAGAACACCAAATGCTGACAAGGTAAATGTGGAGTAACAGGAACTCTCATTCATTGCTTGTTGGAATGCAAAATGGTACAGCCACTTTGGAAGAGTTTGACAGTTTCTTTCTAAATTAAACAGACTTTTACCCTGTGATCTGGCAATCACCCTCATTATTATTTACCCAAATCCACATCCTATATCTATTATCTATATTTTTACATATATCCACAAAAAAAACCCTGAGATGTTTATAGCAGCTTTATTTATAATTGCCAAATTTAGAAACAACCAATATGTCCTTCAGTAGGTGAATTGATAAACTACATTCCACAGATGTAAAAAGAAATAAGCTATCAGGCCATGAAAAGATATGGAGGAAACTTAAATGCATATTACTAAGTGAAAGAGGTAAGTCTGAAAAGGCTGCATACTGTATGATTGTAACTATAGAACATTCTAGAAAAGTCAAGACTCTGTAAAAAGATCAGTGGTTGCCAGGGGTAGGAAGGCAGGGAGGGATAAACAGTGCACAGAGGATATTTATAGTACAGCTCTTCTGTATGATACTACATTGGTACACACACATCTTTAGCCATTTGTCCAAACCCATAATATGCACAACACCGAGAGTGAGCCCTAATACAAACTATGGATGTTAGATGATAATGGTGTGTCAGTGTAAGCATATTGATTATAGCAACCGTGCTGCTGTAATGATAGCAGGAGAGGGTGTGTGTGTGTGTGTGTGTGTGTGTGTGTGTGTGTGTGTGTGTGTTAGAGAGAGAGAGTAGGTATATGTGAGCTCTACATTTTGCTGCTGCAGACCTAAAACTTCCCTAAAAACAAAATTTATTATTTAAAAAATATGTGTAATCCATGACAGGGCGTACCACTAGTTTTTTGCCAGTAGTCTCATTGTTCTTTTAAAAGGGTTAAATATAGAAGATAACTGTCAGGTTTTGTGCAGATATGCTGGATATAACCTGCAGTTGCAATCATTATCCAGTATTCTATTCTCTTCGATTAGATAAAACATGCACATTAACAAATGAGAAGAAACAGGATTAGTGCTGCTGGTTGGAATTTATATTTACCATTGATGTGAGGCAATTATTCATGATGTTTCTATATGATTTGTGGTAATTTTTATCCCAGACTTTTTTCAGATTGCAAGATTTTTTTCATGTCAAAATGCTTTGGTAGCTAAACATGTGTCTCTCTCCAGGTCAGAGAGAAATTTCTTTCCTGAGTAGTATCATAACCTTAATGGGTCCTCCTAGTATAAAGTTTGGATAGGTTTGCTAGTAGCATTCTTATCTAATTAGGGATTTCCTAAGGTCAGGGTCCCTCCCATATCCCTGTGTACACCATATGGGCTTACTTTTCATTGCCTTCGTGGGCTTGTTGGAAAAGGGATCTGATGCCAAAATGAAGCTCATGCATACTGACTACCGATCTAATTTCATTTGGGCTTGATGTCCCTTTACCTGGCCACATCTACCAAAGTGTTGAGCGCTGATCTAGCAGTTGCCTACTGATCAAGAGCTGTGCGGATGCTTCACAGCCATAACTTCAAATTTCCTCTTATTTTCATTCTCAGACGCATTCAATTGAAAAGCTGCATATTTTCCTATAAAATGATATTGTTCTTAAAATATAAATCAATGCTATCTCTGTAGTTTTTAATATTCCTAGTTCTTGTATTATATAGTGCTCATATTATATAAGTATTAGATAAGAAAACTATAACACTTTGTGTAATACAACCATTTTCATTTATTTGATCGTCTTTATGAGGTGATAAGGGTGGCAGTTAGTATGCCAATTTTATGACCAGATACCTGAAAATAGTTTTTAAATCAATTCAACTTGTCTACATAGTTATCAAATAATTGTTGAATTTCGTATTTAAATTGGTGATGCAAAGATGAGTAATACATGCCTCTAAGTCTGAACTAATTTCAACACAGAGCAGATGATTTTCTTTTTAAAGTAGAGGAGGGGATTAACTATCCTGCTGCACATTGTACATGATCAGTAAGCACCACGGTGGTACTGAATGTGAGGATAATAATTACATTTCTGGGGCTATATTACAGAAAATCCAAGTTAAATATCATGATAGCATAATAATTAGAGCCTAGTGGAAATAAGGTGAATTAACTTATTTGGAATAAATGTCTGTTGCTTGAATATCAAAGCCTAATACAAATCACAATATTTGCCAACCCTTGAGTGGGCTAAGGGTTGGTCAGAGAGCTGTTAAAATATTATTTCTAGGTGTGGCTATGAGGATATTTCTAGAAGAAATTACCATTTGAATTGAGTAAAGATCACCTTCAAAACAAATTATTTTGTTGTCTGTTGTCACTTTCTTGATTTTCATGATTTGGATAATTGGGCTAAACGTTCCTTCTATTATTATTAAATGAGAAATAGCTTCTCTCAATACTCATCTTTTTAGCCTGCTTCTGAGGAAGTCATTCCTGTGCCATAAATGTTTTCAGCATCAAGAAATGTTTCCAAGGTTTAGTTCAACTTTATTGCTTATATTATTCATGATAAGATCCATATGTTATCTATTAATTTCTCCACATTGATCCCTCCATGCTGACAAAAAATTCCTTTACTAGATTCCTTCATAGTGAAATACAAGAAGATGGCATCAATTATAAATCTTAAATACAGATGAATCTGACAAAACCTTAGGCCTTCTCCACAGTGACAAGTGTTAAACATTGAAGAGGAATGTTTGATTTATTTTCTATATTTACTAACTATATGAAAAATATGTTTTATGTACAGAAATCTGTATTTAATTTTTAAATGCAGCCATGTTGACATTAGTTGGCAGGCTATCAGGTAAAATGTTTGAAGTTAAGCCAAAAAAAAAAAAAAGCATCACCTTCCCTTTAAACTGTGACTATTGAACAGCTTCTTAGTATGCTTTTCACAGTGAATTGTAAGAGCTGTTTTCCATTAAATTATATACTTGATAGATATCAAGGTCAATTGAATCAATTATCTCAATTTCAACAATACAAAGTATCCACTAAAAGGAGGAATTACAACCTATTCACAAATAGAATCCCGTATGATTTTAATCTATTTACACTGAAGTTGTATTTTGGGAGACATATTAATATATCAGTAACAGCAAAAACCAGTGTTGTACCCTAGTGTTTTGAATCTATAACTGACTTAAAATCATTCAAAAAGGAATTTGAGCACGTATATGATACTAGTAATTATTACTATATCTACCTATGATTTATTGACTATGATAGCCATATTATCTCATTATTTCATATTATTACCGCCTCAAGGACACTGGCTTCACAATAACTGTGGATAAAATTCAAAAACTGCTTATGACAGGCAGGTAGGATCTTCCAAAGCCAAACACTAACATGTATTACCTATCTTGTCTTTGTCTAGTTAGTGGTAAGAGAGCATGCCCCATGATTGTTTGTTCCTGAACAAACCAGTAATGCTAATTCCCACACTGTTTATAGTTGTCCCAAACTGCCACCCACTCTTGACTACTTAAAATATTCTCTCTGTTTCATTATAAATCCTACCAATCATTTCTCTATATGTGTCAGGGTTATCTTTGGAATTAGCTGACAAGATTTGAGTTTAGGCTAAAACATTGTAACACCTTACTAACAAATCTAATAATAACTGATTTTCTGCTTTAAATTTGTTAGTATTTATACTATAATTAAAATGAGTACTTTTGTTATGGCTAATGAATTATGAGTGTAACCTCACCTTATGAGTTCTGTTTACACAGTATATTAAAGATGTGTTGTCTCCTTTCACCTAAGTAAGAATAGATAAAAATCCCTGCCTAGGAATGTGACCTGGCCTAACAGTGGAGCCTTATCTTATACATATGTTAGGTTATTGCATGTAGTCAGTGCCCTTCAAAAAGTTATCCCATTGAAGAACATCATCCTGTCATTCAATACATCCAGTGCAACAGTTTTTCCTCCATAATTGGGACAGATTGTTATTCTGTTGGCTGAGCACCAGAAAAGCAGTTGGCTTAAGTTTGGAACCCATGTCCTAAGAAAAAAAATGTATTTAAATATTAATTTAAATATTCACTCTCAGTGTTCTGACAAGTCCCCACTTAGGAGAGGCTTATGGGAATTGAAACCTGCTGAAGGAACAGTGCATTCCTTTTTCCTATCTCACACTCACTCTGGGACATATGCTCATTTATTGGAACGATAGGAAGAATAGCATTTGGTATTTAAAAATGTTCTTTCCCTCTTTCTTCTCCATCTTGCATATCGATAAATTGTACTTACGAAGTTTTCCAATGTGATGTCAATGTTCCTCTTGGGTTTTGTGCATTTTTTATTTGGAAGATTTTTTTTTTTTAGCTCCTGGTAGCTAAATTTAGACCAATACATGAGAATATACATATACTGTGTCTAGGCATTCGTGGACAGGGAACAAATTTTGAATTGACCTGGCTCTACAAAATGATATGAATCCAGATCTGCTGTGGGCAGCAGACTATCAAGTTATGTTCATTTCAAGGACTTCTTTTCTTCTTTGCCTTGAACAGTAACATATTTATGTCTAATTATTTTTTCCCCAGAATGAATGCCCTCCCTCTTAGGGAAGTGATTGTGGTAAGTATTTAACAGCTGCATTACCAGGAGTGCCCATTTTGATTCTCACACTCCTGAGGAGATCTCATTGTTATTCCAAAGTTCACCCCAAACTTTTATTATTAAGTTTCCCTATTGTTTCAGTCTAGGCTTAATAACTCTAGAATATAAGAAATAGTATATCACTCAGATCATTGGTTAGGATGACAGATGAATTAAAACATACAACTAAATCTGGTGGGAAGGGGATAGTTTTCCTAAAGAAATAAAGAGGTTTGCACTTTAAAGTTTTAAAGAAGAAGCCACCTCTGCTTGACAAGTAGTCCTGAGCAAGCATAAGGAAGAATAGGTACTTTATTGTCTTTGAAATTTGTCTCTTAGATAGTTTAATATTTCTATTTCTTAGTATTTTTCCATTGAACGATAGGGACTTTCAGAAATAAAGTGTTTTTCTACGAGCCCTCCTTTCCCAAAAAACACATTGGAATTACTTTTGTTTCCCCTATTCTTTTGTTATAGTATGATACTGCCTTTCAAACACAGAATGACAACCTCATAACTAAGGGAGTCATTAAAAAGTGTGCCTTGTATCTCATTATTTTTCTACCAATGTCCTTGTCACATAAGCAACATCCTATCAAGGAAAGAAAGTTGACAGTGTGATCAGAAAGGAGTGAGTGAGCTGGGACTATATTTTGAGTTTTCCAGACAAACAGAACTAATAGATTCATCTCACAGATAGATAGATAGGTAAATAGATACAGAGATATATTGAGGATCTCCACATATTTCACAGGAAAATATCCAGATTTTCTCAGGATAGAGAATATGTAGTGTTTTCTTCAAAGCAAGATCCATATTTCCATTTCATTAACAAGTTTTTGAAGACATATGCTATCATAAAAAAGAATTACAGATGGATATTTTCTTTGGATATCCTTGTTTTCTACTATCTTAATATTCAAATAAGAAAAAAAAATCAAAACTCAGGTAATGATAATTTTCCATTTTGATTCTTTTTTGAATCTTGAATTGTTTAAATTACCTAATTAGAACTTCCGGGAAGATGGCGGTGTGAGCAGGGCGGCAGAAATCTCCTCCCAACACTATATTTATCTACGAAAACACAGAAAATACATCTATTCCTAAAAAAGAGACGAGAATACACAGGAAAGCGCACAGCGTGCAGCTACACCCGAGAGCACTCGGCACCCCAAGAGGTGGGTAAGATACGGAGCCGCAACCCGGCGGGACCCGAGCCCTCCCCCACCCCAGCGCACCGGCGGGAGGAGAGGATTCAGAGCTGGGAGGGAGTGGAACCACACCCCGCGAAGTAGCCAGCCCCGGTGATCTGCGCGGGGAGCGCTGACCCACATTGCGCAGTGCAGCGGTGATTGGAGAGGCAGAGGGGCAGGATCTGAGCGGGGAACGCGCTAGGGTGCTTGCAGCCGGCTCCCGGAAAGGAAAAAAAAAAAAGTGCGCGCTTTCTTCAGCGGTCTTAAAGAGACAGGAGCCCAGCGGAGGAGCCGGATCACCCCAGCACACTCAGCCCACCAGGCTGGGAGTCCTGGGGAGTTTCAGACACCTTAGCTGGCAACTGAGGAAGCGTAGCCATACTTAACACTTCTCACTGAGATCAACAGCCTCCTATTCGTTCCCACCCCTGCCAGAGCGATAAAGGGCCCTGCGGAGCGGCACAGTCACAGCTGTGGAATAGTGGGGCAATAGCGCCACCTAGAGCATTCCCACAGAATCTACGTCCGGTGGGCATTTTTTTGTTGTTTTTTTTGTTTTGTTTTGTTTTTTGTTTTGTTTTTGGTTTTTTCTTTTCTTTCTTTTTTTCTTTCTTTCTTTTTTTTTCTTTTTTTCTTTTTTTTCTCTTTTTAAAGTCTTAAAGAGCCCAGCTGACATACGTGGCAACTATCAGTGACCAAATTATACAGCCATGAAAAGACAGAGGAATATGGTTCAGACCAAAATCAACCAGACAACCCCAGAGAGGGAGTCTGAAGGGATGGAAATGCACAGCCTCCCTGAAAAAGAATTCAGAATAAAAGTCATAACTATGCTGATGGACCTACAGAGAAATGTGCAAGAGCTGAGGGAGGAAGTGAGGGAACTGAGGAAAGACAATACAGAAATCAGACAAGCGATCGACGGGCTTAACAGCAGAATGGATGAGATGCGAGAGACTGTTAATGGAATAGAAAACAGAGAACAGGAGTACAGAGCAGCTGAGGCAGAGAGAGATAAAAGGATTTCTAGGAATGAAAGAATATTAAGAGAACTGTGTGAACAATCCAGACAGAACAATATGCGCATTATAGGAGTACCAGAGGAAGAAGAGAGAGAAAAAGGGATAGAAAGTGTCTTTGAAGAAATAATTGCTGAAAATTTCCCTCGCTGGGGAAGGAAGTAGTCTCGCAGTCCACCGAAGCTCATAGATCTCCCAACACAAGTGACCCAAGGAAGACAACAACAAGACACATAATAATTAAGATGGCAAAGATCAAAGATAAACACAGGGTATTAAAGGCAGCTAGAGAGAGAAAAAAGATCACCTACAAAGGAAAACCCATCAGACTATCATCAGACTTCTCAACAGAAACCTTACAGGCCAGAAGAGAATGGCATGATATATTTAACGTAATGAAACAGAAGGGCCTCGAAACAAGAATATTGTATCCAGCACGATTATCATTTAAATATGATGGAGGGATTAAACAATTTCCAGATAAACGAAAGTTAAGAGAATTTGCGTCTCATAAACCACCACTACAGGATATCTTAAATGGACTGCTCTAGATGGAAGCACACCTAAGGCTAAAAAGATGTCACCAGAGGAAAAAAAAATCATAGCAAAGAAAGCAGACCATCCAAATACAAACTAAAGGCAAAGAACAAAACACCTATTATAGAAAGAATGGAGGAGGAGGAATAAGAAGGGAGAGAAATAAAGAAACATCAGACTGTGTTTACAATAACTTAACAAGAAAGTTAAGTTAGATTGTTAGATAGTAAAGAAGCAACCCTTGAACCCTTGGTAACCACGAATCTAAAGCCAGCAATGGCAATAAGTACATACCTATCAATAATCACCCTAAATGTAAATGGACTGAATGCACCAATCAAAAGACACAGAGTAACAGAATGGATAAAAAAGCAAGACCCATCTATATGCTGCCTACAAGAAACTCACCTCAAATCCAAAGATATACACTGACTAAAAGTGAAGGGATGGAAAAAGATATTTCATGCAAACAACAAAGAGAAAAAGCAGGTGTTGCAGTACTTGTATCAGACAAAATAGACTTCAAAACGAAGAAAGTAGCAAAGATAAAGAAGGACATTACATAATGATAAAGGGGTCAGTCCAACAAGAAGATATAACCATTATAAATATATATGCACCCAACACAGGAGCGCCAGCATATGTGAGACAAATACTAACAGAATTAAAGGAGGAAATAGACAGCAATGCATTCATCTTAGGAGACTTCAACACACCACTCATTCCAGAGGACAGATCAACCAGACAGAAAATAAGCAAAGACACAGAGGCACTGAACAACACACTAGAACAGATGGACCTAACAGACATCTACAGAACTCTACACCCAAAAGCAACAGGATACACATTCTTCTCAAGTGCACATGGAACATTTTCCAGAATAGACCACATACTAGGCCACAAAAAGAACCTCAGTAATTTCAAAAATATTGAAATCCTACCAACCAACTTCTCAGATCACCAAGGTATAAAACTAGAAATAAATTTTAGAAAGAAATCAAAAAGGCTCACAAATACATGGAGACTTAACAACACTCTCCTAATTAATCAATGGGTTAACGACCAAATCAAAACAGAAATCAAAGAATATATGGAGACTAATGACAACAACAACACAAAGCCACAACTTCTGTGGGACGCAGCAAAGGCAGTTCTAAGAGGAAAGTATATTGCAATCCAGGCCTATTTAAAGAAGGAAGAACATTCCCAAATGAATAGTCTAAAGACACAATTACTGAAATTGGAAAAAGAAGAACAAATGAGGCCCAAAGTCACCAGAAGGAGGGACATAATAAAGATTAGAGAAGAAATAAATAAAATTGAGAAGAATAAAACAATAGAAAAAATCAATAAAGCCAAGAGCTGGTTCTTTGAAAAAATAAACAAAATAGATAAACCCCTAGCCAGACTCATTAAGAGAAAAAGAGAATCTACACACATAAACACAATCAGAAATGAGAAAGGAAAAATCACGACGGACCCCACAGAAATACAAAGAATCATAAGAGAATATTATGAGAATCTATATGCTAACAAGCTGGAAAACATAGAAGAAATGGACAACTTCTTAGAAAAATACAACCTTCCAAGACTGACCAAGCAAGAAACAGAAAAACTAAACAGACCAATCACCAGTGACGAAATCGAATTGGTAATCAAAAAACTACCCAAGAACAAAACCCCTGGGCCTGATGGATTCACCTCTGAATTCTACCAGACATATAGAGAAGAAATAACACCGATTCTCCTTAAAGTTTTCCAAAAAATAGAAGAGGAGGGAATACTTCCAAACTCATTCTATGAAGCCAGCATCACTCTAATACCAAAACCGGGCAAAGACCTCACCAAAAAAGAAAATTACAGACCAATATCCCTGATGAACGTAGATGCAAAAATACTCAACAAAATATTAGCAAACCGAATTCAAAAATACATCAAGAGGATCATACACCATGATCAAGTGGGATTCATCCCAGGGATGCAAGGATGGTACAACATTCGAAAATCCATCAACATCATCCACCACATCAACAAAAAGAAGAACAAAAACCACATGATCATCTCCATAGATGCTGAAAAAGCATTTGACAAAATTCAGCATCCATTCCTGATTAAAACTCTCAACAAAATGAGTATAGAGGGCAAGTACCTCAACATCATAAAGGCTATATATGACAAACCCACAGCTAACATCATACTTAACGGCGAGACGCTGAAAGCTTTTCATCTAAGATCGGGAACAAGACAAGGATGCCCACTCTCTCCACTGTTATTCAACATAGTACTGGAGGTCCTAGCCACAGCAATCAGACAAAACAAAGACATACAAGGCATCCAGATTGGTAAAAAAGAAGTCAAATTGTCACTATTTGCAGATGACATGATACTGTACATAAAAAACCCTAAAGATTCCATTCCAAAACTACTAGAACTAATATCTGAATTCAGCAAAGTTGCAGGATACAAAATTAACACACAGAAATCTGTTGCTTTCCTATACACTAATGATGAACTAACAGAAAGAGAAATCAGAAAAACAATTCCATTCACAATTGCATCAAAAAGAATAAAATACCTAGGAATAAACCTAACGAAGGAAGTGAAAGACCTGTACTCTGAAAACTACAAGACACTCCTAAGAGAAATTAAAGAGGACACTAACAAATGGAAATGCATCCCATGCTCTTGGCTAGGAAGAATAAATATTGTCAAAATGGCTATACTACCTAAAGCAATCTACAGATTCAATGCAATCCCTATCAAACAACCAACAGCTTTCTTCAATGAACTGGAACAAATAATTCTAAAATTCATATGGAACCACAAAAGACCCCGAATAGCCAAAGCAATCCTGAGAAGGAGGAATAAAACAGGGGAATTACACTCCCTGACTTCAAGCTCTACTACAAAGCCACAGTAATCAAGACAATTTGGTATTGGCACAAAAACAGACCCACAGACCAGTGGAACAGAATAGAAAATCCAAACATTAACCCAAACATATACAGTCAATTAATATTTGATAAAAGTGCCTTGGATATACAATGGGGAGATGACAGCCTCTTCAGCAGCTGGTGTTGGAAAAACTGGACAGCTACATGTAAGAGAATGAAACTGGACTACTGTCTAGCCCCATACACAAAGGTAAACTCAAGGTGGGTCAAAGACTTGAATGTAAGTCATGAAACCATAAAACTCTTAGAAAAAAACATAGGCAAAAATCTCTTGGACATAAACATGAGCAACTTCTTCATGAACATATCTCCCCGGGCAAGGGAAACAAAAGCAAAAATGAACAAGTGGGACTATATCAAGCTGAAAAGCTTCTGTACAGCAAAGGACACCATCAGTAGAACAAAAGACATCCTACAGTATGGGAGAATATATTCATAAAAAACGTATCTGATAAAGGGTTGACATCCAAAATATATAAAGAACTCATGCACCTTAACAAACAGAAAGCAAATAATCCAATTAAGAAATGGGCAGAGGACATGAATAGACACTTCTCCAAAGAAGAAATTCAGATGGCCAACAGGCACATGAAAAGATGCTCCACATCGCTAATCATCAGAGAAATGCAGATTAAAACCACAATGAGATATCACCTCACACCAGTGAGGATGGCCAACATCCAAAACACAAACAACAACAAATGTTGGCGAGGATGTGGAGAAAAGGGAACCCTCCTACACTGCTGGTGGGAATGCAAATTAGTTCAACCATTGTGGAAAGCAGTATGGAGGTTCCTCAAAAAACTCAAAATAGAAATACCATTTGACCCAGGAATTCCACTCCTAGGAATTTACCCTAAGAATGCAGCAGCCCAATTTGAAAAAGACAGATGCACCCCTATGTTTATTGCAGCACTATTTACAATAGCCAAGAAATGGAAGCAACCTAAGTGTCCATCAGTAGATGAATGGATAAAGAAGAAGTGGTACATATACACAATGGAATATTATTCAGCCATAAGAAGAAAACAAATCCTACCATTTGCAACAACATGGATGGAGCTAGAGGGTATTATGCTCAGTGAAATAAGCCAAGCCGAAAAAGACAAGTATCAAATGATTTCACTCATATGTGGAGTATAAGAACAAAGAAAAAAACTGAAGGAACAAAACAGCAGCAGACTCACAGAACCCAAGAACGGACTAATAGTTACCAAAGGAAAGGGACTGGGGAAAATGGGCGGGAAGGGAGGGATAAGAGGGAAAAAGGGGCATTACAATTAGCAAATGTAATGTTGGGGGGGCACGGGGAGGGCAGTACAACTCAAAGACAAGTAGTGATTCTATAGCATCTCACTACGCTGATGGACAGTGACTGTAATGGAGTTGGTGGGGGGGACCTGATGAAGGGGTAGTTTAATAATCGTAATATTGCACATGTAATTGTAAATTAATGATAATAAAATAAATTATATTAAAAAAAATAAAAAATAATAAATTACCTAATTAAATTTTCCTTCACTTTTATATACACTGATACATGCAAGAGCAGATAACCCACATTAAATTATTCATACCAGAAAATTATTTGATTTAGCTATATATGTGAACATAAAAGGAAACAGAACAATATACAGGGAAGAACTAAGGCTGTTACGCTTGTGTACAACCACTTCATCATTACTAATCCTGGATATTTCTATTTATCTGAAGTAATTTTTTAAATTATTAATTATCATTGCCATTTGATCCTGGTTTAAATTGTCTTCATGAACTTGAATATAATTTCTAACCCCAATTTTATTTCCCTACCTTGGGTTTTTCCAATCAGACTTCTTAGGAGCTTCTCTGATCCAATCTCTAAGAAAGACCTAGAATACGTGACATAATAAAATCATCATTACCATTTAATAGTATCAAAGATTTAAGTTAAAAATATTCTAAATGTTTAAAAAATTTAGAAACTTATTCTAGCCCAGTGATCAACATGGAAACTAATTCTCAATATCTGTCAATTGGGAGAGGCTTTTATTGTCATTTATAGACATGCTGGCCCCAAATGCACTTTTCTTCTTTGCTCTTTGACTCAACAGTGATCGATACCAAAGAAAGATGACAGAGAAAATGGATGGGCTGCCAGGTCAGAATTAGTTCCTGCTTACAGTAATTTTGTTGCTGGTCATCTAATTTACAACTCATCCTGGCTTTGCTTCTACTTGGTGTTTAACTTTAATGCAATATTCAGCCTATATTCTCAGATCCAAAATTTCTTACTGCATGTGCCTGATTTCAGCCAACTTATTTCTTCTTGACACTGTACTCCAAGCAATGTTTTCAGACCCCACTTAGCAACCTCTCATTCCCCACATCCCAAAATGTATGCCACTAGTGTGGTGGTCAGCATAACTTGGAAAGTTCTAGGGTTAAAAAAAAGCACCTAGATCATGCTCCCTTAAAAAAAATGACCCTGTTTCTGGCAGAAGGAATTTATATAACTATTGGAAAGAACACACGTCCACAAGCAAGTCAATATCCACCCATCAGCTCTTTCTCACAGGCCTTCACTGAATGCTTAGGTGTAATACACCAATGGCTGGGGCAGGGCAATAGAAATGAAATAAATCTTTCCAAAATCCACCAGGCCTTCACTAAGCATAATGCAATGGCCCTCCAAAAACAGACGGCAGGCAAAAGAGCTATAAAAACAAATCCCCGTGAAATACCCCAGGCTGGCTCACTCTTTCTCTTTCTCCACACACATGCACTGAGGCTGTGTGAGGACACAACAAGAAGGCAGTTGTCTGCAAGCCAGAAAGAAAGCCTCCAGATACTGACTACATTGGACCTTGTCTATATGTCTAATATCCAGGACTGTGAGAAAATAAATTTCAGGTCTTGAAGCAACCCAGTCTATGGCATTTTGTTGTGCAAGCCCAAGATTACTAATACAAAATTTTTTGTGGACAGATATTGTTAACTTCAAATCTGTTCTTCTGTTATGCACATTGGTCCACTAATTGTGTATCACCCAAAAATCTTAGATACTCTCTCTAGTCTTTTTTGGCACATCTGTTAATGCACTTGCTTTAAATTGTTTAGTTTTAGTTCCATGTATCATTCTTCCCTCCAATACTTTAAGTTGCTGGGCTGTAAGGGTCAGATCTAACTCATCTATGTTTATAAGTCTAATGTTTTAAAAGAATTGACGCAGTCGTCTGCTCTTTATACTTTGATGAAACAAATAAAAATTAAAGCACCATTTGTGTATGTGAGGATCTCCCACCTATAAATGCAAGTAATAAAACCCTCTGCAATTTGGTGATCCAATCTTACGTTTCTAGATAGTAGTTTGGTACTCAGACCATGAGCGAACTTCGTATGTTATAGAACTAGGAAGATGAAGCCTAAAGGAAGGCAGTTCAGAACACCTGTAATAAATCAATCTGAAAAAAACATAAAAACTTATTGGGATATCTAGACAGATATAAGAGTAAGAATAGGCAAAGACTCAAATACTCAGAATTAATGACAATTTTCTAATTATTTGAAATTAGTTATTTTACTGTTTGAGTGCATTATGTTTTCTTGGTCCTTGTCTTCTCAAAGGAAAGAATTCAAGCAAGAGAAAGACTTAGTCCTAAGTGGCAGGAGTTTATTAAACAAAGCAAAAGTACACTCTGAAGGGGGGCGAAGAGCAGGCTGTCTGAAAACCAGAAGCAGCCGCTCTGTTAGGGTTCAGGTTGTTTTTAAAATGATGGAAAGTCCCTCCCCAAGTTTTATATCATTCAATTGAAATGCTGATTGACAGTTTCAAGTTAAAGAAACTTCTTCCTAGTATGCAAGCACTTACCCCTAAGTACCCAAGTGAAACCCATAGGGATGGGGGTGGGGAAGCAAAACCTCAACTTAAATTTATTATAATTATGGTGTAATGAACCCCTAGGTAGGTCTGCTGGGTCACCTTCTGGGTCTTAGTGTGCCTACGCTGGTGGTCTGGATGCTTTGTTGTGCTTTTACATCTTGTTTGGCCCTGATACGGCAGGAGACCGACATAAGCAGGAGAGGTCTGGGGTGTGTTTGGCCATCTGGTGAGAGGGGGTAGGTGGAGAGGTGGAAGACCTTGTCCAGGACAGAGTGGGAGCTGCTCATGTCTGCCTAACTACCTAACATTTATATGCTACACCGTCCTTTACAATTAACTCTCTGCTCTCACCTTCTGGAAGAGGCCCCTTAGTATATTCCTGTTATCCCTTTGGCAAAAGATGGTTGGCTGAGCTATCATCACCAAAACAAAATCCCACGACCTGGCGGGGAAAGAATCAGTAACTCTCTGAATCTTTCTTGTTAGTCTGCTCTCCCACATTCATATTCTCTACTTCCTCTAACCTCTCTTTCTCCCCCTCCTGCTCCCTCTCTTTTTCTATTTTATTCTCTTTCTCTCACAACACACTCAAACCCTCTCCTTCCATTGTTTTCCTAAAAATTTTGAATTAAGATATGGGGTTATAGGTGGAACTGAGCACTTCTCACATTGAACTGAGGCTGGGAGTTCACAGTGAACCACTCATGAGATGAGGGAACTGAGGAAAGTGTACAGATGGCCAGAAAGAAGTGGGTAGTAGACTGATACGGGAAGCAGGAGAGAGAGGGATTGAGATTGATTACAGACCCCAGTGAGACAGGAGTTTCACAGATCCATTCCCACTCCTGTTGGCCTAACACAAGACGGCTACATTCATTTATGACCTTTAATTGTTTTATTCCTGAGACCTCTCTTACCTCATCTTCCTCTTTTTATATGAGCCAGTTTCCCTGAAGTTCTCTTCTTGCAATGAAAGATCTCTGACTTTAAAATATCTATATATATTTGATTCTCAAATTGACTTATTTTTATTACCAAAATTTTTCATTTTTAAAATCAAATGTTATATTTCCAATTTCTCCATTATTTCTTACAAGGTGGTTTCTGCTTTTTTGCTAATATTCTTTCCCTTTCCCTTCAGGGTAATATAAAGGGAATATTATAGACGCAGCTTTGTATTTCATCCTCCTTTAAGAAAGGCATATTTTTCTACTTGTAAATGAAAGTAGTGGGACTGAGAAATTGGATATGGTTTGATAACAGGAGAATCACGTTTCTGATTTTACAGTAACCTTTAAATCATTTGAGCATGTTATTTAAATGGAAAAAGCCAAATATGATGAAAGATTCAAGTTTTCTTACAGAACAAAAGTAAAGTTGAATATTAAATACATTTATTTTAAGAGATATTTAGAGAACCATATGTTGGATAATTTTATGTAGTACAATGCAATCATTCTAAATCTGGTGAGAACACTAAAATTACTGACAATTTTTTTCCTGTTCCATTTGGAAAGCATGTATTTGAAAACTTCACCCCAAAAGTACTGAGTCACAATCTCTAAGGATTAAGATTCAGTAATGGTTGTGATTGCCATGTGTCCATTGAAGATAGGACAGACAGAACAACAGGTGAATAATTTTTTTAAATCCCCAAATTTGCAAGGAGTAATGGTGTGACCTCAGGAATATTCTCAATCTCCTAAAACCACAATTCCCACAACTATAAAGTAAGAATATCAATTTGATATATATAAAGATCTTCAATTTTCTTCCTTAGCTTGTCTTGCATCTTTAAAACCTGTCTCAACTGAACTGCATTATTTCCTTTATTTATTCAAGGAAAAAACAAAGACAAATCTTGTGTATCATCCTTAATTCTTCCATCTCTCACATTTTTGTTATGCAAAGCTTTGTCACATAATAAATACTATGTAATATATAAGGAGATTGGGTGTTAAAATATGTCTGTTTGATATAATTTAAAATCACCTTTTTAAAAAGTTGTAAGTTGATTCATAGCTCTAACCTCAAAACTCCAACTTTCTAGCCTCTGAAAAAATGTATGGTTTACATTTCAGGGACATGAACTGGGATGATCTAGACACTTGCAATAGAAATGCACTTACTGTACTAAGAGATGAGCATTGCCTTAGTCCCCACACACCCCTACAGAGGCAACCATGACAAACATAAGAATTCAGGTCAGTACTGCAGAGGGAAGACTAGAAGGAAGTTTCATTTAATCCATTTTGCAGCTGTTTTGCTTTTGCTGAAAAAAAGTGTCATTTAATGATCATTTATACAGCTTCTCATTCTATGTGTACTATCACATACATAATATATCAAACAGAGGTTTTGGTATCTCTTTTCATTCTTCTACATGTTTTTCTTTTGAAGAGTTGTTTTTATTTTTATTTTTATTTTTTAATATAATTTATTTTATTATCATTAATCTACAATTATATGTGCAATATTACGGTTATTAAACTACCCCTTCATCAGGTCCCCCCACCAACCCCATTACAGTCACTGTCCATCAGCGTAGTGAGATGCTATAGAGTCACTACTTGTCTTCTCTGAGTTGTACTGCCCTCCCCGTGCCCCCCCAACATTATATCTGCTAATCATAATGCCCCTTTTTTCCTCTTATCCCTCCCTTCCCGCCCATTTTCCCCAATCCCTTTCCCTTTGGTAACTATTAGTCCGTTCTTGGGTTCTGTGAGTCTGCTGCTGTTTTGTTCCATGTTTTAAGTGTCTAAATATGAATATATGTGTATATATATATATGTATATAAATATCTGTATATCTCTAATATATATACACATATATACATATCTGCCATAAAACATTTGGCATGCAAAGAAACAAATGATCACTTGAATACATTTGAAAGTATCAATATACCACTGTAGTCTGAAAGAAACAAATATTCTGTAAGTCGTAGGATGAAAGTAATAAAGATGTCAAAATCCAAGAAACTCAGGCAATAGTATTGTTTACACTTACTCCTTCCACTTATTAAAATGAACTTTATTGTGAAATGACTTTCTTAAAATTCATGTTTTCAGTGGATATGTCGATGACTTTGACAAATTTATACAATATAACTACCACCCTAATCAATATAAGAACATTTCTGACTCCTCAGAAAATTCCCTTGGACTCCTCGTAAGTCAATACCCTGTGCCAACCCACAGCCTCAGGCAGCAACGAACCTTATTTCTATCATTATAGTTTTGCCATTCCTAGAATTTTAAGTAAATAAGAGGACTGCAGAATATATCATTCCAGTCCCGTTTTCTTATTACTCCCTGCAAAAGTTTGTACCATTCGTTTGTGTTATCTATATGATAGTTTGCTCCTTTTTATTTTTATTTCTGAGTGGTGTTCCTTTTTATGAATATAACATAATTTTATTTGTTTATCCTTTTCTTCAGTAGACATTTCCATCTTTCCCAATTTAAGTCCATTATGAGTTTAAAGAAGCTTAAAACACCTGGTGTGTAAGGCTTTTCATGACAATACCATCTCTCCTGGATAAATGTTTAGGAGTACATTTGCTAGGTCACATGGTAAATATTTTTTTTAATTTTATAAGATTGCCGAGCATTCTTACAAGGTGGTTGCCAGTTTGACATTGCTACCAGTAGTATATGAGAGCTCAGTTTGCTCTACATACTTGCTAGCAATGATATTGTGAGGCTTTTAAATTTTAGCCATTATAATGGTTTTAGTTTTCATATTACAGACCAATAATGTTTAATGTATTCTCAATAAGAACTTTATTTTAGAACAATTATATATTTACAGAAAAATTATCAAGATAGTATAGTTCCCCTGTGCTCTCTCTGCATTAGTTTATTCTATTATATTAATGTGGCATTTGTTACAACTAACAAATGAATATTGACAAATTATTATTAAAGTCCATATATTATTCATACTTTCTTATTTTTATCTAGCATTCCTTTTCTGCTCCAGGATCCCAACCAGGATATCACATTACATTTAGTTGTCATGTCTTGTTAGAATCCTCTTTACTGTGACAGTTTCTCAGACTTCCTTTGTTTTGATGACCTCATCAGTTTTGAAGAGTACCAGTCTGGGTCTTACTCACTAATAGAATTTATCTTATATCCTGTTATGATAAAACTGGGAATATGAATTTTTGGGGGAAAGACCACAGTGGTAAAGTGCCATTTCCATTACAGCATATGAAAGGCAGATACTATCAACATGATATTTTACCACTGATTTTGACATTGGTCACCCGATTGAGGCAGTATTTGTCAGATTTCTCAACTATAAAGTTTTTCTTCCCTTTATTTATTCCACCTCTACACTTTGGATAGAAGTTACTAAGTTCAGCCAATTCTCAAGGAGTCAGGGTAGAGTATATTTGGAATCTCTGCATGGGGGATATGTGTTTTTATCCCTTTTATTAATTTGTTCAATTATTTATTTATATCAGTGTAAACTCCTGGGTATTTATTTTAAACTTTGGGTTATAATCTTGTACTAATATATTTATTTTGTTGCTCAGATTGTTCCATCTTTGTCATTAGGAGTGCTTTCCTTTGGCTCTGGGTGCCTTTGGCATACTTCCATCCCTGTAGGTTTGTTTTTGCTTGTTTGTTTGAGCTCACTTTTAGCATTACAAATGGCACAAGGCTCATTTTGTATAGTCCCTTTGCTGTACCTAGACTCAGCCATATCTCCTACGATCCCTGATTCCTTTTGTTGGAGAATGATATTAGAAACCCAGGTCTGGAAACTAGGTGTGTTCATTGCTACTAGGATGCTGTTTCTTTCAGGCCCTCTGTGCCAATGGAAACAATGAATATATGTGGTATACTAACCAATGTATCCATACACATATCAATATTTCTAGATGTAATGTCCTGTATCTACATTAAGTTAAACATGATTTCATACTGATGTTTCCAACTCTCAACCATTACTATATGGATTATTTTAGCCTCTTTTCCTTCTTTATCTATACATTCCCACTGCAACAATAAGGAAAACAGATCCTACCATCCACAACCATTTACATAATTGTTCGTTAGGTACACAATATAGCAAAACCACAATCATTAGACCCATACAGCAATGGGGAACAACTTTATCATTTAGAGTACAGGGCTTATATGCAGTGATTTTGTCTTTTTCTCACAATTTCACTCATTTCTGGAGTTCCTTACATCAGCAACCCCCTTCAGTAAGGTTGTTTCATACATTTGTAATAAAGTTAGACAGTCAGAATTCAGTCCCTGAATTGCCTAACTTCCTGTTACTTTATCCTTAATTTGTCATACATTGATGGTCATGCTTTGTGCTCTAATCTACTGTGGGTTTGGACAAATGTGTAACACCATGCAAACATCATTACAGTACCATAGAGAATAATTTTACTATCCTAAAAAAATTCTGAGCTTCATCTATTTACTGCTCACTCTAATACCTAGCAACCACTGATTATTTTACTGTCTCTGTACTTTTATTTTTCCAGAATTGTGTAAAAATAGAATAAAACATATTCAAAATGGCTTCTTTCACTTGGAATATGCATTCCATATTCCTACATGACTTTCTATGGCTTGATCGCTTGTACCTTTTTATCACTGAGTAGTATTCCTTTATGTGGATATAACACAATTTATCAGTTCACCTATTGAAAAACATATTTGCTATCTCCAGTTTTCACAATTATGAATAAATCTATAAATATTGTGCAGAGATTTGTGAAAACATATGTTTTCAGATTAAGTGGAAATAAAGTGTGATCGCTTAGATTGTATGCTAAGATTATGTTTAGCTTCATCAGAAACTGCCAGATTATCTTCTAATTTGTATCTTTTAATTTTCATCAGAAATAAATGAGGCCCCATTGCTCAGGATCCTTGCCAGGATTTTGAATTTCCAGGGTTTAATTTTTTTTAACCATTCTAACAGGATGTATGGAAATATCTCATTATTTTAATTCCTAATTACCTGATGACGTGATGTTGTTTTTATTATTTCACATGGTTATTTGCCACCTTTATATCTTCTTTTGTGAATTGTGTCTTCAGATCTTTTGTTCATTTTTTTAATTGGGTTGTTTATTTTCTTACTGTGGAGTTTTAAGAAATCTTTCTACATTTTAGATATAATCCCCTTATCAGATATGTTTTACAAATGTTTTCTCTCAATCTGTGACTTGCTTTTTTATTTTCTTAAAAGGGTCTTTCACACAATATTGCTATAATTTTACTAAAGTCTAATTTATCAGTTCTTTCTCTCATGGGTCTTATTTTAGCTTTAGAACTAAGAACTTGTCATCAAACTAAAAGTCACACAGAATTTCCCCTTTGTGTTTTACTACATGCTTCATAGCAATGAATTTATATTTAGGTCAGTGTTTCATTTTGAGTTACTTCTTATGAAAGATGTAAGGTCGATGGTCGGTATTTAGACTTTGAGGTTTTCATTACCACTATGCCTTTCTAACTCATATAAACACTGAAATTACTACCCAACTGAAATCAGAAATTTATTTCAAAATCTAACCTTATCTATTGACCTTATAGTTCTCACAACTCAGTTATTCACAATACAGTTATTTTTACCTTATTTGAATAGGGTAACTCCTCTTCCTCTGTAGTAGCCCAATTGGAGGTTTCTTTTTGCTGCCCTGCTTCTTTACTATGGTAAATCATTTAAATTGTTATTTCCTCAATAGCTTTAGTTCCCTAATACCAACTTGGGATAATCCAAATGTCTGCCTTTCTTTGTTAACACCTGGGTTGCTAAGTACTAGTAAAACACTTAACAATTCTTGTTAGCGACACCATAGACTCATGATCTCCAAATGTACCTAGTTCCTTGTGACTGTCAGATAAGCCTTCTTCACTGTCCTCATTAGGAAGCCTTCTGAAATGGCTTCAATTTTTACCTTACCAGCATTCCTCTGAGCCTTGGCATTGGATCTTGCTTTGAAATGGAATAAAGGGAGGCCTTCAAACAGGAAATTCACTTTCTTACACCAACATTTCCAAAATACCTGCATCTATACTCTTCTGGGTCATAGGTTAGTGTTTCATTACTCGCTATCTTATTTTCTTACCATGTATTCCACTGTCATAGCCGTGATTGTGGAGATGTGGAGAACTATTTAGCAGTGTGCCAGCTGACCATTATCAGTTCACCTTACAGTTAGGCATGATAATGTATCACAGCTTTTTGCCAATGGAATGCAAGTGAAAGTTATTGCATGGTTAAGGCAGGCATCCATTCGTATGCCCTTTTGATCTTCTTTCATCTGTCTGGTATACAGATGTGACACTGAAAGCCCAGATATCTTGTCATCTCAAGGCAATATGCTGATGCAAAAGGTTGGCTTGCCCAAAGATAGAAGTTTAGTTATTTGAATCCTATCAGTCTTGTCAGCCATTCCATTCCTCTTCCTCTTCCCCCTTCTTCAAAGCTGGTGTTTTCAATGGCTATCTTAATTCCTCTCCATGAGCCTTTTACTCTTCACCCAGCCAGTGCTGTACACTTCCCACTCTTTATTCCCACCTCTTCCTATTCCCTCCACATAACTTTGTACATTTGTCACATACCAAGTTCTAAAAATACATTCATTGAAAAAAATGAATGAGCCTGTTTAGGATTCTAAATTAAAGGCAAACACCCAAATCGAATATAAACCTCAATAACACAGGTTACGATTCAGACATACATGCAAGATTTATGTTTTCCTTTGTAAATAAGTTCTTTTTGGTGGATTATTGATCAAATTGTCCAAGTGTATACTCGTAAATAACTTTCAAGATGATATCCAAATCTTAGCAACATGTAATCCTAAATTGTAATTAGGTTTATGGACCTGTTTGTATTTTACATCTGTGAGTAGAATTTGAACATTATTATATTGATTTCTTAATAAATAAGTTTAGAAGTAATGTTAAGCATTTCTGATTATTGGTATTTTAAATTTTATGTTATTAATTAGAGAAAGTAATTTAGACATTTTACTTATCATCTGGTATTTAAGAAAGCATGAAATTGTAACTTAGGACCCTTGGGTTCAACTCCTTTTATGTCCTCAAATCAAGTTGGCAACATCAGGAAAATTAATTTTTTTTAACAACTCTTTATCTCAGTTTCTTAAGTATTTCCTTGGGATTTTCAGTGAAAGATGCTCATAATATCTAATTGTGAATTGGACTTCGAATTCCAAATCCCACCTAAATTAAATAGTCACATTAAAATGATAGCTTCTCAAAATAAAGAGTGTATCCCTTTCTGTATAGTTATGGTCATGAAAAGATTACACATGAAACAAAAAACAAATTTATTAAATACCCTGATCTATAACTACTCTCTGAAAGCACAGATAAATTTCACTTCATAACAAATCAGAGATGTTGAAAGTGGGCAGAATTCTAAGATGGCCTCAAGATTCCTGCCCCCAGTATACACGTCATGTATAATTCTTGATAATTGTGAATATGTTAGGATAACCATCCCATAACTAGATTACATTATATGGCATAGACTTTTAAAAAGGGAGATTACCCTAGGTGGACCTGACCTGACCAGGGAACCCTTAAAATTTGTGGAGATATTCCTGATCAAAGACATTCTAAGTTATAAGAGGAATTTCACATAAAGATTCTCCTTTGCTGCCTTTAAGGATGAAAAAGTCATATGGCCAAAAAACATGAGTGGCCTTTCAGAGCTAAGAGCAATGCCTGGCTGACAGCCAGCAAGAAAATTGGTACCTAAGTCCAAAAACCAGAGGAAAATGAATTTGGCCAAAATCAGTGAGCCTAGAAGGCCCTGAGCTCTAAATGAGCGTGCAGCCTAGCTAAGGCCTTGGTTTTAGCCTTTTGAGACCATGAGAAGAGAGTTTCTCATGATGCTGCATCTGCATGGCTTCTGGCTAACGGAACTGTGAGCTGATACGGGATGTTATGTAAGCAGCCTTTTGTAGTTATCTGTTACACAGTAACAGAAGTCAAATACAGATGTGAAAGAGGTAAATTTCATATCATCTAGGATGATCATTGAAAGTATGATTACTTCCCAAATAATAAAACTATATATATGTTTAGGGATGACTATATATCTTGAGCAGTGCTGTGGCTTTACATGCTATTACAAATATAGCAGTCAAACCAATAACAGTTTCCACAAAACACCTGTTACAATGTAAATCATGAAGTCAGGCCAAACTGAAGTTTCAAGTTCAACATCATGTATATATAAATATATATATATACACACACACACATAATATATGCACATATATATATATATACACATATATATATGTTTGAAAAGCACTAGATATTTTATTCACACATTATTTTTTATATATGTTGATATGTATGAAAGCCCTTATTAGTTAATGCTTGGAGAAAAAGCAGATGATTGCTAAAGGGATAGTACATGAATTAGAAACCAAACAATCCCCAAGGGAACAAAAGTAATCTGCATTAATCTGTATTATGTAGCAATATCAAGAATTTCTAATGTTTTTAACTGGGAAAAAACTCCAGCTAAGAGAGAAGAAAAATAGCTGACCAGTTCCTGCCCATACATCCCTTCTCTGACTTTGTTTATATCTGTATTATCACTCTACGCTCCCTTCAAAATGTGGAGAGAGAAAAAAAACAATTTTCTAATTCAACAAGTTTAGAATACAGTAATAATCAGAAAGGATTCATGAAAACAAGTTTTGTCTGTTTTGTTTATTGATCCACTTGCAGTTTCTAAAATTGAGTCTTGCATATAAGAGGACTAAATAAATATTTGTTTAATGATTGAATTTATACATTTAGAGGAGAACAGAACTCTAAAATAAAGAATCTTAAAAATAGATATGTTACTTTGCCATATTTGATTGTTCTACTGTATGTTGCCCAATACACCCTCAGCCAATTCCCCAGTATGGTAACATAGCCATGCAAATACATTTCATGTGTACATTATTCCTATATCTTGGCTTTTCTCCTGATATAAATGGCTATTCTAACATCTAGCTTACGTTACGTATCCTCTAGACAGCTTTGATACCTGTGGCCAAGAACAATGGAGAGTTATCTTCTGGAAGCCTCACATCTAGACTTGCCTGATTTGATACAGTTCCTGGTCTCAAGAACACCACTTATTCCTAAAGTTTACTGCAAATAAAAATACCAGTATTTTATATTTATTTGTTGGCTTCCTTCTTACAGATTCAATAGTAAATTTATATCTAAACTAGTACATGACCAATTATTTAATACAGTATGGAAATTATATCATTCATGTAGTCAAATAGCAAACATATGGCAAAAATAAGTCAATGAGAAAATCAGTGGAAGAGATCTTGCTTCCCCAGATAGAAACCCAGGAAATACACCTCCTACCAGGAAATACTGGTTTCTCTCCTTATGATTCTCCAATTAACCAGAAACCTATAAATTATTTATTAATTAAAAATATGTTAAAAATATCAACAACCTCCAACTGCCATGCATTGTTTTATTAAGAATATTTTTAATACCTACAAAAAATTGCTGTAAAGATAAAATTAAACAACAATGTTAAGATCCTTTTTAAATAGCATTACAAAAACATAGGTGACTGGTATTTAATTTCCTTTGTATTAAATCTGAACTCACAAATTCTGTCAGTAACAGCAAACAAGCCAGTCTGTGAATTTTTGCAGTGTAATTTCAACACTAAGCAATCATGTACATGACTCATAAATCCTTTCCAAAATCCATTGCATGCAGAAACAGGAAACATGACAAGAAATCCTAATCCTGAGCTAACCGTACTGTCAGTATCTCTCCCCACATGCTGTTCGTATACATATGCATGTGAGTATATGCCGCAGGAAATACAACAAGAGCATTAAGTACTCTAATGAACACAGCAAGCTATCATTTCTATTCAGCCTTAGCTGAGCTTAAGTTTTAGGAATAATTTTAACATTTCATATGAGCTTGGAAAGTGAAACTTACTAGAAATCCCATTAAGTGCATACAAATTAGACATATTTTTCCAAGAAAGAGAATTATACTTTAGTATAATTAGATAATATTTAAGTTAAGAATTGTGAAGAATTATTTTAAGTAATATTTTTAATATAACAACCTTATTTAGAATATGGAATTTGATCCATAGAATAAAATTTGTCAATTATTTTTTATCGTTGTTTTATGATCTCTGCAAATAATGATAACTTGGTATAACAAGTACTCAACTTGGAGCAACATAGTTTTCTATAGACTTGGATAGTTCAAATGTAAACAATATGTATGCCTTTTCTTCTCCCACCTGTCTCTGAACTGTCTGACATTCTGTTAGTAATGAAAATCTGTTGTCAAATGAAAAGAACAATATTGACATGGAGGGTAAAGCAACACTGTAATGAGAAATCTCACTCTAGGAATCAAAACACTGTTTAATTTTGCTTACTCAGTTGGAATGCTTCAGAATAATCTCCTGAGTTCAAATATCCAGGAGTACAGTCTGACAGACATGATTTTTGCCTTTTACTCAATACTTATCTCACGTGTAATGTGGAGAACCACCTGGATAATCAGAATTTGCTTTGCCAGGCAGAAAGAGCAAGAGAATGAAAGTGGCATTCTAAATCCCTAGTGTATGGAAGATTTATGCATTTACTAATTATATCAACACAAACATATTCTCTAAGAGAAATTTCCAACATACATCTTTATAGTTTAATTTCTACCACTGTTAATAGTATGTGCATTCAATAAACAATATTTTAGCATTGGTGATGAAGTAACTAACTTTAATCCTTACTGTATACCTGTTATTTTATAAATGGTTATGCTTTATTTTAACCATGAAAAATCAAATCACACTGATCATATTTGAGTGTCCGTCAAGTGGAGACATTCTGAACTGTCATTTAAATTGAAGTGACTTATGTCTAGTACATAGATCTCTAAAACTTGACCATGAAAATGTGTGCTATTACAGTGAATACCAACATGAAGCCATTTACATTGTGATATTTTGCACAAATGAGATAAAGACACAAAAGTAACTTAAACAGAAAAGCTCTAATTAGAGGGAAGTATTTCATGACATTATAAAAGGTGGGGAGGAAGGGGAATATGAACATGGAAAAAAGAGCCAAAGCTAGGTTTTACATATGCACAAATGTGTAGTGATTTATCTGAGATAGGGTGGTGGTATATGATCAGAAAGGATTTCATGATAGAATATTGGATTTTGTGAAACCAAAAGTTCACATCAATACAAGTGGTCCTTTTGAATCAAACCACCAGTTAAGTGCATTCTGATAGCTATGACAACTGATTTATTTTTACAATAGCACTTAATTCTAATTAACATATTGATTTTTGTTTTCTAATTCATTTTATGAATTATGTCAGCATTAAGAAAGACTACTTGGTGGATATCCTTTCTGAGCAACCTCAGTCAGAAAACCCCTCTCCTGCTAGAGAAAACAAAGTATATATATACTTGTTTCTTTATACCCTGCCTGACCTGATAAAAAAGTGAGGATGGTAGCATACCTGTGAACACATTTTTGGAAACTTATAAATATTGTGGAAAGTCAGCTTCACAGAAACAAAACCAGAATTATTAAGAGTACATATATATAGGGAAAAAGTTGGGGGGGGGGGAAGATATGTGTGTGTGTGTATGTGTGTGTATATATACATATATATGTAATATTATATAATATGTACTTATAACATTTATTGTATATATATAATTTATATATGTTGTATATATACTATATTATATAATATATGTTATATACAGTATATATAATTATATAGTTATATAATATATATTTTATATATGTTTTAGTATGCTCAAAATGTTTTACACTCATGACTGCTATGTCTATCCGTAACATTTTCATCACCCCACAGAGGAACCCCATGTCCCCAGTTCCTCCTTCCCAAACTGTGAGCAACTGTTAATCTATGTTCTGTCTCTATGAATTTGGCCATTCTTGACATTTTATATAAATGCAGTTGCACAACATGTGGCCTTTTGTGTCTGGCTTCTTTCACTTAGCATGTTTTCCAGATTCATCCATGATGTATCACATATCAGTACTTCACTTATTTTTTGTGGCTGAATAATAATCAGTTGTACTGATATACAAGATTTTGTTGTTTATCCATTCATCAAATGATAGAGTTTTGGGTTGTTTCCACCTTTTAGCAAGTATGATTGTGTACAGATTTTTGTGTGAATATGTGGTTTCAATTACCTAATGTATGTAACTAGTAATAGAAATGCATGTCACATGGTGATTCTAAGTTCACCTCTTTGAGGAACCAACAGTCCATTTTCCAAAGTGTGTGCAACAGTTTACATGCCTGCTGGAGATGTATGAGGGTTGTGATTTCTACAAACCCTTGCTGACACTCTTTTCCATCTTGTTCTTTTATTATAACTATCCTAGTGGGCGTTAAGTGGTGTCTGATTATGGTTTTGATTTGCATTTCCCTAAACACTGATTCGAGCATCTTTCCATGTGCTTATTGGCCATTTGTATTTTTCTTTTTTTTGGAGCAATAGCTATTCAAATACTTTGCCTATTTTATGCTTAGTTGTTTGTCTTTGCGTTGCTGAGTTAAATTTTAATGTTTATTAACATATTTTTTAACAAATCTTGATAGTAATTGATAAAGGAAATATAACAAGAAAGTGATTATAGGGATAAGCCTCAAAGTGAGTATTCTTGATGTACTACCTCATTGTCTGCCATTGATTGTAGTGGCAGAAAATATCAGAAAATGTCCTGGAGGGCTTATAAAACTCTTGAGTTCAGTCAACCTGCTGGGTCATCAGGGCAACTTTTAGCCCTAGGAGCAGGATAGCAGGTTTCTCTAGAGCTTACTGCTTTTAACAAGCAAACATTTCTTAACATAATGTGTGTTTTATTAACAGCCTCTTTCAAGATGTGTTCTCTTTCAAGGTTCTCTTTCAAGAACCTTTTCTCTCTGATGCTAGGTTTTATGTACCTAAAAATATACTGCATTCCTATATTTGGTTCTAGACCAAGGAATCATTATAGAACACTTTAGAACAGAACCCTACATACTAGATTCTCTTCAGTATCCTTTCACCATCACTACTGCATTATAGTATAAAGTGTTAATTCTTTACAATAATACTTACATGATTTTTCTCTGTTAAATGTTTAAACAGAACTTGGATCCTGACCTTCACAGGACTCACGCCCTGCACACACAATTTCACTTTTTTTCATTAATCCTTCACTTTCTTAATAAAAATTTCTTCATTTCTACTGAGCAACCTCATCAGGATTCAAAGAGCATTATTATCGTCCACCTTTAAAGTAATATTCCCTTGATCCTATGCTCTCCTCCAGCACTATTTTATTTTTCTGCTATCCATCAAAGGAAAATATCTGTGAAGAGAGCTACAAATGTTCTCTCCACTTTCTAACCTTATATCCTCCAATAACCCTCTCTACTCAGGTTTTTGATCCCATCATTCAAAAGACATTTGACAATGTCACTAAAAATATCCCCCTTTTCAAATCCTATAGACAATTACATGACATCATAGTCTATGAATCAGGTGACATTGCTAACTACTCCCTTATGTTAGAGATTCTTTTTTACGTTTCTGTAATAACTCACTCTCCAATTTTTTAATTTTCCTCTCAGGACAGTCCTTTTAAGTGTCCTCTGTTGATTCCTCCCTTAAACTAATGTTTTGTTCCTTCATAGCACTTGCTATTATCTGAAATTATTTTATCCATATTAATTGTTTATTGTGTCTCCATGTCAGCTTTCACTAATGAATTAAGAGAATGCATGTAAATATTTCTGTGCAATTTGTTTGTATCCTTGGACGGCAGCACTGTGGAGCTCATCATTCAGTACTCCTTTCCACAATCATCCATGAAATCACTAGAGCTAGATAAAGTCTCAACATGTCCCTGAATCTAAATTTCCAAGAGTCAGAACTGAAATTGTGAAGTGACTCAATTTACCCTCCCTGCAAGCTAATGATTCTTAATATACTTGTGCTGATAGAAGACGCTGTATCCCTGGGTCAGAGACACAGGCCATCTCTTCCTTCCAGAACAGTTAGCAGCTAGAGTTGTATCTTAGTGTTGCTTTCTACATCCCCATCCCCACAGGACTTCAGTAAAGAAAGTATGTTGCCTAACCATGGGATTCCAAATTTTAGGAGACTCTGAGATTTTATAAACTACTAACTCGTAGGTACTTTCTCCCTACTAAAGAATAAGATTAATCACAAAGAAAATTTCCTGTATGGGAGAGGAGAAATGTATCTCTTGGTTACTAACTTGGCATATACACACATCTCCAGGAAGGGGAAGTAGAGATTTTTATATTTTCAAATCTTTTCAGAGGTGTCTAACTTTACGGAAACACTCTCTCAGTCTTCTAAGGCATGATTGCTATTCAGACTATCCAAACATCATTGCTATGCAAAACCATGAGACTTTGGCTTCAAAAACCTGGACCAGGCAGAAAAGTGAAAATACTCAAAGTGAATTTATTCATTCCTGTTTTCCACTCCTGGTTCAAGCCCAATGTGGTTTTTCCCATGCATCTACCACTCCATCAGCCTCTCTGATTAATCTAATACTGTCTAGTACAAAATCTATTCAGTTTGTTTAGGTAACACATAGAGCTACTGTCAGGAGGTATCAGAATGAGGCCAACTTCCAGTGATAACCTCAGCCATGGCCCCAGGTCCTAGATCTGCCAGTCAGAATCTTATATATCAATAAAATGTTAGGTTTCTTTTTCCTTATATTGGCCCTTCCACTTGTTTTGTTGCATTATTCCAGATACAACACCATGAATTAGTACAAGTTCTGCCTAGCATGCAAGAAAGAAGTCTATGGGATTTCTGTCATCCATGGAAACCCTGGCCAGTGAACTGACGCTAACCTGAATGTCTTCTGGTGCTGACATAGTGTTATTGATCACTTTAGGTAGCATTACAGACATACTTTGTATAGCCTTCTATAATTGAATAACTAACATGGTAGTAAAAAATCCCATATAGTAATGAGTTAGTAATAGGTCTGGGAAGGTCATCTGAGGAACTGAAGGAAACCTCATTTTGGAGGCAGCTCTGTAGTCATCTCAGTGATGTATGAATTGGCACTGGTGTTTCCATAAACACTCTTATAACCACCCCTAAGGTTCAAGTCATCATGTTTCTGAAAGGATGATAATATGATATCTGGCATCTAACAAAGCTGTATAATTCAGAGGGTACATACATGTGTTGTCTTGGAAACAGTTATTAGTTATAGTGTTGGGAGCCCTGTGTGGGCCATGTAAGTAAGGGATATAGTCTGACCGTGCCTCCAGTGAATCATATCATGGGGTCTTCCACAGGGCCTCCTAGTTGGTTGGTGAACCTCAGGGTTCCTAGTTCAGTCTGGGTAATTGAGTCCAATCCTTGTTTTGTGAGGAAGTGCCTGAGGGAAGTCAATCCAGTTGACCCTGTTTGTCGACACTGTCAGTGAGGTGGCATTCTTCATCTTCATGAAATCAGTATGAGGAAGCAGCTAGAGGTTATACATAGGACATTCATGAACTAAGTGGGTCATCCACTGTGGTCTCACGATCAGAGCTGACCTGAAGGAGATAGCTGACTCAGCAGCCAAACTCAAAGGCTTTGTGACAGTCTGAGAAAGTTGCATTTTACTCGGATGATGTCTTAAGGGCAAGTTTGAAATATAATAAACATTAATGCTACCTGCTGGCAACACACATACACACCCCTCCCGGGATCTTAGACGTTCCCTCCCTATGTTTCTTGGTTTCTGTTCTGCCTCCACCTGCATGAAATTTGAGTTACCTATTCCAGGAGATACTTCACCTTTTATGAATTATCCTTTATTCTCTCCAAGACCTTTATCTGGAAAGATCAGGTGCAAGAAGGGAAGTTTTTTTTTTGTTTTTTTGTTTTTTAATAAAACCTAACCAGAATGAATTTGGAATCCCTGAGGACTCGTTTTATCCAGGATTCCATCCAGATAGTGTGCCACCCATTAGCTGTGGTTGAAATTAGGAAAAACAAAACAAAACGATGCTCAGAATGGCCAGAGAGGAACCCTCAAATTTTAATGCTGATCCATATGACTCCTATAATCCCCCCAAATTTGTCTTGATCATTATTCTTTAAGAAGCTTAAATGAGATAATCCCTTTCAAGGAACACCTACAGTTAATAACAAAACTGCCTTACAAGGTGTGTGTCCCTGAAAAAGGTAAGGGAGGTAGAGTCAGATTATTAGTCATTGTTGAGAAGCCTTTTCCATAAAATGCAACTGGTCTTAAAAGCTGAACAGATAGAAAGGATTTGTCTCAGGGGTCACAATGGTGTATGGCCAGGGTTAGCTGATCTGTGACCTGAAGTAAAAAATAAAATAAATACTGGTGAAGCTCCACAGATAGCCTCAACATGGGGAAAAGGGTGTAATGTATTCAGTTTGTCAGAGTGAGCCGGATCCACACCGATTAGACTCCCCCACCAAAGGTTAAACTGGTCCTTTTCTGTCTGGAGTCACAAGTTAAACATGCAGTATTATCCTCTGCATCAGAAATACAGAGTCCTTTCCTTTGTGACCCAGTCTAAAACAGGACATATATTGCCATGTCCAATATGGTGGTGAATCCATATAGCCATTGTAGCAATTTGGATATTGCACGCTTGATTCAACTGGTTCTCATCAGAGAATGGGTCCTTACCATGAGCATCTACATAAATAATCCAAATAGATTGACCAGCAACCACAATGTTAACGCAGTTCCTTGCCTAAACTGTCTTTAGCCTTTAATCTGCAACAGTCTAAGATGTTGGGTTCTCCCCACTGAATGCAGTAACCACGTCCAGTTTTGTTTTTGCACAGCTGCTTATGCTCAGACTGAAGAGCCACAGCACACATCATCAGTTTTCAGCTTAGGCAAACCAATTATCTATAAACCAGGCTTTGGTATTTAGGAGACACTGAATCTGGGGCCACAGACAAAGTCAGTGGTTCTAATTTGATTTAGGCAGTACAGCAGGAGACTATGTTTTCCTCCTTAGGGAGAGCTGTCACTTTTTCATTTAAAGCCAGCACGCTTCTGAGGCCTGGATGCCACATTCTTCAATATACCTTTGTTTGGCAAGGGTGACTTTTAAGGCTCATCTGCCTTGTCATCCATGCAAAGCAAGTTGGCTAAACTCAAATATGGGCCTACCAGACTGAAAAGCCCTGGACTTCTGTGAATCAGGCATTCATTTTCAGTAAGAGCTCAGTAGGAAGCTAATAGTTTCTTTTCAAAAGTAATATATCTAGTAGCCATTCTAAAACCCCAAATCCAAAATTCTGAGGAGGTACCTCCAGGTGGAGACTGCCTCCCTTTGGTTATTGTCTCCTTTTCCTAGAGGTTTTAACAGGAAAATGATGGTTATTTTCAGAATTCTGCTCTGTCTCCAGTTACCAAAATGTCCAACACACTGAGAAGCACTTGAGCTAAACCCCAATTCACTCCCTGTGGAAAACTGGCAGGAGAATTGTGTCAGTGACACGTCTCTATTTGTGGCTTCCCCATCAGGACAGTGGTCACCTATGGCACTTATGAAATGGTAGGGCAACATAGAGCACACATCAATTCTTAAATAATTTCAGAAGTAGAAACAATAAAAACATGAAATAGGCACAAAAGGTTCTACGCATGAAGTCATTTTAGCCTTATTTACTTTCCCACTGTAAATTTCTAGGGCCCACTGCCTCCACTGTGCACTCCCCAGCACCCAAGAAGGACCTGGCTGGACTCTTCCTTCTTTCTTTATGCCCTTTCACATGCTACTGTGGCCTTTCTGTATTCCTTGGTACTTTTCAGTCATTCCTGGCCTCAGGATCCCTTCCCTTAACTGGACCTTTTAGAGTGTGAGATTCTCCCCTCCATGAAGTTCTTCCAGCATATTCAGATGGTTTGTAAGACTTTAGGTCCTCCAGGGAGATAAGGAAATCATGATTCTCCTCCTAATCTTACGGCAGCTGAGGTTGGCGTAGAGGAAGAGGAAGAACTCAAGAGGGACACTGAGAAAGTTTCTCCCTACCAGTAAGCACATTTACTTTCGGGTCTAAATTCTGAAGCAGCTGCTCATTGCCCATCTGTCAATGTTTTTGTTCTGCCCAAAGCCTTATACTAGCTTTAAGAACCCCTGTATATTTTCTCCCCCTGCCTTAGGGGAAAAACAAAACAAAACAAACAAACAAAAAAAAGCACACTATTTGTACTGCCTCACCTCCGTTTTCTTAGAGAATTTGCTTTGGAAAATTTGACATTGCAAATTCTGTCTCTGCCCTTTTGAAATATAGATAAATCTTCTTCCAGCCCCTTATCAGTTTTACAGCCCAGAAATATATTTCTCAAGGAACTGGAAACTGACCTTTTAGATATAATTGTCAAGGAAGATAGTGCCCCTATCTCCCAAACTCTGGGACGGTAGGAGCCAAACTTCAGTAAGTGCCATTCATCGAGCCCAGATGGCCTAATCACACTGACAAACCTCCCTCCTAGCGGCCTCCAGTCCCTTTTCATTAGCTTGCCCCAGAGTTAAAATGCCGCCTGACTTTTGTTTCAGAAGAGTCAAGTTCAGTTTCAATCTCCTATTGCAATAGTCTTGAATAAAGCCTCCCTTGCCTGTTGAACTCTGTACACGGCAATTTTTGTTTGACACTTGTTTCAGCTCTGCCTCCCAGTACTGTTTGTACCCATCTCTCCAAATCATTCTCATTAGCAGGAAAAAAATGTAGAGGATACATATTGTCTAATTCATCAAACAGATCAGTCAACATATCACTGGTTCCCATGGTGTACCTCTTCCAGATAGGTGTATCTCTGATTGTACCTCATCCTTGACACCAGACTGAAAAGTCAGAAACTGTGAAGAATCTAAGATTAGCCTGTACACAGACTAACAAGTTAGGCTGACACAGTTTTATATACATATATAGACACACACTCTTTTATTACTCACAGGAAAAACAGCTCCTAGAATAGCATTTTAACACCCAAATTCCCACAGAATAACACAAATACAGACTGGATGTCTCCTGCACATGCAATGGAGTTGTATCATAAGATAGGAAACACAAAATGTAAGAGATGTGGTTTTTCAGTAGATCGCTGGTACATCTGTCCTTCCTGTGAAAGAGAGGGAGGGAAGGAAAGAGGGAAAGAGGAAGGGAGAGGGAGGGAAGGAAAGAGGGAAAGAGGAAGGGAAGGAGGGAGGGAAGGGGGCTGGGGAGATTGATTAGTCATTAAATAAATCTCTTCTGAGGGAGAGAGGGAAAATATCACTTGGTTTATTAACCTAGAATAAGCAGATGTTTCCAGAGAAGGGAGAGGCCTTTACATATTCAGATATGTCTGGAGATCTCTAAAGAAGTCCTGTCCCTAGTTTCCAATGCATATTTGCTATTCAAACACATTCTTTACTCTGAAGTAAAATGAAATTATCCAGTAAGATTTATCACCAATACCAACATAGTGTTGAATTTTACCTGTATTCTTTAAGATATATACTGACCCTCATACTCATCAAAAGACATTGATTTAGACCAAGTTCATAAAATATTGTCTTTGTGTTTAAGTATCCAGAACATTGATACATTTTTTGATACACTGTGGAATAGATCTACCATGTCCAAGGCATGTGGCTAAACTGTGGAGAGAATACCAAACAAATTATTTGCAAATTTTGTTATCTAAAATGTTATTCAAAGATAAATATATAATGTAGAAATATGCTTAAACTGAACTTAAGAAAGTGAAGACTGGAAGACATCAAAGGCCCATTTTATAGAAATCATTTTTGAGATGTACCTTTAAAGTTAGAAGGATTTGCATTCAGACTGTGTATGAGAAAATATTTTTTTAAAAACAAAATGGATGTATCATATGTGGTGCTATTTTGAATGCCACATTGATATGAAAAAATATGTTTGAGTTGTATTAATTTAAAACATTTATTAATAGTAAAATACTAATTTTATTACTAATGACTTCTTACATTTGATTGTATTAATGAAGTCTTAAAATTACATTTTCAGAGGCTTAAGTAACTTCTGCAGTTATTAGCAGTTTCTATTCTTAATGATTTTCATTTAGCATATTGAGAAACCTTTAGAAAATAATTTCAATTCAGTTATTAGAATTAACAGCCAAAGGTCTTTATTCCTTTTATACTATATTCAAAGACTGCCTTTGAATTTCATTCCTTTACACTTGATCCTTGAACAACATGGGTTTGACCTGTTTAGGTCCACTTATACACAGACTTTTTTCAATAAGTATACTGGAAAATTTTTGGAGATTTGTGATAATTTATGATGTTTTTTCTTTTTTCTAGCTCACTTTATTGTAAAACTAGAGTATATAATACATATAACATACAACATATGTGTTAATTCACTGGTTATGTTATCAGTAAAGCTTCACTCAACCATAAGCTAGCTATTAGTAGTTTAGCTTTGGGGAGTCAAAAGTTACATGTGGATTTTCGACTATGTGGTGGGGTCAGGCAGTCTACCCCTGCATTAATCAGGGGTCAACTGTACTTGACCTTTTTATCCTGTTCTTTGTTTCACTTTGCTTCAGAATCTATTTATACTGTATTTACTTGCTTGGAACTTTTCCTTTAGCTTCCCCTTATTTTCTTTTCTATCGCCATAAAGGTTTGAATATTATTTCCTCATTGTCCATTGTCCAGAGCTCTGGTAAGCTTTGGGAGGATACTGCCCAACTTCAAGGCCTCCATTCTCTCAGAAATGGAGATCAGACACCTTTTTGCCTTTCATACTTTCTTTTTCTTAAATCACACGCTTTTATAATAAAGCATTCCTATCTTATTCTCATTTAAATTCCTAGATGAGAGGGCCTTCATCTTTACACATGTTGAGTACCTACTTTAGGGAATATATAGAGGGAGCTCAGTTATGGATTTCAATGTTTACATGAATTATAAATTAGATAAGTAATAAATATAGAAACCCAGATTATGATAGTGTCTGAGAAAATTCAATGGAGCCCCAAATGAAATTTTAGACCCATCAAATTCTATACACTAAACAATAAACTAAGAGCAAATAATCCTTGCAAAAGCAATTTGTATTTTACATATATATATTACATTTATACATTTCTATCTAATGCATGGTGTTTGAAATTAAGATTGATAATGTTTATAAATTATAGTTCAGAAGGAAATTGGGTATTATGGTTATGTCAATGGCAATCTTCCAAATGGAATGATCTTTCTTTAGAAATTATCTCTGCAAACTTCAATATATGCTGATGTATCTATTATACACAATGCAAGCAAATGAACAAAATAGTCTTAAAACTGTGAAATAGTTATTATTCACTATTATTAAAAAGCCAGTATTTGAATTAAACAGGGATCCCATCATGTGGGATGAATGTATGGTTACAGATTCCATAGGATGCTGTATGTTGCAACTCTGTAAATGATCTGTCTTAAGCTTCACTCTGAGCCCCTCCTAACATTTATTTAAGAGTCCATATATTAGAGTTTTAAAAAACTTGTGATGAACTCTACATTGTGGATGTCCCTAGCTGTAACTACTGTCTTTGCAGACAAATAATGAAATTTTTACCCTGGTGTGAAAGACTTTGTAGTTTGAAACAGGCATCTATCTTGTTTTTCATTCCATTTGTAACCCTGCAGGTAGTCTCACTCAAACATAAATGAGGCAGCTTATTTAAGTATTTGACCACGTAAAATGAAAACTTCAAGGTGATTGCTGAGCTATAAAATGAGCGTACCAGTAACTTACAGACCAGGAATCTACTAGCATCTCCCACAGATCATCTGTCCAGCTACTATTTTTAAAATCACGAGTAATTCAGATCCTCTGGTTGGCATTATTATAAATATGGACACATAGTGAATGCAAATCATGTGTCACAGCTCAAAGAACACAGTATGAACAAAGGAAAAGCAGAGTGTCCTTAGTTAAACTTTAGATAAAGGAAAAGTACTTATTTACATAACAGCAAGTATGTATTTTAAAATGGATACATATTACTTGATCTGAATTAAATTTATGCAAATGTAGATACTTAGCAAAGAATTGAGAAAATAATCAAACCATTTTTAATTTTCACAGGCATCTAGATATTGTTTTTCATTGAACATAATGGAAAATACCACCAATACTTCCAGAATGGAATTCAGCTTAGTAATATTTTTAATAAAGTCAAGTGTCTTAGACATCAGATGATACATAATTTAACTAGGATCGATGGGAGATAAAATAACCTTTGCTATAACAATGTTCTGTTTTTTTATTAAAAAAAAATCCTTTTTCCTCCAAACATTTAAAATTTAGAAGCAGATTATTTTCATTATTCTACTATGTCATTTTAGGTTATACACATATACTAAAACTTTCTGTTTAGTAGGCTATTCTTCAATGGAACAGTAATATTAAAATTCTAAGAGAAAAAAATCATATACTTACATCACCTGTCTGAATTATAAATGAAAACGACATTACAAGATAATGGGCTTAATGTAACACAGTACAGCACAGCATGTAAGTTAGCATGGAAAAAAGTACTAGATCTAGAAAAATTTACTATGAACTGTAAAATAACACTACAAAAGTAATTCTATTGCCCGGGATACATCTCAACCTAATTAGTAGATAATAGGCCATAAAAAATGGAACTTCAAATATCACCACAGGAATTAATACACTTGCAATCAAAACCTAATTTCTACACAGCCAAAAGCTTGAAGATTTGAAAGGATATTTTCCATTTTAAGTATACATAGCCTGCATTTAAGAAAATTGAATATTATTTTTTAATGTGTGCACACTATAAAAATCTGGCCAATAAAAATTTGGGGAAAATTTTTCATATGGCCTTTTAGGTTACATAATGATACATATAAACTTTTATTTATCGGAATAAGTGAATGCTTCCTTCTATTTATTTTTAAATTCTTCATATTTAATTTGTGTAATTATATAAATATATTAAATCTCTAATACCTTGATATATAATTTGAGTCACTGGTTTAAAAAAAACATGTTGCTGAGGGAGTTGTGAGATCTGACTACTTAGTGGCATCCTGATCTCTGAACCTAAACAATTTCATTAGGCCTTCAGAACAATTTTTGATTAGGTGGTGTTCAGCTGCCCTTTCTCCACTGCAAGTTCAGAAATACTCAATTTGGTTGTAAAGACGTTCCTAGTGAAATTCTTCATTTTACTTGGTTATCATTTACATTCAGCTGCTATTCTTTTATTCAATAGTATTATTTGGTTAAGAAGCAATTGTTATGTGAATAGGGCACTGTAATCTATTAATAGTAATGCATCATAATTTAATGTACAGTAATTTTATGAAGCACCCAAAAATGAGAGATGATGGTGATTATTTGGGTTGACTATGAATGCTAATGTAATGAATATTATTAATTCATACTATTTTGGAACTTGTAATTTTGAGTAAGCTACTATTAAACATCTAGAAAATCAAATATATGTATGTGTGTTTATATGTATATATATATATATATAAACTCATGGTATATTAGGCACTCATGGTATATTAGGGCTAATCACACACAAAAAGTCTTTAAATACTTTTAATAGCTGAATTCAGTCAATTAACTGAATTCTTTATGATGCATGAAGGGCAATAATATTTTAGATAAATCTGAGATCTTCAACAAGTAGTTCTGTATAATACAAATATATTAAGAACAACATCTCAAAGATCATTAAGATCTCAACTAAACACAATATTAAACATTATTTACACAGTAAAGTATAAATATGAAACAACAATTCAATAATATTTTGGCAAATATTTCATTTTTAATTTTTCTCACAGTCTGAACAGTTGATCAATAGAAATTGCAGGTGGCTTTTTGGACATATTCAATCCACCAAAACTTTCATCTTTGCAATACACTTTTGTTGGTGGTTGCGGTGTTTCTGGGTCAATATTCTCATCTAGCATTGCTCTTCAGGTAGCCTTTAAAGTTGTGGTTTATTTGTGGCATAAGGCATTCATTTTCAGTAATAACTTTATTTCAGGGTGGAAGAAAGCACAGATACACAATGTAAAAACCAGTACTCCTCAGATCCCACTTCTGAAGCTTATCACCATGTCATCTTTGCTTTCTGCTTCTAAGACAGCATAGCATTTTCATTCTCAACTCAGCTGCTCATTTCTCAAGTTCTACATTCCAGCTCAGCCAACCAACTTGTGACCTTGTCTGTTGTTGACAGCTCAGTTATATTGCCAAATAATTTATTGCAGCGAATTTGAAACTTTACTCTTACCTAACTTGCTGATTTCAGTGAAACATAAAAAATAGCTTTGGAAATCTAATTCCAAATGCTCAGATGCCAATATTTAAGAATTCACTTGTAACTCAATTGTTATTGACAGACAGATTCATCACCATGCAGTTTTTTGTGTAGAAATTGAAAGAAGCACAGAAAACATTTTCTATCATGGAAGCTATAGTGCTTTCATTCATGTAGAATTGTGAATTCAAATGAAAAGTAAAGGAAAAATGCACAACTTGTACTTTCAAAAAAGCCAAATGTGAGGCAAAATAACTCTTAATCATGTAGCTGGTAATCATTATTAATAAAAATATATATGTAATACATTTTAGAAGATATGGAAGAATTTAGTGCTCACAACTGGCCATTATTTTACTCATGTTTTAGTTCATATATTTTTCAACTTCTGGTCAATAATTCAATTCTGCCAATTTGCTTTGGACAGAAAAGGAAACTTTTAATAGTTCCAGTATAATAATTTTAGACAAATTGAGCTGGGATTAAATGATAAACTGCCACCACCACGTGATACAAAAAAAGATCATCAAATGAAACCATTGTCTAAGTTCCCTTCTTTCTCCTAAAGACCAAAACCAAAACATGATCATTTATGTATTCTAGTCACTTATGCCACTGTGTATTTTTAAAACTATTCTACATGTAATTCTTATAGCTACAAAATTATTGAATAATCATGCTGTTTGCATCACTCAAGGTAGTCATATTCTAGGGACTAGAAGTTCATTTTCTCTCCACTGTTTAGCTAGAACTTCATTTCATCTCCACAGATTAGTTTGTAAGTACTTTAAAAGGAGGTGTTTTGTTTTTATTTTCTTTTAATGTTTTTTTTCTTTTCTTCTCAATTGACAAAGCACACTATCCTACATTCATAATTTTAAAAACAATAGTAGCTACTATTTGGGTATACAGACATTTCTCAATAGGGAGAGTCTATGCTGCGCTTGTCCAGGTAGGAGGCACAGAGGTGAAATTCTTGTTTTACCTACACAATGCAAAAAATGATGATGAAATAGATTTTCTCATTCTGTATTTACAGTGTCTGATCATTTTTAAGAATGTTCCAAAAATCTTCCCTCTATTGCACAAAAATATATTGATTCAATATATTTTTAATATTAACTAAATATCAGTTATTAATAATAAAAAATATATGCTCCCTACCCTCAAGGAGCCACTGAAGTAGTAGTAGGTGGGCAAATACAATAGCACATTTTTATCATTATTATATAAATGTGAATGCACAATAGTTGGGCATGAATGAGGAATAGATAAACCCAGAAAAACTGGCTGTGGAAAGGAGAAGTCTATAAAACTTAATAGGCAAGTTGATCCCATAGTTGTATATTGATAAATAACGAAAGGTGTATTCATAATGAATGGCTGTTTATAAGAGAAAATGTTAGACATTGTTAGCAGAGTTGTTACTGAAATGAACCTAGAGAGATGAGCAAGGTTCAGATTATGAAGAATAGTATACTAGGCTAAGAAGTTTGAAATATTACCTACAATGAAATGAAGCATTAAAAAATTTTTAGACAGTGGAATAATCAGATCTTTTTTCTTTTCTTTTTTTTAAAGTACTTAGTGGCAGATGAAATGGATATGTGGCTTTAAGTTTCTTCACTAAAGACAGGGACATAAATTTTAAAGACAGGGTTATAAATATTAAAAGACTAGAATACCCTTGCCAGAGTCCAGGACATAATGGTAATAGTGACATCTAGTTCTTTGGCTTAGGCACCTGGGCTAATGATGATTTTCTTGGAGGTAATGAGTCTTTAGGATGAATAAGTATGCAAGAAAAGGTAGTGAGTTTGAGGTAAATATGGGATAACCCAGAATAGCCAATAAATAATTCTGATGTTTGGATACTGAATTTAGGGGAGAAGACAGAGCTAGAGATAAGAATTAGACATCGTAATAATAAAGTAGCATTTAATTGACTGAAGCTGCTACACATTCATTTTATTAAGGATACATACAATGAGAAGAGAAAGAAGTTTTGAAGAAAACTATTCATTAACTTGAAATTTTGCAGAGAATGTAATTAACATGACCACTGAATATGTTAATTATTTTTAACAGGAGCTGTTAATCTCTTTTGTGTCTGATTCCAATGTACTGAGAAGTCAAACTCTTGTGCAATTTAAGAACTAATTGTGGGTAAGTAATTAAAAAATAAGTGTAGACTATCCTATCTATTTACTTGTTTGTGTATGAATGCTAAGGGTATCAGATAATTGGAAATACAGTGTAAGGAAAAGGTATTCTGGTGATAAAAACATCTGAATATGCTTTAAGGATACAGCAATGAGTTATTTGAAAGAACACATTCTGCATTGGAAAAAAATAGTAGGCTAACTGTGAATTTAAAAAATTTTTTTATTAAGGTATTATTGATATACACTCTTATGAAGGTTTTACATGAAAAAACAATGTGATTACTACATTTACTCATATTATCAAGTCCCCATTCATACCCCAATTCAGTCACTGTCCATCAGTGTAGCAAGATGACACAGATTCAGTGTTTGCCTTCTCTGTGCTACACTGCCTTCCCCATGATCCCCCACACCATGTGTACTAAACAAAATACCCCACAATACCCTACTCCCACCCACCCCAACCACCCTCCCACACCCCTCACCTTTGATAACTACTAGTTCCTTCTTGGAGGCTCTGACTCTGCTACTATTTTGTTCCTTCAGTTTTGCTTCATTGTTATACTCCACAAATGAGGAAAATCATTTGGCACTTGTCTTTCTCCACCTGGCTTATTTCACTGAGCATAATACCCTTTAGCTCCATCCATGTTCTTGCAAATGGCAGGATTTGTTTCCTTCTTATGGCTGAATAGTATTCCATTGTGTATATATACCACTTTTCTTAATCCAATTCATCTACTGATGGACACTTAGGTTGCTTCCATATCTTGGCTATTGTAAAAAGTGCTGCAATAAACATATGGGTGCATATGTCTTTTTGAATCTGAGAATCTGTATTCTTTGGGTAAATTCCAAGGAGTGGGATTCCCGGGTGAAATGGTATTTCTATTTTTAGTTTTTTGAGGAACCTCCATATTGCTTTCCACAATGGCTGAACTAGCTTACATTCCCACCAGAAGTGTAGGAGGGTTCCCCTTTCTCAATATCCTTGCCAGCATTTGTTGTTCTTAGTCTTTTGGATGCTGGCCATACTGGTGAGGTGATATCTCATTGTGGTTTTAATTTGCATTTCCCTGATTAGCGATGTGGAGCATCTTTTCATGTGTCTGCTGGCCATCTGAATTTCTTCTTTAGAGAACTGTCTCTTCATATCCTCTGCCCATTTTTTAATCGGGTTATTTGCTTTTTGGGTGTTGAGGCATGTAACTTCTTTCTATATTTTGGATGTTAACCCCTTGTCGGATATGTCATTTACAAATATATTCTTCCATACTGTAGGATGCCTTTTTGTTCTGTTGATGGTATCCTTTGCCGTACAGAAACTTTTTAGTTTGATGTAGTCCCATGAGTTCATTTTTGCTTTTGTTTCCCTTGCTCGAGGAGATGCGTTCAGGAAGAAGTTGCTCATGCTTATATTCAGGAGATTTTTGCCTATGTTGTCTTCTAAGAGTTTTATAGTTTCATGACTTACATTCAGGTCTTGATCCATTTCGAGTTTACTTTTTTGTATGGGGTTAAACAATAATCCAGTTTCATTCTCTTGCATGTAACTAACTGTCCAGTTTTGCCAGCACCAGCTGTTGAAGAGGCTGTCATTTCCCCATTGTATGTCCATGGCTCCTTTATCATATAATAATTGACCATATATGGTTGGGTTTATATCAGGGTTCCCTAGTCTGTTCCATTGGTCTATGGGTCTGTTCTTGTGCCAGTACCAAATTGTCTTGAGTACTATGGCTTTGTAGTAAATAAAGCTTGCAGTGGGGGAGCATAATCCCCCAGCTTTATTCTTCCTTCTCAGGATTGCTTTGGCTACTTGGGGTCTTTTATGGTTCCATATGAATTTTAGAATGATTTTCTCTAGTTCATTGAAAAATGCTGTTGGTATTTTGATAGGAATTGCATTGAATCTGTAGATTACTTTAGACAGGATGGCCATTTTGACAATATTAATTCTTCCTATACATGAGCATGGGATGTGTTTCCATTTTTTGGTATCATCTTTAATTTCTCTCATGAGTGCCTTATAGTTTTCAGAGTATAGGTCTTTCACTTCCTTGTTTAGGTTTATTCCTAGGTATTTTATTCTTTTTGATGCAACTGTGAATGGAATTATTTTCCTGATTTCTCTCTCTGCTAGGTCATCGTTAGTATATAGGAATGCCACAGATTTCTGTGTATTAATTTTGAATCCTGCATTTTTGCTTAATTCAGATAGATCTAGTAGTTTTGGCGTAGATTATTTAAAGTTTTTTTTTGTACAATATCATGTCATCTGCAAACAGGGACAGTTTAACTTCTTCCCTGCCAATCTGGATGCCTTTTATTTCTTTGTGTTGTCTGATTGCCGTGGTTAGGACCTCTAGTACTATGTTGTATAGAAGTGGGGAGAGTGGGCATCCTAGTCTTGTTCCCGATCTTAAAGGAAAAGCTTTTACTTCTTGTTGTTAAGTATAATGTTGGCTGTGGGTTAATCAAATATGGCCTTCATTATGTTGAGGTACTTGCCCTCTATACCCATTTTTTTTGAGAGTTTTTATCATGAATGGATGTTGAATTTTTCGAATGTTTTTTCAGCATCTGTGGAGATGATCATGTGTTTTTTTTTTCTTCTTTTTCTTGATGTGGTCGATGATGTTGATGGATTTTCAAATGTTGAACCATCATTGCATCCCTGGAATAAATCCCATTTGATCATGATGGATGATCCTTTTGATGGATTTTTTAATTCGGTTTGCTAATATTTTGTTGAATATTTTTGCATCTGTGTTCATCAGGGATATTGGTCTGTAGTTTTCTTTTTTTGTGGTGTCTTTGCCCAATTTTGGTATTAGAGTGATGTTGGCCTCATAGAATCAGTTTGGAAGAATTCCCCCTTCTTCTACTCCTTGGAAAACTTTAAGGAGGATGGGTATATGTTCTTCACTAAATGTTTGATAAAATTCAGTGGCGAAGCCATCTGGTCCAGGCATTTGTTCTTAGGTCCAGGCATTTGTTCTTAACTAGGTTTTTTATTACCAGTTCAATTTCATTGCTGGTAATTGGTCTGTTGAGATTTTCTGTTCTTTCTGGGTCAGCAGTGGAAGGTTGTATTTTTCTAGAAATTTGTCCATTTCTTCTAGGTTATCCAGCTTGCTAGCAAATAATTTTTCATAGTATTCTCTAATAATTCTTTGTATTTCTGTGCTGTCCATAGTGATTTTTCCTTTCTCATTTCTGATTCTGTTTATGTGAGTAGACTCTCTTTTTTTCTTGATAAGTCTGGCTTTTGGTTTATCTATTTTGTTTATTTTCTCGAAGAACCAGCTCTTGCTTTCATTGATCCTTTCTATTTTTTTATTCTTCTCGATTTTATTTATTTCTGCTCTAGGCTTTATTATGTCCTGCCTACTACTGACTTTGGATCTCATTTGTTCTTCTTTTTGTAGTTTCCTTAATTGTGATTTTAGACTGCTCATATGGAATTGTTCTTCTTTCCTGAGGTAGGTCTGTATTGCAATATACTTTCCTCTTAGCACAGACTTCGCTGCATCCCACAGATTTTGCGGTGTTGAATTATTGTTGTCATTTGTCTTCATATATTGCTTGATCTCTGTTTTTATTTGGTCATTGATCCATTGATTATTTAGGAGCATGTTATTAAGCCTCCATGTGTTTGTGGGATTTTTAATTTTCTTTGCGTAATTCCTTTCTAGTTTCATTTCTTTGTGGTCTGAGAAGCTGGTTGGTACAATTTCAATCTTTTGGAATTTACTGAGGCTCTTTTTCTGGCCTAGTATATGATCTATTTTTGAAAATGTTCCATGTGCACTTGAGAAGAATGTGTATTCTGCTGCTTTTGGGAGTAGAGTTCTGTAGATGTCTTTTAAGTCCATATGTTCTAATGTGTTGTTCAGTGCCTCTGTCTCCTTATTTTTTTTAACATAATTTATTTTATTATCATTAATCTACAATTACATGTGCAATATTATGGTTATAAAACTACCCCTTCATCAGGTCCCCCCCACCAACCCCATTACAGTCACTGTCCATCAGCGTAGTGAGATGCTATAGAATCACTACTTGTCTTCTCTGAGTTGTACTGCCCTCCCCGTGCCCCCCCAACCTTACATCTGCTAATCATAATGCCCCTTTTTCCCTCTTATCCCTCCCTTCCCGCCCATTTTCCCCAGTCCCTTTCCTTTGGTAACTATTAGTCCGTTCTTGGGTTCTGTGAGTCTGCTGCTGTTTTGTTCCTTCAGTTTTTTTCTTTGTTCTTATACTCCACATATGAGTGAAATCATTTGGTACTTGTCTTTTTCAGCTTGGCTTATTTCACTGAGCATAATACCCTCTAGCTCCATCCATGTTGTTGCAAATGGTAGGATTTGTTTTTCTTATGGCTGAATAATATTCCATTGTGTATATGTACCACATCTTCTTTATCCTTACTTATTTTCTGCCTGGTTGATCTGTCCTGCAGAGCGAGTAGTGTGTTGAAGTCTCCTAGAATGAATGCACTGCATTCTATTTCCCCCTTTAATCCTGTTAGTATTTGTTTCACATATGTAGGAGCTCCTGCGTTGGGGGCATAGATATTTATAATGGTTTTATCTTCTTGTTGGATTGACCCTTTTATCATTATGTAATGCCCTTCTTTGTCTCTTGTGACTTTCTTTGTTTTGAAGTCTATTTTGTCTGATATAAGTACTACAACTCCTGCTTTTTTCTCCTTATTTGTTGCATGAGATGTCTTTTTCCATCCCTTCACTTTTAGTCTGTGTATGTCTTTGCGTTTAAAGTGAGTCTCTTGAAGGCAGCATATAGATGGTCTTGCTTTTTTATCCATTCAGTGACTCTATGTCTTTTGATGGGTACATTCAGTCCATTTACATTTAGGGTGATTATGGATAGGTATGTACTTATTGGCATTGCAGGCTTTAGATTCGTGGTTACCAAAGGTTCAAGGTTAACTTCATTAACATCTAAGAGTCTAACTTAACTCACTTAATATGCTATTACAAACACAATCTAAAGGTTCTTTTTTTTTCCTCCTCCTTTTTCTTCCACCTCTATTCTTCATATATTAGGTATCATATTCTGTACTGTTTGTCTATCCCTTGATTGACTTTGGGCATAGTTAATTTAATTTTGCATTTTCTTGGTAATTAGCTGTTCTACTTTCTTTACTGTGGTTTTATTACCTCTGGTGACAGCTATTAAACCTTAGGAACACTTCCATCTATAGCAGTCCCTCCAAAATACACTGTAGACATGATTTGTGGGTGCTAAATTCTCTTAGCTTTTGCTTATCTGGAAATTGTTTAATCCTGCTTCAAATTTACATGATAATCTTGACAGATAAAGTATTCTTGGTTCAAGGCCCTTCTGCTTCATTGCATTAAATACATCATGCCACTCGCTTCTGGCCTGTAAGGTTTCTGCTGAGAAGTCTGATGATAGCCTGATGGGCTTTCCTTTGTATGTGATCTCATTTCTCTCTATGGCTTCTTTTAATAGTCTGTCTTATCCTTGATCTTTGTCATTTTAATTACTATATGTCTTATGTTGTCTTCCTTGGGTCCCTTGTGTTGGGAGATCTGTGCACCTCCATGGCCTGAGAGACTGTCTCCACTCCCAGATTGGGGAAGTTTTCAGCAATTACCTCCTCAAAGACACTTTCTATCCCTTTCTCTCTGTCTTCTTCTTCTGGTACCCCTATAATGCGAATATTGTTCCGTTCAGATTGGTCACACAGTTCTCTTGATATTCTTTCATTCTTAGAGATCCTTTTTTCTCTCTGTGCCTCAGCTTCTTTGTATTCCTCTTGTCTAGTTTCTATTTCATGTATCGTCTCCTCCACTGTGTCCAATCTGCTTTTAATACCATCCATTGTGCTTTTCAATAATTGGATCTCCGACCATAATTCATTCCTGAGTTCTTGAATATCTTTCCATACCTCCATGAGCATGTTAATGATTTTTATTTTGAACTCCCTTTCAGGGAGAGCCATGAGGTCAATATCATTTAAATCTTTCTCAGGAGTTGTATTAGTAATTTTACTCTGGACCAGGTTCCTTTGGCATTTCATATTTGTGTATGACGCCCTCTAGTGCCCAGAAGCCCAACTCTCTGGAGCTGCTCCGCCCCTGAAGCAATGTTGGGGGTTGCAGGGGAGTGGTATTGGTGCCTGGGGTGAGGGAAGAGCTGTTTTCTGCTTCCTGGCTGCTATGCCTGTCTCCACTGCCTGAATTAGTGGGCTGGGCACACATGTATAATCCTTTGTGTTTTGTGTTTTTAGTTGCTGTAGACTGATCTTCCCTCTGGTTGGCCTAATGCCAGGGTTAGGTTTCCCAGTTTGCAAGCCCAGTGGGGCTGGTCAGGAGAAAGGCACAGTAGTCTGTCTGTCACAGAAGGGGTTCTTGGAGCTGTGTAGGCAGCCAGGGAGCTGGAGCACCTGAAGATCGTGAAAGCTCCCAGTCTGCTGGGCAGACTGCACCCAGACAGTTTTGTCTACCTGTCCTTTCTCCTGAGCAGTAAGCTCTGTGCAATCCTTGCCCCTTTAGCAGCCCTCTTTCTAAGGGCTTCTTTGTTAGGAAGTCTCCAGGACTGCCCGCCTTTCTTTTCTCCCAGAGCAGCTGGATATGGATCCCTGCTTTCCACAAGCAGCTGGAATCTTAGTCTCTCCAGGAATTCTTCCTGTCTTAGCATTCCAACCCCCTAATTATGAGAGTATCATGCAAGTACCATGAAATGTATGTGCTCCCAGAGAAGATCTCCGGAGTTAGGTATTCAGCAGTCCCAGATCTCCACTCCCTCGCTGCTCCATTCCTCTTCCTCCCATTGGTAAGCTGGGGTGGGGGAAGGGCTTGGATCCCGCAGGACCACAGCTTTAGTACGTTACCCTTTTCCATGAGGTCTGCTCTTGTCTCCAGGTGCATGCAGTTTGGTGCAGTCCTCTTTCCTGTTGCTCTTTCAAAAGTAATTGTATTAGTTATATTTTCATATTATATGCAGTTTTAGGAGGAAGCCTCTGTCTCACCTTTCACGCTGCCATCTTTAATCCCCAACTGTGAATTTTTTATGAGTATTGATGAAAGAAACAATGGCACAGTGCTAGACGTTACTCTACATCCCTCAAACTTAAAGAAAAATTTCTTTCTCTGAGATTGTGGGAAAATATGGGATGAATAGTGATACTGTGTGTAAAGGAGGACCATGATGATGGAGTTCATCACTAATTTCACCCTAATTTACTGACAAATTTCACTGCCAATTTTATTGAGAGAAAGGATGATAGGGTAAAATAATATACTTGAGAGTGATGGTCAAAGTTTAAAAGAGTTTTTGTGGAAAACTGGAAAGAGGGCTGACCCAGGACCATATAAAATATTTACTGAATGAATCTGAAAATGAGTCTGAAGACCCAGCTGTATATATGGATCTTTATTTATTTAAATAAGCAACTATTCTTATGTCCACATGTTTTTCTCTACAGCTCTCAGCAGACATGAATTCTGAACTAAAGACAGCATGTGGTTCAGTGCTTTTGTGGATAAGAAGGTGAAAAGATAATGGAATGATAATATTGCCAGTGCTTCTAAATGAATAGTTGAAAAAATGTATTATGTGATTTTCTCTGTATAGATAAGAAAAAATTCATGGAAAGGTGATAATGTCCTAGGAGTAGACAAAAGGTCAGAAATTAGGGTTATTATTAAAATGAAAATAATAAAATACTGACAGTAAGAAGCATGTGTGGTTTGGGGCCAATATTATGGTCCTGGAGTTCATATTTTTGAAGTTGTTATATTTTCAACTATGACCACGGTTCAAAGTGAGGTACTAGAACTGAGTAGCAGAATTAGAATAGAAATAAAGAACATTAGAAGATAAAATTAGTAAAACTACCAATCATAATTTTTATAGTTTACTTTATAATTAGCATGGCTCTTGAAGTATCTTGGGTGATGGTGGTGGTAGAAGTGTAGATACTAACTTGGAGACACATGCCCATGTTTTCAATAAAAGAGGAATAATGCTTGGACGTATGTTAGATGATAATAGCTGCATTTCAAAAACAAGAGTAAAAACACAATAAAGGAGTTAGAAGATCAAAGAAAACATTAAACTCACATTAGCTTGACTATAAAATTTACTTTAAAATCTTGGAAAAATTACAATCTTTTCTACATCAGAAATGTATCTTAATCCATCTGCAAACTCAAGCAAATATCTAACAAACAAAATTACCTTGTTTTAACCTAAAGCTCATGAAAAGAAGACAAAAGTAGAAAAACTTTCAAATCATAAAATTTCAGTTTCTGATACCCATTTATAATAGACTAGTATGAATATGTAGCATGAAAATCTTGGAAGAACAATATCCTTTCTTGTGGAATTGCATACAATGGCATTCACATTTCTGGAATGACCGATAATAAAATTGTACATACTGAAACATGTTGCTCATTTTCATTCTTGTTAGGACATTTTGGTCTTAAAATTTAAGTCATGCTGTAATTCCAGGGTAAATAATTTATGGATTGCCTCAAATCTAAAGTACAAAGCTGAAGGGATTTCTGCTTCTAATTATGAAACAGTTTTTGGAGTAAGTCTAACATCCCCACTGAAAACAGATGCAACGATAGCATAAGGAAAGAAATCAAGAAGATAAAAACAGATACAAAATAAAATAATAACTGTATATTAGAGAATGTACCAAAAGCACAAGTGTGTCAATTAAGCTGATTCATCTTATGTTAATAATAGTTACAGTCAATACATTAAAAAGTTGAAAAATTAAATGTGCATCTAACTTGGTACAGAAAAAATCTTTGGTAAAATTTAATAATAATTCCACAAAATAATAATAGAACAGAACTTCCATAAACTGATAAAAATAATCTACTAAAACGAATTTGAAGTACTACAAGGTTTGCTCCTGCATAATATAAATGACATCAGTTGCCTCTTCTATTCATTAGTTTTCTGGCTATCCTAGGGAGTACAATAATAAATGAAAAAAAGATAAATATTAGAAATGAAATACAGATGTTATTCCTGTATAGATTACATGGTCATGGATTTAATCAAAATATTCTAGAAAATGAACTATTACTATTAACATGTTAATATAGAAAGTTTACTAGAAATAAGGAAATATAAAACATATCTTTCTATATATACACACCAGATTATTAAAATATACAAACACACACATTTTGGAGATGATGTGTCAAGAGCCTCATCTACATTTGTCAACATGGTGTGTGGTTTCACATCACTTAAGTGCCTAATAAATCCCTAGAATTAGCTTCTCGCTAAGGAAACATTTGTTTTAATTGCTATTTACCTTGCTTGTCTAACTATAAAGAACTTCACCCATATAGTATTTTCCTATTGTGACCTTTTTTGACAATGTGTTATTAGCTGCAGAGACAAGAACAGAGACAATTTCTGCTCATAACACATTTTACCAGGGGACATTAAAAATAATAATAAAAAAGGAAAAAGACATGCCACCTCACACTACATATGATTTTTTTCTGTCCTGTACCTTAACATCCTCTGGGAGGCAAACCAGCATAATTAACAAGGTGAATGAATAATACTGTTGGCATTTTTATATGCAATAGTGAATGAGTAAAGGACTAATCATAATATTCTCATTACTTGGTATTGTTTTTGTGTTAATACTTAATTATAGTAGTGTTTAAAAGGTAAATGAGGTATAAACTAAAATATAAAAGCTGAAAAAAGATCTTGGAGGGCAGAAGTCTTTTCTGAATTTGAAATTTTATTCGACTTCATTTGTGTGATCTCACTTGAGTGAGTCTCATTTTTTTTTTTCTTCCTTCTCGTGGGAAATGGAGGAAGGGTAATAGTAACTAATGCACAGGATCATTGGCTGAACTTTTCATGTTTGTAAAAATTGCCTGTGTGGTAGCTAGGTTATAAGGTGAGTTCAAAAGGAAAACACAATTATAGTAAAAGAAGTAGAAGTAGTAGTCATTAGTATAAAGATCCTTAATTTCCATATGCCATTGCATGACATTGAGGATCAAAATCAGGCTAACTGAAATGATTATTTAGTAAATTCAGAAGTTTTAAAAGCAAAAAAAAGAACAACAGAAAAAGTCCTTGCAGATTCATTTTGGTAGAGGATCTGTGTGTTGCATCGTTTGATTTTTTTTCCTATTTTACTTTATTCTGTTTTATTTTCTACTGGTTGTTTGCACTATAAAGTAGAAACAAAATAACAGTGAATATGAAAAATAAATTGCAACTCACTTCACTGTGGATTTAATTTGCTTAAAACACTGCTTAGTTGTCCACATGTTATTGTGGCAACCTATACTCTGTGGTCTCACATCACACTTACTAAGAAAAACAGTAGTCCTCAGTTTGTTAATTTAAAATGAAGGAATTAAAAATAAGTGATCTTTAAGATCTATTTTGTTTTTAAAATTATGTCTTTTCATAAAAAGAAAATATTTAAGAGAACTCTGGCAACTGTGTAGAGATTAAAAATAAATTTAAAAATGAATGTAGAAAGAAGGGTAGAAAGGAACCAGGATAAAGAATAACTGCAAGGGTTACTTTCATTACATAATTTTACACTAGTGATCAAACCTCTACTCACTGCAGTACTGGAAGTCCAACCCAGAATAAGTAAACATGGAAAAGAAATAAAAGCTTCCAAATCAAAAAGGAAAAAGTAAAATTATCTCTCTTTGATTATGACATGATCACATACTCAGAAAACCCAAAAGACAACAAATATTGACAGAACTAATCAATGAAATCAGTAAAATTTTACAATACAAAATAAATATACAAAAATCAGTTGTATTTTTATACATTAAAAATGAACTATCCAGGGAAAAGGAGAATTCAAGATGGCGGCATGACAGGTGAGACGGAGAGCTCCTACCAAAACCACAAACAGTACAAAAATATAGTTAATTAATACAACTAACCTTAAGACAGCAACAAGAAAGAAGGCTGAACCAGACTGCATACACACCTCATGAACAGAGCAGACCTCACGAAACAGGGTAACGTAAGAAAGCCTTAATCCAGCAGGACCCAAGCCAATCTCCTACCCCAGCTTACCGGCAGGAGGAAGAGAAATAGAACGGGAGAGCAGGTGGAAGCCTGGGACTGCTGAGCGCCTAGCCCTGGAGATCTGCTTTGTGAGCAGAAACCTATAGTGTGTGGTACTCTGGACACTGGGGAGCTTGGAAACCCAGAGTGCTTGACAAACTAACATTCCGGCCGTTTGTGGAGGAGGGGATCCACCTCCGGCAGCTACATGTCAGAGGAAGGGCAGACAGTCTGAGAGGCTTCCTATCAGTGAGAGGGCTGCTGAAGGGGTGGGGATTGGGCGGAGCATGCTGCACGGGAGAAGGGAGAGCCAGACAAGGTTAAGGTTGTATGGGCGTGTTCTGCCCAGCTGGTTGGGAACTGTGAGGAGCTTCAGGTGCCCCATCCCCCTGGCTGCTTACTCAGCTCAAAGGCCCCACACTGTGACACGCAGCCTGCTGCACCTTCCTTCTAGCTTACCAGCACCAGTTCGCAAACTGGCAGTCACTGTGCTGGCATCAGGCCAGCCACAGGGAGACCCCATCTACAAGAGTTAGACACACAAAGCACAGAGGCTTACACCTGCGTGCTTGGCCCACTGGCTCTGACACTAGAGACAGGCACCGCAGACGGGAATCAGGAAAGAGATCTTTACTCCTCCCCAGGCAACAGCTCCACTCCCCTATAATCCCCAACCTCACTCTAGGGGCTGAGCAGCTCCAGAGACTGAAGCTTCTGTGCACTAGTGGGCACCACCCAGAAATATGAAACAGCAAAAGAACATGGTTCAGACCAAAATCTCACAAACCCCAGAAAGGGGGCCAAATGAAACTGAACTCACTTATCTTCCTGAAAGAGAGTTCAAAATAAAAATTATAAACATGCTTATGGAGGTACAGAAAAATATTCAAGAACTCAGGAACGAATTTAAGTCGGAGATTCAATCATTAAGAAATTCCATATCTGAAATGAAACATACAATGGAGGGACTTAAAAGCACATTAGATGTAGTAGAAGACACGGTAAATGGAATAGAAATTAGAGAAGAGGAATACAAAGAAGCTGAGGCACACAGAGAAAAAGTAACCTCTAAGAATGAAAGAATATTGAGAGAACTGTGGGACCAATCAAAGCAGAACAAAATTCACATTATAGTGGTACCACAAGAAGAAGAGAGAGAAATACGGATAGAAAGTCTCATTGAGGAGTTAATTGCTGAAACTTCACCAATTAGGGGAAGGAGATAGTCTCTCAAACCATGGAGGTACACAGATCTCCCAACACAAGGGACCCAAGGAAGACAACATCAAGACATATAATAATTAAAATGGCAAAATCAAGGATAAAGACAGACTTTTAATAGCAGCTAGAGAGAGAAGAAACATCACATACAAAGGAAAACCCATAAGGCTATCATCAGACTTCTCAACAGAAACCTTACAGGCCAGAAGGGAGTGGCATAATATATTTAATGCAATGAAGCAGAAGAGCCTTGAACCAAGAATACTCTACCTGGCAAGGTTATCATTTAAATTTGAAGGAGGGATTAAACAATTTTCAGATAAGCAAAAGATGAAAGAATTTACTTCCTACAAACCACCTCTACAGTGCATTTTCCAGGGACTCCTATAGATGGAAGTATTTCTAAGGCTAAATAGATGTCACCCAAGGGAAGACAAAGAGTACAAAATATGATTCATAACACACAAAGAAAAGAAGAGGAAGAAAAAGGAGGAAAAAAAAAGAACCTTTAGGTTGTGTTTCTTTAAGCGTACAAAGTAAGTTAAATTAGACTGTTAGATAGTAATGGAATTAACCTTGAACTTTTGGTAACCACTAATCTAAAGCCTGCAATGGCAGTAAGTATATACCTATCGATAATTACCCTATATGTAAATGGACTGAATGCACCAATCAAAAGACATAGAGTCACTGAATGGATAAAAAAACAAGACCCATCTATATACTGCCTACAAGAGACTTATTACAAACCCAAAGACATGCACAGACTGAAAGTAAAGGGATGGAAAAAGATATTTCAGGCAACTAATAGTGAGAAAAAGCAGGAGTTGCAGTGCTTGTATCAGGCAAAATAGACTTCAAAACGAAGAAAGTCACAAGAGACAAAGAAGGACATTACGTAATGATAAAAGCATCAGTCCAACAAGAGGACACAACTATTATAAATATCTATGCCCCCAACACAGAATCACCTACATATATAAAACAAATACTAACAGAATTAAAGGGGGGGGGGTAGAATGCAGTGCATTCATTCTAGGAGACTTCAACACAACACTCACTCCAAAAGAATGATCAACCAGACAGAAAATAAATAAGGAGACAGAGGCACTGAACAACACATTAGAACAGATGGACCTACCAGACATCTATGGAACTCTACACCCAAAAGCAGCAGGTTACACATTCACCTCAAGTGCACAGGGAACATTTTCAAGAACAGATCATATATTAGGCCACAGAAAGAGCCTCAGTAAATTCAAAAAGATTGAAATTGTACCAACCAGCTTCTCAGATCACAAAGGTATGAAACTAGAAATAAATTACACAAAGAAAATGAAAAATCCCACAGACACGTGGAGGCTTAATAACATGCTCCTAAATAATCAATGGATCAATGACCAAATAAAAACAGAGATCAAGCAATATATGGACACAAATTACAACAATAATTCAACACCGCAAAATCTGGGGGACAAAGCGAAGGCCGTGCTAAGGGGAAATATATTGCAATACAGGCCTACATGAGGAGAGAAGAACAAACCCAAATGAAAACTCTAAACTCACAATTAATGAAACTAGAAAAGGAAGAACAAATGAGGCCCAAAGTCAGTAGAAGGAGCATAATAAGGATTAAAGCAGAAATAAATAAAATCGAGAAGAATACAACAGTAGAATCAATGAAAGCAGGAGCTGGTTCTTCGAGAAAATAAACAAAATAGATAAACCCCACGCCTGGCTTACCAGGAAAAAAAGAGAGTCTACGAACATAAAGAGAATCAGAAATGAGAAAGGAACAATCACTATGGACACCACAGAAATACAAAGAATTATGAGAGAATACTATGAAAAGCTACATGCTAACAAACTGGATAACCTAGAAAATATGGACAACTTTCCAAGGCGGACCTAAGAAGAAAAAGAAGATCTGAATAGACCAATTACCAGAAAGAAATTGAATTGGTAATCAAAAAACTACCTAAGAACAAAACCCCTCGACCTGTTTTTTCACTGCTGAGTTTTATCAAACATTTAGTAAATACCTAATACCCATCCTCATTAAAGTTTTCCAAAAAGTAGAAGAGAAGGGAATACTCCTCATTCTACAAGGCCAGCATCACTCTAATACCAAAACCATGCAAAGACACCACAAAAAAAGAAAACTACAGACCAATATCCCTGATGAACATAGATGCAAAAATACTCAACAAAATATTTGCAAACCGAATTCAAAAATACATCAAAAAGATTATCCATCATGATCAAGTGGGATTCATCCCAGGGATGCAAGGATGGTACAACATTCGAAAATGTATCAACATCATCCACTACATCAACAAAAAGAAGGAGAAAAACCACATGATCATCTCCACAGATGCTGAAAAACATTCAAAAAATTCAACATCCATTCATGATAAAAACTCAACAAAATGGGTATAGAGGGCAAGTACCTCAACATAATAAAGGCCACATATGACAAACCCACAGCCAACATTATACTTAACAGTGTGAAGCTAAAAGCTTTTCCTTTAAGATCAGGAACAAGACAAGGATGCCCACTCTCCCTACTTTTATTCAGCATAGTTCTGGAGATTCTAGCCATGGTAATCAGACAACACAAAGAAATGAAAGGCATCCAGATGGGCAAAGAAGAAGTCAGACTGTCCCTGTTTGCAGATGACATGATATTGTACATAAAAAACCCTAAAGAATCTACTCCAAAACTACTAAATCTAATATCTGAATTCAGCAAAGTTGTGGGATACAAAATTAATACCCAGAAATCTGTTGCATTCCTATATACTAATGATGAACTAGCAGAAAGAGAAATCAGAAAAACAATTCCATTCACAATTGCATCAAAAAGAATAAAATACCTAGGAATAAACCTAACCAAGGAAGTGAAAGAACTATACCCTGAAAACTATAAAACACTCTTAAGAGAAATTAAAAAGGACACTAATAAATGGAAGTTCATCCCATGCTCTTGTCTAGGAAGAATTAACATTGTCAAAATGGCCATCTTCCCTAAGGCAATCTACAGATTCAATGCAATCCCTATCAAAATATCTACAGCATTCTCCTATGAACTAGAGCAAATAGTTCTAAAATTCATATGGAACCACAAAAGACCCTGAATAGCCAAAGCAATCCTGAGAAGGAAGAATAAAGCATGGGGAATTACGCTCCCTGATTTTAAGCTCAACTACAAAGCCACAGTAATCAAGACAATTTGGTACTGGCACAAGAACAGACCCATAGACCAGTGGAATAGAATAGAGAGCCCAGATATAAATCCAAGCATATATGGTCAATTAATATACGATAAAGGAGCCATGGATATACAATGGGGAAATGACAGACTCTTCAACAGCTGGTGTTGGCAAAACTGGACAGCAACATGTAAGAGAATGAAACTGGATTACTGTCTAACCCCATACACAAACATAAACTCAAAATGGATTAAAGACCTGAATATAAGTCATGAAACCATAAAACTCTTAGAAAAAAATATAGGCAAAAATCTCTTGGACATAAACATGAGCAACTTCTTCATGAACATATCTCTCCGGGCAAGGGAAACAAAACCAAAATTCAACAAATGGGACTATATCAAACTAAAAAGCTTCTGTGCAGCAAAGGATACCATCAATAGAAGAAAAAGACATTCTACAGTATGGGAGAGTATATTCATAAATGACATATCTGATAAGGGGTTGACATCCAAAATATATAAAGAGCTCATGCATCCCAACAAACAAAGAGCAAACAAGCCAATTACAAAATGGGCAGAAGAGCTGAACAGACACTTCTCCAAGGAAGATATTCAGATGTCCAACAGGCTCATGAAAAGATGCTCCACATCGCTAATCATCAGAGAAATGCAAATTAAAACCACAATGAGATATCACCTCACAGCAGTTAAGATGGCAAACATCCAAAAGACAAACAACAACAAATGCCGACAAGGATGTGGAGAAAGGAGAAACCTCTTACACTGCTGGTGGGAATGTAAATTAGTTCAACCATTGTGGAACCATTATGGAGGTTCCTCAAAAAACTCAAAGTTGAAATACCATTTGATTCAGGAATTCCACTCCTAGGAATTTACCCTAAGAATGCAGCAGCCCAGTTTGAAAAAGACATATGTATCCCTATGTTTATCGCAGCATTATTTACAATAGCCAAGAAGTGGAAGCTACCTAAGTGTCCATTAGTAGATGAATGGATAAAGAAGATGTGGTATATAAATACAGTGGAATATTTTTCAGCCATAAGAAGAAAAGAAATCCTACCATTTGCAACAATATGGATGGAGATAGAGGGCATTATGCTCAGTGAAATAAGCCAGGCAGAGAAAAACAAGTATCAAATGATTTCACTCATATGTGGAGTATAAGAACAAAGAAAAAACTGATGGAACAAAACAGCAGGAGACTCACAGTACCCAAGAATGGACTAACATTTACCAAAGGGAAAGGGACTGGGAAGGATCGATGGGAAGGGAGGGATAAGGGGGAAAAAGGGCTATTACAATTAGCACACATAATGTAGCGGGGTGTGGGTGGGTTGGAGGGATACGGGGCAGGCAGTATAACATAGAGAAGATAAGTAGTGAGTCTATAGCATCTTATTTCGCTGTTGGACAGTGACTGCAATGGGGTATGTGGTGGGGATTTCATAATAAGGGGAGTCTAGTAACCATAATGTTGCTCATGTAATTGTATATTAATAATAGAAAAATGAAAAAAATGAACTATCCAAAAAGGAGGTTAAGAAAACAGTCCCATTTACAATAGTATCAAAGGAATAAATATTAGGAATAACTTAACCAAAGAAGAAAGTCTTATATTCTAAATTTCAAAACATTGATGATGAAATTTGAAAAAGCACAGATAAATGAAAAAACATTCTGTGTTCATGAATTGGAGGAATTAATGTATTTAAAATGTCCATACCATCCAAAGTGAGCTAGATTCAGTACAATCCCTATCAAAATCTCAATGTTCTTTGAAGAAATAGAAGAAACAGTCTTAAAATTCTTATTAAAATAAAATATATATTCTAAATAGCCAGAGCCATCTAGAGCAAGAAGAACAAAGCTTTAGGCATCGAATTTCCTGAATTCAAAATATATTACAATGCTAACGTATAAAACTGTATAGTACTATAATAAATACAAACATATAGACAAATGGAACAGAAAAGAGAACCCAGGAATAAATTCAAGCATTTACATTCATCTGGAATTTGATAAGGGTCCCAAGAACATACAGTAGTAAAGGATCAATAAGTGTTGTTGGAAAAACTGGATATCCACATGCATAAGAATGAGACAAGACCCTTATCTCACTTCACACTACAAATATAAACTCAAAATGGTTTATGTAAATACTTACACACAAGAACTGAAAATATAAAACAACTGGAAGAAAATAAAGAAAAAAGCTCTCAGATATTGGTCTTGGCAGTGGTTTTTTGGGTATGACACCAAAAGCACTGGCAAGAGAAGTAAAAATAGTGTGGGACTATATTGAACTAAAAAGCTTCTTTATAATAAAGGAAACAATCAACAGAATGAAAGGAAATTTACAAAATAGAAGAAAATATTTGCAAGCCATATATTTAATAAGAAGTTAACAGCCAAAATGTACAAGGAATTCATATAGCTCAATAGCAAAAATCAAAAAATAATGGACAAGGACCCAAGTAGGCATTCTTTAAAAGACATACAAATGGCCAACAGGTATATGAAAAGGTTCTCAACTTCACTAATTATAATGGAAATAGAAATCAGAACCACCATGAAATATCACTTCACACCTATAAAAATGGCTTACCATCAAAAAGACAAAAATGACATGATGGCAAGGATGTGGAATAAAGGGAAACCTTGTATTCTGTTGGTGGAAAGGAAATGGTACAGCAATTATGGAAAACAGTATGGATGTTCCTAAGAAAAATTTAAACAGAAGTACAATATGGTATCCAGCAATCTCATTTATGTATATATATATCCCAAGGAAACTGAATCAGGATCTTGATGGGATGTCTGCATTCCTGTGTTCACTGCAGAATTATTCATAATATCTAATATATGGAAACAGCCTAAAATGTCTGTCAATGGATGAATGAATAAAGAAAATGTGAAATACGTACACACACACACAGAGGAATATTAATTAGCCCTTAAAAAGAAGGAAGTCCTTCTGCTTGTGACAACATGGATGAACCTGGAGAACATTATGTTAAATGAAATAAGCCCAACACAGAAAGAGAATGACTGTATCATTTCATTTACATGTGTAGTCTAAAATAATCAAACTCATAGAAGCAGAGGTTGCTAGGGGCTGGGGTAAGGGGATGCAGGAAGTGTTGGACAAAAAGTACAAAGTTTCAGCTATATAGATGGATAATCCTGCAGATCTAATGTATATCATGGTCACAATATTTAACAATACTGTTGTATACTTGAAATTTGGTATAGGGTGTATCTTAAGTGTTCTCGAGAGAGAGAAAGAGGAGGAAAGGAAGGAAGAAATAAATGGTAACTAAGGTCATGGATATGTTCATTAGTTTGATTGTAGTGATCATTTCTAATGTATAGTACATCAGAATATCAAGTTGTCACTCCAAATACAAAAAATTTTATTTGCCAATTATAACTTTATAAATTTGGGGAAAAAAATAATAAGCAACAAAAAGTATAAACTCTTTAAAAAGCAGAAAGAAAGAACAATACTTGCAATCTCTACATTTTGATAGTTTCCTTTTAAGTAGCATAAACATAAGTAGCCAATTAAGTTTTCAAATTAAACAATTATAACATGTTTTCCATACTGATTTAAATTCATGGCCTTAGATCTATCCATGATTTAGTAAGTCTTTACATAACATTTTATTTGGGACATAAAAGGTTTTACTTATACTTTTAGAGTTGAACTAGTTCATGCTTGACAAGATGTGTTTTTATAATATCCAATCTTAGATTTTCTCCTACTTGTTTGCTTATATAAGCACAGAAAATATTCAACTCCTTCAATTCACTTCAACTAATGAAGTAAATATGTCTTCCTAGCAATGGGAATGTTCTTTTTAAAATATATTTAACAAAATGATTTTTTCTATAGAAATTTTACTTGATCCCTCAACCATACATTTTCTTTCTCTGAATGAGAGCTGGCAAACAGAGAAAAAAATGAGCTTAAATTGCTTGAAACCAGCACTCAAAAATGGGATATATGCCCAGGTTTTCTTCTAGATATATCTGTCTCTCTCAAATGGACAACATGCACTACTAGGTTTACTTCTAGTAGTTTCCAGAAGATTAAAATCCATTTAGGATAGATTTTTTTTTAATGTATAAAATATGAAGTAGAGATCAAGATTTATTTTTAGTGATTATTTAATTGAGCATTTTTATTTGAAAGAATTTAATCTCTGTTGTACCTCAATGTCTGCTTTGCTATACATTCAGTCTGTTTCTTTTGGTTTATTTTCTACCTTTTATCAATACCACACTGTCTTAATCTCTTTAGTCTTATATACAGTCAGCTGGTTTAAATCCCCTGACTGTCCTTCTTTAGGATTATATTGGTTATTCTTAATCTTTCAACTTTACATACATTTTTTTTAACATGAGTGTTTGAAATTAAAACAAAACAAAACAAAAATCTGCATAATTTCTGATAGGGCTTCATTGATTAAGTGATATATTTTGGGATAATTGACATCTTTATGTTGAATCTTCCATTAAATGATATGATGTAAATCTTCATTTTTTAAAAAATATTTTACTTGTTCTTAGTAGTTTCATGAATTTCTGCATGAAAGGTCTTGCACATTTTTCATTAATTTTGCTTTGTATTTCTCCGACTACTATCCTCAAACTTATATGGGATCTATCTCATCTTCCCAATCTTAGAATATTATAGGCAGATCTTTGAATTTTTTTCCTTTAGTTGTGAGATATTATAACCAATTTATTTTTCAGTAATAAAATTTTAGTGTCCTTTTAATAAAATCTGTCATCCACTTCAAAGTATTTCCTTTTATCCTCAATTCCAAACTAACTCTTGGTTTCAAAGTCTAGTAGAGAAGAAAAGACCCCTCTTTCTTTTAATATCCTTAATTTAGTTCCTCCTCTAAATATTCTGTTGCTTTTAATACAGGGCAAGGAAAGAGGAAGGGAATCAAATGGAAAAGTCATGTCTTACATGAAGGTGGAAATATATTCTGACCTGTAATAATCTTGGTGATGGCAATACCTGTGTGCTGCCTTTCTTACTCCTAGAACACATATTTTTTAGTGCTTCTATCAACTGTGTCCCTACTCTAAGTCCAGCACCCCAGCCAGGTGGGCCCTCCTCTCTACACTATTCCTTGATGCACACATCACACCCTTCAGTTGAACTCTTGCAACACTTACTCTGTTTTTGAGCAAGTTCTATAACTTTAGATGCCCTTACTCTATCAGCCAGACCTATAAGGTATGGTATTTTCTAAACACCTGATCCTGGCTACCTTCTTCATCATGCATATGGCTCAACAACAATAAAATTAAAATCTGGAGGAGCAATCCATACTCATTCATATACTCATTTTCTTCCATGGCATTGAAAGCTAATCCTGCCAATCTACCCCTTCTGAATTCTCCAGAAAACAGTCTGACTCTAGCCTATAAGCCTCTTAAATTTCAAGGACATGGGCAAGTTTATATTAATAATTACCTTGTGTTCCACTAATGGAGCAGCTTGGAGTTAATTTAGGAGTTTCTGAAGCTTATGAAATATTGACCAAGGGTAATATGTGGGTCTTCCCTCTTTGAGATTAGCACTCCCAGGATCTCAAAAAGTTCTCTTGATGCCATCTCACATGGCCTGGATGGAGGTAGTGGTGAGTGCAGGAATGAAAAGAGAAAGAAAAATGCTTAGCATTCTCTAATTACAAAAAAAATCAATGAATAGGCCTACTATTTTGCTCTTTATTTTTAGCCTTCTCTCATGTGGCCTAGATTTGGATGATGGCTTAACCAATTTGTGTACCTTTTAGCAAGTTTTGAGTAAATGTGAAGAGTAAATTATTGTTAGATAAGGCACAAAAAATTCCACTTAATGTCACATTGTAAAATGAAATACCTAGTTTATTTTAAATGTCCAAAAACTATATATGCAATAATCATATTATTAGTACTTGGAGCCAAGAAAGCAATGATGTTTAAATTTAAATGAAAATAAAATTTAAATTAGGATACATGATTTCTACTTATGGATTTATATCTTTGATCTTAACTTCTACTTGTCTCAGTTTGTAGATATAAATACATACCCATCATATATAACATACATGGTAAACTCTGAAGCCCCTCCATTTATAATGACCTGTAATTCTATCCACTATTCAATCAATGCGATATAATTGTGGTGTTTAATTAATTATAACTATATTGTCAAACAGAAGTGTAAATAGAGCTTTATTTGACTTTAATCTTCCTAAGTGGGGATATAATCACACAGATGAATGAAGAATCAAATCCCATGAAGACAATAATATACCTCAAGCGACTCTCTAGAATGGTCATTCATCTCCTTTAGGTCTAGGTTTCTTGGGCTTAAAGAACCCACTTAACGAACTCCAAATTATAAGTTACCTAACCTTAATTATATACCAAGCCTGGAATGTTTTATTCTAGACCTAGGTATTGATGTTTGAGGTATGACTATTAGAGGGTAGTGTCACGTTAGGAGTTAAGATACCAAAAAAACCAAACACAAAAAACACACACACTAGAAATGAGATAAGCCACATTTTCATCTTTGTCTCACTTAAATTAAAGGGGTTTCATACATCTTATTACACTATTTCATAAGCATTGAACCTTGATATTAGTTGGGCTTGTACATCCTTTGAAGTCAGAGGTAAAACTAGAAGCAAAAGTCCATTAACTTAAGCCTCTTACATTTCTCAAAAGCAACACAATTAGTGTTTCCCTAGGATGGCTGATCAAATGGAACCAATCGTTGAATCCATTAAACACACATGCCTGAGCTATACAACGGTGCATGTTCACTCTACCAAAGGTGTCAGGGATTATGTTTATAGATCTTGGCTTTCAATATAGCCTAAAAGAAAAAGTCCTTATCTCCTTTGGGTAACTCAATGTCACTTCTGAAAAAGTCATTTGCCTTCCCCTTTTGCATATAAGTTTAGGGCATTACCAGGAAATATCAAATTTTCTTTAATATAAGATGAAATACTTTCCAAAAATAGGACTGCAATTCAAAAAAGCCTCAACACATAATGTGTCTGTGTCCATCTTTTAAAGAAATATATAGCCCCACATCCCATTAAAACAAAAAACAGACTTCCTATACTGTTTAACAAAACTTCTCTCAAAACAAAAAATCAAAATACCATGAAATAAACTTCTTACTAAAATATAATATAAAATTCCAGACAAGCCATTCTTATTTTTATTCAAAATGTCATAATGTCATCATAAGAATTGAATTTGAGATGCAGTTTGAACATTAAACAAGTCTCAGCTTTTGAAAGTCCTAGGAGATGGAGGCCCTGTAAGTGACCTCATTATTCAGTTTTAAATTTAGCAAAGAAAGAACTGACAGGGTAACAAGGACTATTGGCAGAAATGGCAGCAGTGGAAAGCAGAACCTTTTGGAAAGAATAGACTCTTGTCATCACAATGAAGAACTCAAAATGAGAGGGCCACAGCTGAAACTCAGCGTATTGCAAGGCTTTTGTATATTTTTGTCCTGACATGATGGTGTCCATAATTTTTCCACTGCTTTCCTTAGAAAGCCTGGTTTTTAAAAAATGTATACAACCTAGATGTGGTAATTACAGTGAAATGAGAATAATTTGTTATAAGAAGTAAGACAAAAGGTGGTTCAATTTTTGTCATTGCTATGTTTTTCCTTTTAAAATCTGAGTATTGTATTAATTTTTATAAATGGTATGTAACACATAAAACATCCAGATGACAAGAAAAAAATACTTGACTTTGATCTTTTTGTAACAGTCCAAACTGATATATAGTCTTCATATTTAAGACTTTATTTTTTTATATCTTCTTCTCATTTGGACTTACTCATAATGGAATCAGAGTTCAATATTTATTGTTCTAGATATGCACACAAACTGCTTTGTGGACTGCTTTAAACTTCAGAATTTTTCCTTTCAGAGTTTGCATTAAATTGAAGCTGGTAACCAATTATATCTAAGAATTTTAGGTAGATAATGGATATACATTAGAACTTCATAAAAAAAAGTGGTGTGTGTGTGTGTATATATATATTTAATGCAAAGTGCTGCAGGTTTCTGGAAATAGTGTGTTTGTGCATCACATTTTTTTTTCAACTCTAGTAATACATGCAGAAAGAGGGGATAGTTTTCAGTATGCACCCTGAGCACAGCACCATGCTGGGTGCACAGTACATACTTAAAATTATTCATAGATGAAATAAATATGAATACAAAAATGCAATAGTTTGCCAGTGAAGAGACATTCTATTAGTCCTGCTGCACTATTAGATGGAATAAAAAGAGAAGTGAATCAAAATCAAAAGGAAACCAAAAACTTATAACCATCCAAATGAGTGGAAACCAGTATCTGGAACTGAGATTACACTAAAGTGTTCATAAAATGGTTAAATAGAAAAGTTCTGAAGCATAATAGACAGTAGCAAGGTTGCATCATGTGAAAAAAGTGTAACAAAGAAATTTGAGATTATTTTAAATGGGAAAGAATGTTTCCGGTTACAGGCAATCTCAAAACTGCTTATTTACTGATAATAAAATCATCAGCCCACCCCAACACAAATCAGAGGCAATATTGAAATGTGAGCTAGAGATAAAATTTAAAAAGCATGTTGTATGGTAGCATCAATTCTTGTTAAGTAGGTGCAGCTCTTGGCATTTACAATAATAAATTCTTGAAAACAAAATTATTTAAATTTAGTATTTCATAGATATGTGCAACTTTGAATAGCGATATATAGATATAAATAGAATTAAAATTGCAGAACATTCTACAGACATGGAAACTGAGAATTCCTTAAAAGTGATATTATAAGTCTAAATACAAAGAACTGATCAGCACAACATAGATTATTTCTAACATCCTCAGAGAGAGTCAGTGAAAACCAGTAATAATAAATTAATCTGGCCAAGACTCTTACTGCATCCAAATTTGAGGAGGGATGGTAAATTACCACCAACAACATGAGATACACTGGGATTACAAAAAATTAAAAGGGCATAAGTTACTTCCAGAATGAGGTTCAGCAAAACCTCTCCCAAAAGAGCAATGACAAAACTGGACATAATTTTCCAAGCAACCATTTAAAGACTCTGGAGATCGACACATGTCATACAACAAATGACTCAGTCAAGAAAATGTACTGATCCACAGTAAGAAAAATGGAAGTGTATAATGTTTTAGTCTGGCCTACTCCCAATATTTCCTCCCCTAGTTCTTTAGTATAGAAGTTCTATATTAACATCTGAAAACATAAATAACTTTAAAAAAAATTACCAGCGATAAAACACATTTTAGAATGTTAAAGAGTCAATTTATATAAGAAGATATAAACGTTATAAGTATGTGCATCTCATAAAAGTGACCCAAATTATATAAAGCAAAATCTAATAGAATAGGTTGAAAATATAGGCAACTCAACAATAATACTGAGACATAAATAATTCCCTCCCAACATATGAATTTGGGGGAGGAGATATAATTCAGTTCATAACAAGTTTTAATGACTGTAGTAAAAACAAGCAAATAAATAAAACAATCTCATTGGCAACCTTGAGAAATCATTAGGAAAAGAACTAAACCCAAGTAAAAGCAGAAAAAGAAATATTACACATAAGAATGCAAAGCAATAAAATAGAAAACAGAAAGCAAAACAGAACTAGTACTTAAAAGATCAACAAAATTGGAGACTATTTAGAATGATTAAGTAAAAAGGAAAGAAGAAAAAATAATAAAAATAAAAATTTTAGAAGTCGGTACCACAATGAAACCTAAAGAAATTAAAAGTATTATAACAGGGATTAAAGATGGCAGCATGAGAGGTGAGACACAGGCTTTCTCCTAAAACTGCATATATACAAAAATGTAATTAATACAACTAATCCTGAAAGAGCAACAGGGAAGAGGACTGTGCCAGACTGCATACAACTGGAGAAAAGAGCAGACCTCACAGAAGAGGGTAACATACCAAAGCTGTGATGTGGCAGGACCCAAGCCCTTCCCCACCCAAGCTCAATGGTGGGAGGAAGAGAAACTGAGCAGGGAGGGAGTGGAGGCCTGGGACTGCTGAATACCTAACTCCAGAGATCTGCTCTGGGAGCACAAACCTACAATTCATGGTGCGTGCATGGTACTCTTATGATTACAGGGTTGAAAAGCTGACAGGCAGAATTCCTGGAGAGACTGAGATTCCAGCTCTTGTGGAAAGCAGGGATCCATATCCAGCTGCTCTGGGACAAACGAAAGGTGGGCAGTCTGAGAGACTTTCTAACAAGGAAGCCCTTAGCAAGAGCACTGCTAAAGGAGTAAGGACTGCACAGAGCTTATTGCTCACGAGAGGGGACTGGTAGACAAAATTGTCCGGGTGCACTCTGCCCAGCAGGTTGGGAGCTTTGCCATACAGACTTTCATATTTAAGGAGGAACAAGAAATCTTCCTCCTTAGATGATCTTCAGGTGCTCCAGCTACCTGGCTGGCCACACAGCTCCAAGGACCACCTCCGTAATATGCACCCTACTGTGCTTTCTCCTGGCAGGCCCCACCTGGCTCTCAAACTGGCAAACCATACCCTGGTGTTAGGCCAGCCATAGGGAATATCTGTCTACAGCAACTACAAATGCAAAGCATAGAGGCTTATACCTGTGTGCTCAGCCCACTGGTTCAGGCAGTGGAGACAGGCATAGCAGCCAGGAAGCAGGAAACAGCTCTTTCCTCCCCACAGGCATCAATACCTCTCCCCTGTGAACCCCAACATTGCTTCAGGGGCTGAGCAGCTAAAGGGAGTAGAGCTTCTGGGCCCTAGAGGTCACCACATACAAATATGAAATGCCAAAGGAATCTTGTTTAGAGTAAAATTGATAACACTACTCCTGAGAAAGATTTAAATGACATCGACCTCATGAGTCTTCCTGAAAGGGAGTTCAAAATAAAAATCATTAATATGCTCATGGAGGTACAGAAAGATATTCAAGAACTCAGGAATGAATTCCGGTCAGAGATCCAATCATTGAAGAGCACAATGGACAGTATTAAAAGCAGATTGAATACAGTGGAGAAGATGATAAATGAAATAGAAATTAGAGAAGAGGAATACAAAGAAGCTGAGGGACAGAGAGAAAAAAGGATCTCTAAGAATGAAAGAATATCGAGAGAACTGTGTGACCAATCTGAACAGAACAATATTCGCATTATAGGGGTACCAGAAGAAGAAGACAGAGAGAAAGGGATAGAAAGTGTCTTTGAGGAGGTAATTGCTGAAAACTTCCCCAATCTGGGAGTTGTGACAGTCTCTCAGGCCATGCAGGTGCACAGATCTCCCAACACAAGGGACCCAAGGAAGACAGCATCAAGACATATAGTAATTAACATGGCAAAGATCAAGGATAAGGACAGACTATTAAAAGCAGCCATAGAGAGAAATAAGATCATGTACAAAGAAAAGCCCATCAGGCTATCATCAGACTTCTCAACAGAAACCTTACAGGCCAGAAGGGAGTGGCATGATGTATTTAATGCAATGAAGCAGAAGGGCCTTGAACCAAGAATACTTTATCTGATAAGATTATCATTTAAATTTGAAGGAGGGATTAAACAATTTCCAGATAAGCAAAAGCTGTGAGAATTTATCTACCACAAACCATCTCTACAGTGCATTTTGGAGGGTCTGCTATAGATGGAAGTGTTCCTAAGGTTTAATAGCTGTCACCAGAGGTAATAAAACCACAGTAAAGAACGTAGAACAGATAATTACTAAGCAAATGCAAAAATTAAAATAACTATTTTCAGTCAACCAAGAGATAGACAAACAGTACAGAATATGATACCTAATATATTAAGAATGGAGGAGGAAGAAAAAGGAGGAAGAAAAAAAAAAGAACCTTTAGATTGTGTTTGTAATAGCATATTAAGTGAGTTAAGTTAGACTCTTAGATAGTAAAGAAATTAAACTTGAACCTTTAGTACCCACAAATCTAAAGCCTGCAATGTCAATAAGCACATACCTATTGATAATCACCCTAAATGTAAATGGACTGAACGTACCAATCAAAAGACATAGTCACTGAATGGATAAAAAAAAAACAAGACCCATCTATATGTAGCTTACAGGAGACTCACTTTAAACCCAAAGACTTACACTGACTAAAAGTGAAGGGATGGAAAAAGATCTTTCATGCAACTAATAGGGAGAAAAAAGCAGGAGTTGCAGTACTTGTATCAGACAAAATAGACTTCAAAACAAAGAAAGTCACAAGAGACAAAGAAGGACATTACATAATGATAAAAGGGTCAATCCAACAGGAAGATATAACCATTATAAATATCTATGCACCTAACACAGGAGCACCTACATATGTGAAACAAATACTAACAGAATTAAAAGGAAAATAGAATGTAGAATGCAATGCATTCATTCTAGGGGACTTCAACCCTCCACTCACTCTGAAGGACAGATGAACCAGACAGAAAATAAGTAAGGAGACAGAGGCACTGAACAACACATTGGAACAGATTAACCTAACAGACATCTACAGAGCTCTACACCCAAAAGCAGCAGAATACACATTCTTCTCAAGTGCACATGGAACATTTTCAAAAATAGATCATATACTAGGCCATACAAAAAGCCTTGGTATATTCAAAAAGATTGAAACTGTACCCACCAGTTTCTCAGACCACTAAGGTATGAAACTAGAAATAAATTACACAAAGAAAATGAAAAATCCCACAAACACATGGAGGCTTCACAACATGCTCCTAAATAACCAATGGCTCAATGACCAAATAAAAACAGACATCAAGCAATATATGGAGATAAATGACAACAATAATTCAACACCGCAAAATCTGTGGGATGCAGCGGAGGCCACGTTAAGAGGAAAGTATACAGCAATACAGGCCTACCTCAGGAAATAAGGACAATCCCATATAAACTGTCTAAACTCACAATTAATGAAATTAGAAAAAGAAGAACAATGAGACCCAAAGTCTGTAGTAGGCAGGACATAATAAAGACTAGAGCATAAATAAATAAAATCGAGAAGAATAAAACAACAGAAAGAATCAATGAAAGCAGGATCTGGTTCTTCAAGAATATGAACAAAAAGATAAACCACTAGCCAGACTTATCAAGAAAAAAAGATAGTCAACACACATAAACAGAATCAGAAATGAGAATGGAAAAATCACTACGGACAGCACAGAAATACAAAGAATTATTACAGAATGCTATGAAAAATTATATGCTAACAAACTGGATAACCTAGAAGAAATGGACAACTCTCTAGAGAAATACAGTATTCCAAGGCTGACCCAGAAAGAAACAGAAATCTGAACAGACCAATTACCAGCAACGAAATTGAACTAGTAATCAAAAAACTACCTAAGAACAAAATGCCTGGCCCAGATGGCTTCACCACTGAATTTTATCAAACATTTAATGAAGACCTAATACTCATCCTCATTAAAGTTTTTCAAAGAGTAAAAGAAGAGGGAATAGTTCCAAACTCATTCTATGAGGCCAGCATCACTCTGATACCCAAACCAGGCAAAGACACCACTAGAAAAGAAAATTACAGAGCAATATCCCTGATGAACATAGATGCAAAAATACTCAACAAAATATTAGCAAACCGAATTAAAGAATACATCAAAAAGATCATCCATCATGATCAAGTAGGATTTATTCCAGCGATGCAAGGATGGTACAACATTTGAAAACCCATTAACATCAACCACATCAACAAAAAAAGAAAGGACAAAAACCACATGATCATCTCCACAGATGCTGAAAAAACATTTGAGATACTTCAAAATCAATTCATGATAAAAATTCTCAACAAAATGGGTATAGAGGGCAAGTACCTCAACATAATAAAGGCTATATATGACAAACCCACAGCCAACATTATACTTAACTGCGAGAAGCTGAAAGCTTTTCCTTTAATACAGGGAACAAGACAAAGACGCCCACACTCCTCACTTCTATTCGACATACTACTGGAGGTCCTAGCCATGGCAGTCAAACAACACAAAGAAATAAAAGGCATCCAGATTGGCAAGGAAGAAGTTAAACTGTCCCTGTTTGCAGATGACATGATATTCTACATGAAAAACCTGAAAGAATCCACTCCAAAACTACTAGACATAGTATCTGAATTCAGCAAAGTTACGGGATACAAAATTTATATGCAGAAATCTGTGGCATTCCTATACACTACCAATGACCTAGCAGAGAGAGAAATCAAGAAAACAATTCCATTCACTGTTGCATCAAAAAGAATAAAATACCTAGGAATAAACCTTACCAAGGAAGTGAAAGACCTATACCCTGAAAAGTACAAGACACTCATGAGAGAAACTAAAGAAGATACCAATAAATGGAAACACATCCCATGCTCATGGATAGAAAAAATAAATATTGTCAACATGGCCATCCTACCTAAAGCAGACTCAATGCAATTCCTATCAAAATGCCAACAGCACTCTACAACGAACTAGAGAATATCATTCTAAAATCCATATGGACCCACAAAAGACCCTGAATAGCCAAAGCTATCCTGAGAAGGAAGAATAAACCTGGGGGGATTATGCTCCCCAACTTCAAACTCTACTAAAAAGCCACAGTACTCAAGACAGTTTGATACTGGCACAAGAACAGACCCATAGACCAATGGAACCGACTAGAGAGTCCTGATATAACCCAACCATATATGCTCAATTAATATCTGATAAAGGAGCCATGGACATACAATGGGGAAATGACAGCCTCTTCATCAGCTGTTGTTGGAAAAAATGGACAGCTAAATTCAAGAGAATGAAACTGGATTATTCTTTAACCCCATACACAAAAGTAAACTCGAAATGGATCAAGGACCTGAATGTAAGTCATGAAACCATAAAACTCTTAGAAGACAACATGGGCAAAAACCTCCTTAATATAAGCATGAGCAACTTCTTCCTGAATGCATCTCCTCAAGCAAGGGTAACAAAAGCAAAAATGAACTCATGAGACTACACCAACTAAAATGTTTCTGTACAGAAAAGGACACCATCAACAGAACAAAAAGGCATCCTACAGTATGGGAGAGTATATTTGTAAATGACATATCCAACAAGGGGTTAACATCCAAAATATATAAAGAACTTACACGCCTCAACACCCAAAAAGCAAATAACCCGATTAAGAAATGGCAGAGGATATGAAGAGACAGTTCTCCAAAGAAGAAATTCAGATGGCCAAGAGACACATGAAAAGATGCTCCACATCGCTAATCATCATGGAAATGCAAATTAAAACCACAATGAGATATCACTTCACAACAGTCGGTCCAGTTTTGCCAACACCAGCTGTTGAAGAGGCTGTCATTTCCCCATTGTACGTCCATGTCTCCTTTATCATATATTAATTGACAATATATGGTTGGTTTTATATCAGGGCTCTCTAGTCTGTTCCATTGGTCTATGGGTCTGTTCTTGTGCCAGTATCAAATTGCTTTGAGTACTGTGGCTTTATAGTAGAGCATCCAGAATACTAAGAACAACACATGCTGGTGAGGATGCCAAGAAAGGGGTACCCTTCTACACTGCTAGTGGGAATGTAAGCTAGTTCAACCATTGTGGAAAGCAATATGGAGGTTCCTCAAAAAACTAAAAATAGAAATACCTTTTGACCCGGGAATCCCACCCCTTTGAATTTACCCAATGAATACAACTTCTCAGATTCAAAAAGACATATGCACCCCTATGTTTATTGCAGCACTTTTTACAGTAGTCAAGATATGGAAGCAACCTAAGTGTCCATCAGTAGATGAATGGATAAAGAAGAGATGGTACATATTCACAATTTAATAGCATTCAGCCATAAGAAAGAAACAATCCTACCATTTGCAACAGCATGGATGGAGCTGCAGGATATTATGCTCAGTGAAATAAGCCAGGCAGAGAAAGACAAGTGCCAAATGATTTCCCTCATTTGTGGAGTATAACAATGAAGCAAAACTGAAGGAACAAAGTAGCAGCAGACTCAGAGGCTCCAAGAAAGAACTAATGGTTACCAAAGGGTAGAGGTGTGGGAGGGCAGGTGGGGTGGGTGGGAAAAGGGGATTTAGGTGTATTTTGTTTAGTACACATGGTGTAGGGGATCACTGTGAATACAGTGTAACACAGAGAAGGCAAATAGTGAATCTGCTGCATCTTGCTATACCCAAGTTCAGTGACTACATTGGGGTTTGGGTGGGGACATGATAATATGGGTAAATGTAGTAACCACATTGTTTTTTCATGTGAAACCTTCATAAGAGTGTATATCAATAATACCTTAATAAAAAAAAAGAGGAGGGCATCAATACAGGTTATATACCAATACAAAAACACTGTATACAATTATAAAGTAGAATGTGAAAAGTCTGTATTTTTACCTTCTGGGAAAAAATGTGGGCAGTATAGCCTTATCTCTTTCTAATTTTGTCTGCACACAAGTGCATCATTCAGTGTGTTTATATGTTCAAATATATTCCTTTATATTGTTTTTATCAGTAAAAATAAAGTCAGATTTTGTATACCAAAAAAAAAAAAAAGTATGGTAACAGGATACTATGAACAACATTATGTCAACCAAGTAATCAATGTAGATGAATTTGACATATTCCTAAAAAAAGATACAAGTTACTGAAACATTTTTTTCAAGAGGAAAGAAAATATTTTGATGCATCTATAAATTTATTTTTTGTATGGATGAGGGAATATTTCCTAAATTATTCTACTCAGTTAGTATTATTTTGATACCAATGCCAAACCAAAACATCACAAGAAACATAAAAATAATATCCTTCATATAGACAAAAAATTCTATAAAGTTTTAGCAAATGGAATACAGCTATATATATATATATTTCAATATAAATATATATAAATTTTAAACCATCACCAGATGAGGTTTATCTCATGAAGGCAATGATGGTTTTCATACAAAGTCTTTTCATGTCATATATCATAATGCTGGAATGAATGACAAAAGCCACATGATCACATCAAAGATGAAGAAGCTTTGAGAAAATCCAAAACCTAGTCAAGTCAAAATTCTAAACAATCAACATCCATATAAAAATAAAACTGGCATATTTCACAAATGACATGATTTTTATGAATACCTTTCATGAATAGAAGGTTAATATGAAAATATTATATTCCTATATACTAGTAATGGACAATTTGAAAATAAAATTAAGAAAAGATTCCATTCACAATAGCAAGAGAAAGAATAAAAGACTTAGGAATAAATTTAACAAAATAAATACAGGAATTGTACACTGAAAACTAAAATAAATGTGGCAGAAATAAAAGTTATAAGTATATAATTTTAAAATTAAAAGCAATAAATTAATATTGTTATCCAATCTAGTAATTTCCTCTCCTAGGAATCTACCCAAGTGAAACTAAAACGTATCTCCTTAAGAAGACTTGTATGTCTTCAGAGCTAGAATACTAGTGGGAGACCCAGGGTCAGGCAATGCTATTGAACTGCAGCTCCCTTCAGTAACTATTAAGTAATTGGTCTTGTCAGATTCATAAACCTCATGTATGTGTGGCCACAGTAGGCCAGACAACTCTTTCTAAAAAAACCATATATCTTGAATACCTGTCATTTTCCTAATAAAAATTATTTCTAAAATTCTGTTAACTATTGAACTTTTATGTAAATGTATATATCAATATTTTAATAATTTGGCATTAGCCATCTCTGAAGTTTGGTTCCTGATTAGTATGTTCCAAATACCAACTACTGTTTAATTAATTAAGGAGACCATTAGAATGAGGTGCTTCTCATGCTGGGGCAACCTAAGTAAGCAAACCAGAATATAGCCTATAAATCCTTCCAGGTTACAAAGCTGAAACTACAGACAACCAATCTCAAACAGCCAGCGAGGCTTTAAGCTATAGCCAATTAAATAATTTTCCTCTATTAGCTTCTGCACCTTCCCTATATGTCATTCCCCTAGTTCCTTTGGGCAAAGCACTCCTAACCGCTTTCAGTTTGGTGCTACCCAGTTTGAATAGATTTTACACAGATAAACTTCAAAATTTTAATGTGCTTCATTTTATCTTTTAACACAAACACAATGTATAGAAGTTAACAATAGCATACACACATATATCATACTCTATGTGAAGTTTTTTGAAGAAAATTACCATATAGGAAAATTTAGCAGCATGCAGTATGAAAGGATCCTGTATTTATAAACAAATATTTAATGATATTTTACTTAATAATTCAGGAATCATAATGAAGCATACCATGAATCTCGATTCTCTTTACCAGGACAAACTGCATTATCAACTTTCACTTGACTTTTATAAAAGATTGGCCGAGCACTTTTCAAAATGGATCATAAGATTATATCAGATATGAAGGACTGGAGTAGAACATGCTTTAAATTCAGAACACAATCAATAATCCATATTCTCTCTCTCTCTCACACACACACTCACATACACACAGTATATCATCATATGGTCATAGCTCACTAAAATGAGCTTCTACTTAATACTCACAGTATTACATGCTGTTAGATTGTAGCTTAAAAATTATATCATTTCCCAAAGCTGCCAGTAAATGTTTCTAAAATGCCTTTTCTTTAAAATGCCAAAGAAATTACTACTGTATTGAGTGGTATTTGTAAAGCTTGAAATGAGATTGCAGTTAAAAGCCCAGAAATATTGTTACAGCTGACATTAATTTATAGGTATGTTTTTTATGACAAAACATAGTGATGATAAGCAATAATTTAGAATAAAAGGCTATCACTTGATAAAATTAAGACATACAGTCTAAAATCCTTTAAAAAAATGTGCTGTCCCAGAACTTACAGTTCCTTTGCCTGGCCTACTGTAACTGAAAATTGAAAATCATGATATTAGTTGTTCAAGTCCCAGATTATGTAATGTGTTTGTTTATGCTATTAGATATTTGTAAACCATGAACATTGTTTGAAAGAAGTCTAATTGTGTTTAATTATTCATTACTTATCTGAGTCAATGTTAGTATTCTGAAAGGCTCAGAAGTGATATTGAATAGTAGCTAAGAACATATTTCAAGACAACTTTTCTCTTTGAAGATCATGTCTTTGTACATAACCTGCTTCCTGAGGGAGAAGATGATATTAGCAGATACGCAGAAATGGAAATGACATTGCAATAACACAGCATATTATGAAGTGCTTCCAGGAGAGACTGAAAGAAAACTCTAAGCTTATTAAAATCTACTTAGAAACAAGCTATGAAGAAAGAAAATGGTGGAATATATTTTTGGCATTCATTTTCAAATCATTATAAAATTTCCAATATATTTTCAATGATCCAAAACATAAAGATTTACTTAAAAAGAAGTATAAATTCTGGCTGAAATAACAGATAGTCTGTTACTTTAAATGAATGCATGAATAAATAAGTAAATTAGAATCCATAAAGGAACCTAATCAGAAAACAAAATTCTAATATAAAGGAATATTTTTAACCATCAATTTTTAAAAAATGACTACCTATTATGCAAAGGAATTTCATAAAAAGTACTGGAATTCAATCACTGTTTCTAGTAATAGGAACTTAGGAACTAATATTTCTATTTAGACTTGTGGTATTTGTAAGGAACTCAGAAAAACAGTGTCTGTGGAATCAATTAACAAAATAAGTAAACATCTTGAAAATAATATATAAAGTATAAAACATTGGAAAAGTAGAAGGAAGTAAAATAATGGATGCTGAGGCAAAAAACCCAAAGTAGAAGACAGAGTGACCTCAACATTTCTGTTAGAATTATGAGGGTATCTGATAATAAATTGGGCACTTAGATCATTCGTTTTTATTGTTTGTTCTTTCTTGATTAAAAAAAGAAATCTTGTCTATAACTTTTCTTCTAAATATTAATTACATTGCAATGCAAAATTTTGCATTAATTTTCATTATTTTTGTTCTAAATATAAACTGGATAATGTACTTGGCAAGTTTTTATTGCGAACAAGTTTATATTTTTGAATAAGTTTATATTTTTGTCATTTGAATATCCCATATTCTTGTTTTTCTTAATTGAAGTATCATTGACCTGCAGTATTGTATTAGTTTCAGGTGCACAACAGAGTGATTTGCTATTTATATATATTATGAAATGATTACCATGTCTGGTAACCATCTGTCACTATGCAAAGTTTTTACAATATTATTGACTATATTCCCTTTGCTATACTTTACATCCCTCTGTCTTATCTATTTTATAACTGGAAGATTGCTATCTCTTAATACCCTTCACCTAGTCCATATACTTCCTTTACCTTCTTATACTATTAATTACTGATGTTATGGCATTAGATGCAGACATGCTTAGAAATCTTCTATCTTCCCAGTCATTTTAATCCCTTTTCAAATATATGTGATTTTTACCCTTTATAATCTACTCATGGATTTTTTACTTCAACTCTGTGTTCTCCTATAGTAATATACTGACCTTCGTGTGGTTAATTTTTTCCTCATCCATATTTTTTATTCCTGTGCACTTACTTTGCCTTTTCTGAACTTCATGTTTTAAATGTTCTTGGCATATAGAAGAATTTAAAAATATGCAATTTTTGACATTTATTCAATTATCTGCATAAACTTTTATTTTTTATATGTATGGATTTATTTATACAAATGTATTTGTAATTGTTTTCTTTTATCTTGCTTCATTTTTATTTGACTGAGTAGCTTCCCAGACCTATATGCTATTGTTCAGTTTAGTTTTATTGTACTTTTTTATTTTTATATATAAGCCTTCTAAAAAATTGTTTTCAAAATGATGCTAAACTATCTCAGTTTATGTGTGTCTCAAAATGTCTTAGTTTTACCCTATGAAAGTTTTCTGTCTTACACCCCATTATTCTAGTTCTCCAAAAGGAGACTGTCCACTTCAAAGTGATGAAGTTTGTATGTTTCACCTAAATTGGTTTTTTTAAATCATTTTTTAACAGTTTTCTGTGGTGAGATGGGATCTGAAGATGACTGCTGAAGGCCTACAGGGATATACAGGCAAAGCGTCTGCTGGACTTTCTGAGTTCACTGTCCCTCCCATCAGTACCAGCGCTGTGGCTGTGGGTAAGTCACTCTCATATTTGAGCTCCACTCCCTTGTGCACAGCTCTCCATTCCAACCAAACTTTATTTTGAAAAACGTGTGTGTGTGTGTGTGTGTGTGTGTGTGTGTGTATGTGTGTGTATACATACAGTTATAGTTCCTGGGAAGGTTCTGGAATTTGTCAAAGTTCTCAGAAAGGTTCTGAGGTCCCAATAAGGCCTGGGGTAGTTACAATGGAAGTCTACAATGGATGTCAGCTATTGGAGGACTCATAAAGCCTCAAGGTAAGTCCACAGCATAAACATCTGAGGGATTAGGAAAAGCAAAATTTTACATTGTCTCTTTCTTTCCAATCTAGACTCTTGTGAATTTGGTTTTGGAGAGCTCATTGGTTATCAATCTTTTTTCTCCCTGGTATAGCTATAACCTCCTTATATGTCTCATTTTTGTGTCCTGAGAACTTGGTTTGGTTTTTTGACTACCTGAACACAGGCTGTCAGACTTGAATACACAAACAGCTCAACCATCGGGTTGGAGGCCCAAAATAACGGTCGGGCAAAAGTGTGGGTCACACTACAAAATGTGGCTAGGATCCTCCCGACTATTACCAGTTCAGGGGAATTGTCTCTTTCTTCAGAAATGTCTGTGGATCCTGGTAGAACAATGTCTTTTGTGATCTCTGTTAACAGAACTTGTTAGCAAGAAAGATGACTTAACATGATAGCTGTTCAATGCTTCATGAAATTTTCATAAGTAATCTTAACATAATTGTTAACAATTAGTAAATAGATACCAGTAAGATACAAGTTTATAAATGAGCTTTTCAATAGTAATTATGCTTTATGGTATGTCTGCTGAAAAATATTTCCACAATCCTTTTGCTAATTTGAAATCTTAAAAGTGATAAGGTTAAGATAAGTTAAATGATGGATATTCATTGACTATCTAGATCATTTCCAAATAAGATAAAATACTGAAATATTAATTACATAGGTTTACCTACTTTTGGCTTCCTTTTAGAAAAATTAAGACACTTGGGTCTATCAGTAAACATGTTTTGTGCCACATTGAAAAAACTGCTGTGAGGAAGAATATACTCTAGAAATATGAAATGTATTTATAAATTTATCGAGCATAGAATCCTAGGGTTAACAATCTGCCATACTCAGTTTTCACTAGGGATAAAAAATTCTAAGGGCTAAGAATTCTAAACAATATATGTAATTAAGACTACTTAGGAACAATAAGGTAAAAAGAAATAACAGTATATGAAAAACAGGTAAGGAAGGTAAAATGACTGGTGGTTCCAGAATGAAAAACATGGAGAAAACCTAAATGGATATAAAAATGTTTTTGACGGTTTGTGAAAATGAATCTTGGGAGGAAATTTATGTGTTCAAGCTGGTTAAGATTGAAATGGACTTATTTAAGTTTTTTAAAAAATGAACCTTAACATCAAAAGTACACTGGTGCAAAATCAGTCTTTTGTCTTAAAACTTGGTATCTTATCCTCAGTTTCTAAAAATCTCTCTAGATCCATAATGGTGAAATAGGTGTCTTGTTATTCATAGCAAGCCCCTCTTTATCCCAGCAGGATTCCTATCAGCGAGGTGGCTTTGGAGAGCTCCTAGGATGGGGTCTGCTTACCAAGGAAGGCAGCCATGGAAGAGGGTTGAGGCTTCCAAGTCATACCCCTGATTTCCAGGAACAGCAGAGGGACTGTTGGTTGAATCAGTCACCAGTGGTCAATGATTTAATCACTTACGCCTATGTATTGAAGCCTCCATAAAAAAGGATACGGATTGCTTCCAGGCTGGTTAGCACATGGAAATTCAGGGAGAGTGGTTCACTAGGAGAGGGCCTCTCCATACCTTGCCCTATGCTTCTCTCTCATCTGGCTGCTCCTGAGTTACATTCTTTTGTAATAAATCGGTAATGCAGTAAGTAAGTGTTCCTTTGAGTTCTGTGAGCTGCTTTCACAAATTAATCAAACCAAAATAGGGGATTGTTGGAACCTCTGAATTGTACCCAGTTCAGGTAATAAGCTGGGCTTGCCGTTGGAGTCTGAAGTGGAGGACAGTCTTGTATAACTGACCCCTTAACCTGTGGGATCTGTTTGATGCTGTCTCCAGGTAGATATTGTCAGAACTGAGTTGAATCGGACACTCGGTTGGCATCTAAGAATTGCTTGTTGGTGGGGAAACCCTTGCTGCTGCATGTTGGAAGTGGGTACCACACCCTCTTACAAATATATTACTCTTACATCCTTGTAGATCATCTTGTGTGCTGAGGATTTTTTTAAATGTTTCTATTTAAATGAAGTGAGAGTAAGGCATTATAAAGAACAAGTATATTATTAATATTCTTAATAGTGTCTCTTAAATATGCATGTGGTAATGAGAGATAGTAAATAGCCAAACATTGTTCCCTATTATTGTGCAAAATGATAAATTTATTTAAAAGATCTTGAGAATCAATGTGTTATTTATAAATTTGGCATTGTATTTTCAGGTCTTTAATCTGTCATATAAAATATACTAATATTTATATCTTACTCAAATCTTCATTCTCATTTCAGTTGAATTTTTAATTCTCATAATGATTAATCTTTATTTTACTTAGCTGTTGTAGTTGATCTTTTGAAGTTATATTTGAAAACATGTCAGTTACTTTTGAAGTTAGCATAATGAAGAACAAAAGCCAGTGAAAACAGTGTTTTCTGTTTGGTTTTATAGTATCAGATCCAGTAACTCTTTTCCCTTTTGATCTTTGTAAATTCACATGATATTGATAGGGAAGAAATTATTATATTTTATATCCTTGTCAAACCAAGTTAAGGCTTAACTCTGATTGAGTAAACACTTCGCACAAACCAGGTTCTGTGCTAAAATAGCCCAGAACTCTATGCCTTGATGCATGTTTGGTCATTGAAATGAGCAAAAATGCCCTTGGGAGTACTAATGCACAATATTTTCTTTAACTTTGTCTTTTTATGACTTGCCTAGGCATAAAGTCTTTGTGGTCACAAAATGTATACACTATTTTATTGCACCAGGCCAGGCCTCTTCTAGGAAATATAAAATGTGAGTTGATACATTTTCCTGAACAGGTTTGTCATAGGAATCAGTTGGTTAAGAGAAGGTTGAAACAGATTTCATACAGAAAGTAAATTGTACTCATCCCCACCCCGCAATCAAACTATTTTATGGCTTAAGGATGTACCACTAACATTGGTCTTGATACTGACCTATAAAAGACTGAAGACTATTACTCCATGAAAACTCACTACCATTACTTGGAAAAGAAAACCTAGTGATGTACAGTCTTCTCATCTTCAAAAATGAAAAAACACAATAACAACAATATTCAACCATTCCTAACCATGCTATTATTGTGGAAGGCATAATGACTATTGAAGATCCCACTAAAAGTAGAGAAACAGTATAAAGACTCAAAATTTCTAGAGTGAAATGATTAATAGTGATTTATTTAAATAACTAATAGATAAATTGGTGGGGGAAATTTCTGTGAAATTTACAGTATAATCTTTAAAAACATATATGATATTCTCCCATACCATTTACTCCATCTGCAACCCTTTTCTCATCTCAATTCATGACAACTCAAACTATCCAGGTGATCAGGTCAGTAAACAGTGGAATTATTCTTGATGGCATGTCCTTTCACACTACAAAAAAAAAAAAAGAGCTGTCCCAAATTATCCAGAGCCTGACCATGTCTCACTCCCTCTCCTGTTTTCATTGCGGTCCAAACCAACATCTTACCTGGGATCCTAATTCTCCTTTCCTTGCCTTTCCATACTGTCTCCTCCTATACATCAGTGGAGCCGACCATTCACAGTGTCTGTTTGATCATTTCCACCTCTGTTCAAACCTTGCAGCGGTTCCCCTTCCCCTGGAAAAATTAAGTCTTTCAAATGGCCCAAAATCATCTACATGTTCTGGCTTCCCAGACACTCTGTGATACTCTCTCCTACTGCTCTCCCTTTTAAACAAATCCTTTAAGCCACACTAACTTTCATGGAAAACATGCCAAGCAAGTGTCAGCCTTGTTCTAATTGTCCTCTGTGTAGAGTGCTCTTCCCGGAAATTAATGCTGATCTCTCCCAGAGCTTTCAAATCTCCTTTCTCATTTGACATTCTTCATGGAAGTTTACCACAAACACTGTGTTTATAATTTAACCTGACCCCTATCATCCAACTGGGAATTCCAAATTGTAGGCTGTATCAGTATTCCATTGCTTCTTATGGAAATATAACGCTATATCATGTGTATTTCCAACAATTAGTTTATCTGTTCATCAGTTCATACTGTTACCGGGAACTTGTGTGTATTGTGCTTATTTGAGTGTGTGGTTCTGGATGTATCTCTCAGAATGGAACTGCTGGGTCATATGTAATTCCATGTTTAACATTTCAAAGGAAACTCCAGAAATGGCTAAATCATTCTGCATTTCCATCAGCAAGGCACTAAGGTTCCAGTTTTTTCACATCCTTGCCAACACTTATAACAAGTTATGTTCTGAAATTTTTTGGTTGTTTGGTTGGTTATTTTTAATTATGGCCACCTAGATAGGCACGAAAAATACCTGCCATTTCAATTTGCTTTTCCCTAATGACTGAAATGTTGAGCATATTTTCAAATTTTGTTGGCCACCTGTGTATATTATTTGGAGAAATATATATTCACGTTCTTATTTCCATATTTAGATTGAGTTGGTTGTCTTTTTATCATTGAACTGTAAAAACTATTTATGTGTAATGGATACTGGATCCTTATGCTTTTCAAATAGTTTCTCCTGTTTTGTAGGATACCTTTTCATTTTCTTGATAATATCCTTTAATATATAAAAGGCTTTTAATTTTGGTAAAGTCCAGTTTATCTACTGGTTTTTTTGTTGTTGTGTGTACTTTTTGTTTTATATCTAAGAATCCATGGACCAGTACAAGGTCCTGCTTATTGACCCATATTTTCCTTTATAAGATTTTTTATAGTTTTGGTTCTTACACTTGCATTGTGTTAATTGTGTATATGATGTGAAGCAGAGATACAGGTTCATTATTTTGCCTGTGGATATCCACTTGTCCCAGCACCATTTGTTGAGGAGAATATTCTTTCCCCATTGGATGGTCTTGGCATTCCTGTGGAAAATTAATTGACCATAGACACAGTGATTTATTTCTGGGCTCTCTGTACTATTCCATTTGCCTGTATATCTATATGTATGCCAGTGAAACATTGTTTTTATCACTCTAGCCTGGGGTTAACTTTTGAAATCAAGAAATACAAGTCCTCTAAATTTTTTCTTCTTTTTAAGATTGTTTTGGTTATTTGTGGTCCCTTTGAATTTCAAATGGGTTTGATGACTGGCTTTTCTCATTTCTACAAAAGAAAAAGTTGGAATTTTTATGGGATTGAGTCTGTAGATCATATTGGGTGGTATTACTTTTTAACAATATTAAGTCTTCCAACAGATGAAAATGGTTGCATTTTCACTTATTTAGATCTTTAATTTCTTTCAGCCATGCTTTTAGTGTGCAATTTGCCCACCTTCTTCATTAAATTTATCCCTAGGTATTTTGTTCCTTTAGATGCTTTTACTAATGGAATTGCTTTCTTAATTTTCTTTTGGGGTTGTTCACTGCATGTTTACAGGAACATAATTGATTTTTATGTGTTGATCTTGTACCCTTCTATTTTGCTGAATTTGTTTATAAGCTCTAATAGCTTTCTTTTGTATTTTTTGGAATTGTCTATATATAGGGAATATGTCATCTGTGAACAGATTTGATTTTACCGCTTCTTTTATAGCTTGTATTCCTTTTACTTCATTTTCTTTTCTACTTGTCCTGGCTAGAAGTTCCCATACAATATTGAGTAACAGTGGTTCAGGAGTCATCCTTTTCTTGTTTCTTTATATATAAATTCCTTTATTATACCAATAAGGAGAGGTCATTTGCAAAATTATCTAAATGTGGGCAATGAAATTGAAAATTGCAGATATGTAATCAGTGAGGATGAAAGTGTACTTAAGTTAGAAAATATCAAAAATGAGGCAGTATGAAGAGATATATGGACATTATAGTGTTCTAAAATATGGCTGCAAATTTGGGTCTGTACTTTTCTGGTTTCCAAAAGGAAATGGGGCATATATTAGTTCCATTGTTCAAGAATAAAGGGCAGAACAGACATTTAGATGAAAGGAAAGACTTCCCTGATGTCTCAGTCTACAAATATTTTTCTTGCATGAATTATTACATAGGGCACACTAAATAATGGGGTTGGTTGTATTCTCAAGTAATATGCCTTAAATAACTCCATAATGACCTTGTAAAAGATTATTATAGGAAATTTTAATATAGAATAAAGACACAAAACTTTAAAAGCAATAGGAGGAATGGATATAGAAGCAGCAAGAATATCTTTGTGAGGATGCCCTGTTAAAAAAGAGAAATTGCTGGGCTGGCATGGTATTGCACTGTGGCTAGTTCAGATCATCTGCTTGCAACAGAATAGCCAGGTTGTTGCCCAGAGTTTCAATACAGACCAGTGGGGAGGGAGATAAAGGAGATCAGTAAGATGCAGCAAATCTGTGCCTTTCATTAGTAACATGCTCCACTCTGGTAATTAAAACATGAAGAGCATAAAAACTTGAAAAGACGTAATATCTAAAATGTATTAGTCATTGAACTTTGCTGATTTTGAGATAACAGACCCATTTATTCATTTCTAGATGTGTTTTTGGTTGTTTTATGTTTTGTTTTGTTTTAGCAATGACTTTTTGCCATTATTTCTGAAAATCCAAATATTTGGACTGCTATTCAAATTCACAGTAAAGAAACATGATGTTTTCAGGATACTGTATCACCACATTTAATACAAAAAATTGCATGAATAAGTGAACACATCTGTTATATATTTCAGTCCTCCCTGAAGCATGGTCTGAAATATCAGTAATAAAAATTAAGCTCAGTAGTTAATATTAAACAGCTTTTATTTTTTTAAGCAATTTGAGAGATGATTCTGCCCTCATCTACTTTTTCTTGTCTGCTTTTGGCTGCTGTCTTATTGTAGTATTTGTGTGATAGCTTCTAGACAAATCAGGAAAGAGTCATGTGCTCTTGTCTCCTTGTCTAAGCATAGGGACTAAAGATAATAATTAAAGAGGATCAAATAGAAATTATGTGAAAAGTCAAAATTAATAAAATCTGATATTTTTTCTTCAAATTTATTTAGCTACATTTCCATAGGAATCTAAACTGTGGGGGAAGGATAGTGTGCACAGTTTTGTAAGGTAAATCCATGTATTCTTCACTTTAAGCATATGGAAAGCTATGGAAAGAGGTGGAGATGACTAGGAAGGGAGATGATGTTTGTGAAATATTTTTTGTTAATGAAAGAGATCCTAAACATTGGTTAATGTTGTCTGTTTTTTTAATTATGTGCTTAATTAAAATATCTAAAGATTCATACATACCAATGTTCTCTGATATTTACTTTGTGCTGTATAATACTTTTATCATAAATGTCAAACTAATAAACTAGTCCTTTTTAATGAATGGTGGGAATGTTTCAATACTTTGGAACTCATTAAATATTTTCAGCCCAGAGCTTAGTACAGAAATAGATTTTTTAGTATAGAGCAATAACACATCTAGGGATAATAAACTCTTGTCCTTTAAGCAGGTTCTTGTTCATTCAGATTTATGTATATTATACTAGAACCTTGCATATAGTATCCTTCCAATCCTCTCCATGCCATAAAAATATATAACAAGGTTACTACTGAAATCGTGGGATATTTTTACTGCTGCTCATACCAAAAGAAACTTGATTCCTAGAATTCAAGAAAAAGGTTTATTGTCCTAGTCTTAAGGTCATTTTTGAGTTGGTGATTAATTAGTGTCAGCAAAACAGACAGAAGTGGCTAGAACAGTTGGGACTAAGGCACATCCTAGAACTACTCAATCAGAACCTGTTGGGGTGGAGTTAGAGCAGGTGTCTGTTGAAAAGAAGTTCATCATATGGTTTAGAGTGATTAAGAAACCCCTGGAGATGGTAATATTCCCAGAAGAGGACACAGGATCAGAAGGTGCAAAAAACATGGAGTTGGGGATAGCTGAAAAAACAGAACAAGCACATAAAAAAGGGTATGAGTCATAGAATATATAAAAATAAAATACTATAAAAAATTAGAAGGACCATCCCATGAAAATGAAGGCAATATGGTGTAAGGTGACTGGATTACAAGGCCAGAAATAAACCTGGTGAGAAAAACATCAAACAGGATTAAAATCTGAGGTTGAGCAAAGTATTTATGTTAGAGAAACTTCTTGGGATTCATGTCTGTATTTAAATTTTAACCACTATGGTTTTCTATAGATTTGATGTTCAGTACATAGTTCCAGGATGGACCAATGCTCTCTAACTAGTAAAGCCCATGTAAATTCACACAGAAGTGGAGAAAGTACTGATTGCACTTGTGTCACTGTTCCAGGTATACACAGAGCCCATCTGCTGTACCAGATGCCTGGTGCCTGATTGGGCAACAAACGTTTGGGAGGCAAAAGGTATCTCTTTCCAAAAAGGCCACCAGGAAAGAGGCCAACACACTGTGCAAGAACTACTCCAAACTTCTGTCAGTAGCCTCACAGTCCTATTGAGCTCCCCAATTTAAGCAGAAAATTTCTGTAAATATGTGGAGAGATAATTGGGCTGTTTTCTACAGTTCAAAATAAATAACCCTTGAATATTTTTGACAGAAGTTAATCTATATGATGCTTTAAGCAAACACTCTGTTTTTGCTATGCCTTCCTTCAAAGATACTAAGATATCAGTAGTTTCTGTAAATTCTTCAGCATTCAATATTTCTAAATTAACCTTTAATTTCCCAGTACTTATTTTATTTAGCTACAATGTACCAAAAAACCTAGGGAATAAAGAATGAAAATTTAATGAATTAATTTCCTATTTAAGAATTTCACTTTCTTAACTGCAGTAATGATACTGGGGGAAAAAAATCAATAGACAAGGACATTAAATTTACCTTTATTTTCTCCAGATAATCATAAACCACTGACACTAGTGCAAAATATTTTACTTTAGTAAACAAATGTTCTCTAATCCTAAAAATCTTATATATACAAAATGTCCTCCTTTCATTTTCTCTGTCAGGCACACATACACACACTCACACACACACATGTACAATCACACATTCATAAGCACACCAAATCATTATACCTCTAGAGAATACAGGTACGTAAGAGGATACTAGATTTTATAAGGTGGTAAAATGAGCAAAAGGAAACCTTGAGCAACCTAAAAATCCTATTAATAGCAAGGATTAGCAGCACAAGTAATACAAAGTACAGAGTATCTGCAAGATATCATTTTAGTTTACCTGATTTATCTCAGGTCTGCTCTACAGCTCCCAGTGTCTGTGTGCATTGGCAGAGGGAGCTGGCAAGCATTTTGTTTTACAGATTAAAAAAAAAAGAATTTCTCTTTGAAGAAGTATCATATACTCCACCATTTTTTAATTGGGTTATTTGCTTTTGGGGGGTTGAGGTGTGTGAGTTCTTTATATATTTTGTATGTTAACCCCTTGTCAGATATATCATTTACAAATATATTCTCCCATACTGTAGGATACCTTTTTGTTCCTCTGTTGGTGTCTTTTGCTGTACAGAAGCTTTTTAGCATGATATAGTACCATTTGTTCATTTTTTATTTTGTTTCCCTTGCCCGATGAGATGCGTTCAGGAAAAAGGTGCTCATGTTTATATTCAAGAGATTTTTGCCTATGTTTTCTTCTAAGAGTTTTATGGTTTCATGACTTACATTCAGGTCTTTGATACATTTCAAATTTATTTTGTGTATGGGAATAGACAATAATCCAGTTTCATTCTCTTGCATGTAGCTGTCCAATTTTGCCAACACCAGTTGTTGAAGAGGCTGTCAATTCCCAATTGTATATCCATGGCTCTTTTACCATATATTAATTGACCATATATTCTTGGGTTTGTATCTGGGCTCCCTAGTCTGTTCCATTGGTCTATGGGTCTGTGCTTATGCCAGTACCAAATTGTCTTGATTACTTTGATTTTGTAGTAGAGCTTGATGTCGGGGAGTGTAATCCCTCCAGCTTTATTTTTCCTTCTCAGGATTGCTTTGGCTATTCAGAGTCTTTTTGTTGTTCTATATGAATTTTAGAATGATTTGCTCTACTTCGTTGAAGAATGCTGTTGGTATTTTGATAAGGATTGCTTTAAGCAGATGGCCATTTTGACAATATTAATTCTTCCTATCCATGAGCATGGGATGTGTTTCCATTTATTGGTATCTTCTTTAATTTCTCTCATGAGTGTCATAGTTTCCATGGTATAGGTCTTTCACTTCCTTGGTTAGGTTTATTCCTAGGTATTTTATTCTTTTTGATGCAATTGTAAATGGAATTGTTTTCCTGATTTCTCTCTCTGCTAGTTCTTTGTTAGTGTATAGGAATACAACAGATTTCTGTGTATTAATTTCGTATCCAGCAACTTTGCTGAATTCCGATATTAGATCTAGTAGTTTTGGAGTGGATTCCTTAGGGTTTTTTATGTACACTATCATGTCATCTGCAAACAGGGAAAGTTGGACCTCTTCCTTGCCAATCTGGATGCCTTTTATTTCTTTGTGTTGTCTGATTGCAATGGCTAAGACCTCCAGAACTAAGTTGAATAAAAGTGGGGAGAGTGGGCATCCTTGTTTTGTTCCCAGTCTTAGAGGAAAAGCTTTCACCTTCTCTCTGTTAAGTATAATGTTGGCTGTGGGCTTGTCATATATGGCCTTTATTATGTTGAGGTACTTGCCCTCTATACCCATTTTGTTGAGAGTTTTTATCATGAATGGATGCTGAATTTTGTCAAATGCTTTTCAGCATCTGTGGAGATGATCATGTGGTTTTTGTTCTTCTTTTTGTTGATGTGGTGGATGATGTTGATGGATTTTCGAATGTTGGACCATCCTCGAATAAATCCTACTTGATCATGTTGGATGATCTTTTTGATGTATTTTTTAACTCGTTTTGCTAATATTTTGTTGAGTATTTTTGCATGTATGTTCTTCAGGGATATTGGTCTGTAATTTTCTTTTTTGTGACGTTTTTGCCTGGTTTTGGTATCAGAGTGATGCTGGCTTCACAGAATGAGTTTGGGAGTATTCCCTCCTCTTCTACTTTTTGGGAAACTTTAAGGAGGCTGGGTATTAGGTCTTCACTAAATGTTTGATCAAATTCAGCAGTGAAACCATCTAGTGCAGGCAATTTATTCTTAGGTAGTTTTTTGATTACCAGTTCAATTTTCTTGCTGGTAATTGGTCTATTCAGATTTTCTCTTTCTTCCTGGGTCAGCCTTGGAAGGTTGTATTTTTTCTAGAAAGTTGTCCATTTCTTCTAGGTTATCCTGTTTGTTAGCATATAATTTTTCATAGTATTATCTGTTAATTCTTTGTATTTCTGTGGTGTCTGCAGTGATTTTTCCTTTCTCATTTCTGATTCTGTTTATGTGTGTAGACTCTATTTTTTTCTTAATAAGTCTGGCTAGCGGTTTATCTATTTTGTTACTTTTCTCAAAGAACCAGCTCCTGCTTTCATTCATTCTTTTCTATTGTTTTATTCTTCTTGATTTTATTTATTTCTGCTCTAATCTATATTATGTCCCTCCTTCTACTGACTTTGGGCCTTATTTGTTCTTCTTTTTCTAGTTTTCATTAATTGTGAGTTTAAACTGTTCATATAGTATTGTTCTTCTTTCCTGAGGTAGGCCTGTATTGCAGTGTACTTCCCTCTTAGCATGGCCTTCACTGCATCCCACAGATTATCCAGTGTTGAATTATTGTTGTCATTTTTTTCCATATATTGCTTGATCTCTGCTTTTATTTGGTCATTGGTCCATTGACTGTTTAGGAGCATGTTGTTCAGCTTCCGTGTGTTTGTGGGTTTTTTCACTTTCTTTGTGTAATTTATTTCTAGTTTCATACCCTTGTGGTTGTACAATTTCAATCTTTTTTAATTTACTGAGGTTCTTTTTGTGGCCTAATATATGATTTATTCTTGAAAATGTTCCATGTGCACTTGAGGAGAATGTGTATCCTGCTGCTTTTGAGTGGAGTGTTCTGTAGATGTCTGTTAGGTCCATCTGTTCTAATGTGTTGTTCAGTGCCTCTGTCTCTTTATTTATTTTCTCCCTGGTTGATCATTCTTTTGGAGTGAATGTTCTCTTGAAGTCTCCCAGAATGAATGCACTGCATTCTATTTCCCCCTTTCATTCTGTTAGTATTTGTTTCACATATGTAGGTGCTCTTGTGTTGGGTGCATGGATATTGATAATGGTTATATCCTCTTGTTGGACTCACCCCTTTATCATTATGTAATGTCCCTCCATGTCTCTTTTTACTCTCTTTGTTTTGAAGTCTATTTTGTCTGATACAAGTACTGCTTTTTTCTCCCTATTAGTTGCATGAAATATCTTTTTCCATCACTTTACTTTCAGTCTGTGTATGTCTTTGGGTTTGAAGTGAGTCTCTTTTAGGCAGCATATAGATGGGTCTTGTTTTTTTATCCATTCAGTGACTCTGTGTCTTTTGATTGGTGGATTCAGACCGTTTACATTTAGGGTGATTATTGATAGGTATGTACTTATTGCCATTACAGGCTTTAGATTCATGGTTACCAAAGGTTCATAGGTAATTCCCTTACTATCTAACAGTGTACTTTAACTAACTTAATTCACTTAGTATGCTATTACAAACACAACCTAAATGTTCTTTTTTTCCCTCCTTTTTCTTCTTCCTCCATTCTTTATATATTAGGTATCATATTCTGTCCTTTTTGTCTAACCTTTGATTGACATTGGGGGTTGTTTAGAAATTTTTTGAAAGAAAAAGTGCAGCATTCTAGCTAAATGGATTAGAGGTATCTAATAAAAGATATTTGGATGATGTCATCTGAACATGGTGTAATGCTTTTTAATGTTAGTTTAAAAAATAAATATTTTCTTTTTACTACTAAAGTTTACAAATAAGTTATGTAACAAAAGTTTTTAAAAATAAATCTAGAAAGTAATAGCAATAATACAATAGTTAGTTTTTTCTGGAATCCTTTTTGTTTCTCTCATTTTATTTTGGGGGAAGTGTATAGGGTACAGGTAGAAGTTTCATGACTTAGTCAATTACTTGGGCATTGAAGCAGACAGATATTCAAGTTTAAATCTTGGCTCCTTTTCCTGGTAACATATAATCTTGGTTAGGACATTTCATGCGGTCAAGGCTCAGTTCCTTCACCAGTGAATTAAGGATTGTAATAACCGAAGTTGCTTTTATAATAAAACACTGTGTTTCAAATGTATTGACCAAATATCGAATTCTGGGAAGATGACGGCATGAGCAGGGCAGCCGAAGTCTCCTCCCAAAACCATATATATTTATGAAAATACAACAAATACAAATATTCCTAAAAGAGAGACCAGAAGATACAGGACAACACCCAGGCTACAGCTACACCTGCGAGGACTCAGCGCCTCATGAAGCGGGTGAGATACAAAGCCGCGACCCGGTGGGACCCAAGCACTCCCCCACTCCAGCGCACGGGGGGGGAGAAAAGATTCAGAGCTGGGAGGGAGTGGAAGAACAGGCCCCCCAAATAACCAGCCCTGGTAATGAGCGCCGGGAGCACTGACACACATCACGCAGTGTGTCGGAGATTAGAGAAACAGCAGTGCAGGATCTGAGACGTCGGGTCCCCTCAGCTGGCTTCCCAGGACAAAAGACTAGCACACGCTTTTTTAAAAGTCTTAAACAGACAAGGGCCCAACAGCGGAAAAAAATCGTCCCAGCGCACTCAGCCCAGCAGGCTGGGAGTCCTGGGGAATTTCGGACCCCTTGGCTGCCGGCTGGGCAAAGCAGCCGTGCCGAGCTTTCCCAGAGATATCAGAGGCCTCCCATTCATTCCCTCCCTGCCCAGAGACACAAAGGGCCCAGGGGAGCCACCATGGCTGTGGAATAGTGGAGCAGCAGTGCCACTACAGCATCCTCACAGAATTTACTCCCCATGGGCGTTTTTGTTTTTTCCTTTTTAAAAGTCTTAAAGAGCCCTGGTGACACACGTGGCGCCTACTTGTGAACACTTCTATCACCATGAAAAGACAGAGAAATATGGTACAAACAAAGCTTAGCCAGACAACCCCAGAGAGGGAGCCTGATGGGATGGACATGCACAATCTTCCTGAAAAAGAATTCAGAATAAAAGTAATAACCATACTGATGCATCTACAGAGAAATATTCAAGAGCTAAGGGAGTGAGGGAAGTGAGCAAAGACAATGCAGAAATGAGACAAGCTATCAACGGGCTTGGCAGCAGACTGGACAAGATGCAAGAGACAGTTAATGGAATAGAAATCAGAGAAAAGGAATACAGAGAAACTGAGGCAGAGAGAGATAAAAGGATCTCTAGGAATGAAAGACTATTAAGAGAACTGTGTGACAATCCAAACGGAACAATATTCGCATTATAGGAGTACCAGAGGAAAAAGATAGAAAAAGGTATAGAAAGTGTCTTTGAAGAAATAATTGCTGAAAACTTCCCCAAGCTGGGGAAGGAGATAGTCCTCAGATCATGAAAGCCCACAGATCTCCCAACACAAAGGACCAAAGGAAGACAACACCAAGACACATAATAATTAAAATGGCAAAGATCAAAGATAAGGACAGAGTAATAAAGGCAGCTAGAGAGAGAAAAAAGATCACCTACAAAGGAAAACCCATCAGACTATCATCAGACTTCTCAACAGAAACCTTACAGGTCAGAAGAGAATGGCATAATATATTTAATGTAATGAAACAGAAGGGCCTCGAACCAAGAATATTGTACCCAGCACAATTATCATTTATATTTGAGAGAGGGATTAAACAATTCCCAGACAAGTAAAAGCTGAGAGAATTTGCCTCCCATAAACCACCTCTACAGGATATCTTAAAGGGACTGCTCTAGATGGAAGCACTCCTAAGGCTAAAAAGATGTCACCAGAGAAAATAAAATCATAGTAAAGAAAGCAGACCATCCAAATATTAACTAAAGGCAAAGAATAAAACACCTAGTATATAAAGAATGGAGGAGGAAGAATAAGAAGGGAGAGAAATAAAGAATCATCAGACTGTGTTTACAATAACTTAACAAGAAAGTTAAGTTAGACTGTTAGATAGTAAAAAAGCTACCCTTGAACCTTTGGTCACCACGAATCTAAAGCCAGCAATGGCAATAAGTACATATCTTTCGATAATCACCCTAAATCTAAATGGACTGAATGCACCAATCAAAAGACACACAGTTCCTAAATAGATAAAAAAGCAAGACCGACCTATATGTTGCTTACAGGAGACTCACCTCAAACCCAAAGATACACACAGACTAAAGGTGAAGGGTTGGAAAAGAATTTCAAGCAAACAACAAAGAGAAAAAGCAGGTGTTGCAGGACTTGTATCAGACAAAATAGACTTCAAAACAAAGAAAGTAGCAAGAGATAAAGAAGGACATTACATAATGATAAAGGGTCAGTCCAACAAGAGGATATAACCATTTTAAATAAATATGCACCCAACACAGAAGTGCCAGAATTAAAGGAGGAAATAGAAAGCAATTCATTCATTTTAGGAGACTTCAACACACCACTCATTCCAAAAGATAGATAAACCAGGCAGAAAATAAGTAAAGACGCAGAGACACTGAACAACACACTAGAACAGATTGACCTAACAGACATTTACAGAACTCTACACCCAAAAGAAACAGAATACACATTCTTCTCAAGTGCACATGGAACATTTTCCAGAATAGACCACATTCTAGGCCACAAAAAGAATCTCAGTAAATTCAAAAATGTTGAGATTCTACCAACCAACTTCTCAGATCACCAAGGTATAAAACTAGAAATAAATTGTAGAAAGGAAACAAAAAGGCCCACAAATACATGGAGACATAACAACATTCTCCTAAATAATCAATGGGTCAATGACCAAATTAAAACAGAGATCAAAGAATATGTGGAGACTAATGACAACAACAACACAAAGCAACAACTTCGGTGGGACACAGCAAAGGCAGTTCTAAGAGGAAAGTATATTGCAATCCAGGCCTATTTAAAGAAGGAAAAACAATCCCAAATGAATAGTCTAAAGACACAATTACTGAAATTAAAAAAAGAAGAATAAGTGAGGCCCAAATTCACCAGGAGGAGGGACATAAAATATCAGAGAATAAATAAATAAAATTTAGAAGAATAAAACAATAGAAAAAATCAATGCAACCAAGAGCTGGTTCTTGGAGAAAATAAACAAAATAGATAAACTCCTAGCCAGACTTATTAAGAGAAAAAGAGGATCTACACACATAAACCGAATCAGAAATGAGAAAGGAAAAATCACATTGGACCCACAGAAATACAAAGAAGTATAAGAGAATACTGTGAGAATCTATATGTTATCAAGGTGGAAAACCTAGAAGACATTGACTACTTCTTAGAAAAATACAACCTTCCAAGACTGACCAAGCAAGAAACAGAAAAACTAAACAGACCAATCACCAGCGATGAAATCGAATTGGTAATCAAAAAACTACCCAAGAACAAAACCCCCGGACCAGATGAATTCACCTCTGAATTCTACAAGACATATAGAGAAGAAATAACACCCATTCTCCTTAACATTTTCCAGAAAATAGAAGAGGAGGAAATACTTCCAAACTCATTCTGTGAAGCCAGCATCACTCTAATACCAAAACCAGGCAAAGACCTCACCAAAAAAGAAAATTACAGACCAATATCCCTGATGAACATGGATGCAAAACTACTCAACAAAATATTAGCAAACCGAATTCAAAAATACATCAAGAGGATCATACACCATGATCAAGTGGGTTTCATCTCAGGGATGCAAGGATGGTACAACATTCGAAAGTCCATCAACATCATTCACCACATCAACAAAAAGAAGAACAAAAACCACATGATCATCTCCATAGATGCTGAAAAAGCATTTGACAAAATTCAACATCCATTCATGATAAAAACTCTCAACAAATGGGTATAGAGGGCAAGTACCTCAACATCATAAAGGCCATACATGACAAACCCACAGCTAGCATCATACTTAACAGCAACAAGCTGAAAGCTTTTCATCTAAGATTGGAAACAAGACAGGGATGCCCACTCTCTCCACTGTTATTCAACATAGTACTGGAGGTCCTAGCCATGGCAATCAGACAAAACAAAGACATACAAGGCATCCAGATTGGTAAAGAAGAAGTCAAATTGTCACTATTTGCAGATGACATGATATAGTACATAAAAAACCCTAAAGACTCCACTCCAAAACTACTAGAACTAATATCTGAATTCAGCAAAGTTGCAGGATACAAAATTAACACACAGAAATCTGTTGTGTTCCTATACACTAACAATGAGCTAACAGAAAGAGAAATCAGGAAAACAATTCCATTCACAATTGCATCAAAAAGAATAAAATACCTAGGAATAAACCTAACGAAGGAAGTGAAAGACCTGTCTGAACTCTGAAAACTAGAAGACACTCCTAAGAGAAATTAAAGAGGACACTAACAAATGGAAATGCATCCCATGCTCTTGGCTAGGAAGAATAAATATTGTCAAAATGGCTATACTACCTAAAGCAATCTACAGATTCAATGCAATCCCTATCAAAGTACCAACAGCTTTCTTCAATGAACTGGAACAAATAATTCTAAAATTCATATGGAACCACAAAAAACCCCGAATAGCCAAAGCAATCCTGAGAAGGAGGAATAAAATAGGGGGAATTATGCTCCCTGACTTCAAGCTGTAGTACAAAGCCATAGTAATCAAGACAATTTGGTATTGGCACCAAAACAAACCCACAAACCAGTGGAACGGAATGGAAAATCCAAACATTAACCCAAACATATACAGTCAATTAATATATGATAAAGGAGCCTTGGATATACAATGGGGAGATGACAGCCTCTTCAGCAGCTGGTGTTGGCAAAACTGGACAGCTACATGTAAGAGAATGAAACTGGACTGCTGTCTAACCCCTTACACAGAAGTAAATTCAAAATGGATTAAAGACCTGAATGTAAGTCATAAAATCATAAAACTCTTAGAATAAAACATAGGCAAAAATCTCTTGGACATAAACATGAGTGACTTCTTCATGAACATATCTCCCTGGGCAAGGGAAACAAAAGCAAAAATGAACAAGTGGGAGTATATCACGCTGAAGAGCTTCTGTACAGCAAAGGACACCATCTTAGAACAAAAAGACATCCTACAGTATGGGAGAATATATTCATAAATGACATATCCGATAAGGGGTTGACATCCAAAGTATATAAAGAACTGACGCACCTCAACAAACAAAAAGCAAACAATCCAATTAAGAAATGGGCAGAGAACATGAATAGACACTTCTCCAAAGAAGAAATTCAGATGGCCAACAGGCACATGAAAAGATGCTCCACATCACTAATCATCAGAGAAATGCATATTAAAACCACAATGAGATATCACTTCACACCAGTGAGGATGGCCAACATCCAAAACACAAACAACAAGAAATGTTGGTGAGGATGTAGAGAAAAGGGAACCCTCCTACACTGCTGGTGGGAATGCAAATTAGTTCAACCATTGTGGAAATCAGTATGGAGGTTCCTCAAAAAACTCAAAATAGAAATATCATTTGACCCGGGAATCCCACTCCTAGGAATTTACCCTAAGAATGCAGCAGCCCAATTTAAAAAGACAGATTCACCCCTATGTTTATCACAGCACTATTTACAATAGCCAACACATGGAAGCAACCTAAGTGTCCATCAGTAGATGAATGGATAAACATATACACAATGGAATATTATACAGCCATAAGAAGAAAACAAATCCTACCATTTGCAACAGCATGGATACAGTTAGAGGGTAATTATGCTCAATGAAATAAGCCAAGCAGAAAAAGACAAGTATCAAATGATCTTACTCATATGTGGAGCATAAGATCAAAGAAAAAAAGTGAAAGAACAAAACAGCAGCTGACTCACAGAACCCAAGATCGGACTAATAGTTACCAATGGGAAAGGCACTGGGGAGGATGGGCAGGAAGGGAGGGATAAGGGGGAAAAAGGTTCATTATTATTAGCAGATATAATGTTGGGGGTGTGTGGGGAGGACTGTACAACTCAGAGAAGACAATGAGTGATTCTATAGCATCTCACTACACTAATGGACAGTGACTGTAATGGGGTTGGTGGGGGGACCTGATGAAGTGTGTAGTTTAATAACCATAGTATTGCACATGAAATTGTAGATTAATGATACCAAAATTAAAAAAAAATGTGTTGACCCACCTGGTGCCTGGACAATTATTATTCTGGATGAAAATCTTCCCACATCGTTTTTTGTTGTTGTTTTCCCAGCTATATTGATATATAACTGACATATAATACTGTGTAAGTTTAAAGTGTACAGTGTGATGTCTTGAGGCACATATGTATTAAGAAATTATGTCCAAAATATAGGTAGTTAAAACATCCTTCACCTAATTATCATTCTGTTGCTATTGTTATGGTGAGAACACTAAAGCTCTACTTTTATAGCATCTTTCAAGTACACAATACAGTATTTTTAACTAAAGTCACCATGCTTTACATTAGAACTAATTCATCCTATAACTGAAACTTTGTACCCTTTGACCAACATCTCCCCATTTTCCCCACCCCAAGCCCCAGCAACCACCATTCTACTCTGTGTCTGTGAGTTCAGTATGTTTTTAGACTTTGCATGTAAGTGAGATCACAGAGTATATAATTTTCTCTGACTAGTCTCGTTGAGTATAATGCCCTTAAGGTCCACCAGTGTTGTTGCAAGTGGCAGGATTTCCTTCTTTTTTTATGGCTCCATTATATATATATATAATGTATAATATATCTATTACAGGATTGTGTGTTTGTATCTATTTGTAGCATACAAATATATTACATTTTATACAATTATGTAGTGGTAAGAGTCTTGAGGGTCATCTTAGAATTCTGCCTGCAATAGAGACATTTAAATTACATTTTTAAGTGGAACATTTCAGTTCAGAAAGGAATCTATTCATTATTTACAAAACTATTTCTTTGTAGAAATAAATAAGTATGGACTTATGGTATTTATTGAGATTAATGCTTACACTCAACCTTATGGACAGTATTTATATCACTCAGCTCTGAAACCAGTTTGAGAGACCAAATTACATGTACATAAACACAGTTATCTTGTATCCCTAGAAACAACTCTACTGAAGCTGGGAGTTTTTTTTTCCGTGGATATTTTTGGTGGGTAGATAATATATATATCTGTATCACATATTTTGATTTAGTGATATCTATGTCATTTCTTAGTAAAATGGTAAATATTCTTGTGTGTATCCTATGTTGTAAGGTTATATATATTCTTTGTACTATAAAACATCTCAATGGCACTAATATATGTTGGGCAGGAACAGAAGTGAGAATCTAACATTATGATAGAAATGTTTATGATAGAAAGCAATAAGGACTTTTGACTTTATAAAGAATAATTATATTCTATAAATTTGTGTGCTGAAAGATAATTAAATTCTTACCCACTTGTTAGTATGTGGTGTCTAAACACAATAGAGGACAAACTGCTACTTAACAGTATATTTCTCTTCCCGAATGTCTTAAGATTATGATTGGAGGCTATTTATTATTTTACCTTGAAATGTCATAAAAAGTCAAGAAATGACTTTTACAAGTAAAGTTTGCCCATCCTAATACTAGGTCTCTGATATCATCACTGTCATGTGGGAGACAAAGTAATTTACCAAAGGAAGTTAAACAAAGTTTAAATATACTCTCTTGAGTATCTTTTGTTTATTTATTTATATAACATTTTCAGCACGGTACTTTATTCCAGGAACTAGGACAAACAATTTAAACGAATTATCCCATCTAATCCTCACCACAAGCCTATGCCAGGTCAAAATATGAGGTTAACTGCATGTGATCTTTCTTCTTACTATTAAATTAAATAAATGACATTTCAAAAACATTTACTGGAAAAAAATCAAAATGCTAACATTCTTTCTGTATTAAAAGTTCTAAATAGGTTTTAAGGAAGTTAACTAACCTGCTAGTAGTTACATAGTGACTGAAACTGAATGCACCATGGGGTTTGTCTCCATGCTCTTTTCCTTCATTTTGCCTTCCCCCCTCACTCCTTCACTGCAAGGTCAACTTCCCCAAAATTAAAGATAATTAAATTCATACCCACTTGTTAGTATGTGGTGTCTAAACACAACAGAGGACAAACTTCTACTTAACAGTATATTTCTCTTCCTGAATGTCTTAAGATTATGATTCAAGGTAAAAATTTATTATTTTACCTTGAATGACTTTTTACAGTAGGGATAGAGAATGGAAAGTCCAAACTAAAGAATGCCTATTTTCTCCCACTGTTTTTATATGCCTTTGTCCTGTATCCACTTTGTATGTTTTTAATACCATTTTAGCTCCTTCCCTGAAAATACACAATATGTTTTTCTATGTGACAGTGATCTTACTCATGTACCCCTCATAATAACTTTGAAAATTTATATTCCCCCTTATAGAAGTTGACTTCTATAATTTACCATTATTAATTGAAAGTTTAAAGGGTTCTAATTCAGGTATATTGTAACTGATGATATATTAAATACAAAATACCACATTTCTTTTTTAAAATACTATCGGTAGTCCCTGAGACAATTACGTGATGCTACATATTTTATGTTGCAGATCTTCAGGGAAGGGAAGGGAGGGAACAGGAAAGTGAGGCAAGGGTAGAAGGAAACAACAGAGGGTGTGTTCACGAGTAGGTTACTGCTATAAACAACACTACCAATAACTGTTCCCGATTCTTCTGAAACCGTGTAGAGAGACTCACTAGTACATACACCATAATTTTCTCATTGAAAGACAAGAAATATGGCTTATTTATCCACCTCCTTCTTTCATTGGCAAAGGGTTTCTGCTGGAGACAGTGATCCTAAGGCACTTCCCTGCCTTCCCGGGTTTGGGTCAAGCAAGCTCCTATAGCCTGAGGAAACTCGAAGGCAGAGAGATGCAGGTCTTGTGGCAAGAAGCCTGTCACTGCTTCCAACTGCAGAAGTCTCTGGGTTGGGCCAAGGGCTAAAGGACAGACACTGCCAGTGTCTCATACAACATCTAATTCCCATGAAATTTTGATCAAATAAGTTATTTTCTGATTATGAAAATCTAATTTTTAAAGTAAAATTGTATAATTCAACTATAATTATAATTGTTACTGGTATAGAAAGAATGAAACTTTTAAAAATCACTATTAAACATAACAGCTAACACATAAAATTTTATTATAAATGCATCACTTAATTGAAAAATGCAGCTTTTTAAAATAAATAATAAATCACAACTGAATATGATAGTCTTGTTAGAAAGAAATGGATTCCACATAATTCTTGTTCTTATTTTTCAGTTTCATAGATGTAAACCATAATAAGCCTTCTAACTATAAATGAGTAGATCTGTATAGAGGATATCTGTTGTAGCAACACCACGCAATTTTCCAAACCTCTTTTGAGTTATAGAACAAAACTCACATATTGTTATTATCAGTTATTTTAATGATCTATCAGTTGATTGCTATATTGGGTTCTGTTTCAACTTTATTGAAATCAAATTATTTAAAATTATTTAACTTACAAAATACCTATTATATCATTCCTAGAGTCATCACTATCTTGATTTATTAGAATTATATCAAAAATATTTTTGTATAAGACTTGTCAATGGAATAATAAGCCTACTTGTTAATCTGCCACTGAGGCAGGTCTTTTAACTCAATACAGCCTTTAAATGCCTTATCGACTAATGCATGACAAATACTAAAAAAATGAAAATATTTCATCCATTGTATTTAGGAAATTTTTTCCTGATGTAATTTAGGAAATATTCAAATAATTTATATTTAATTTAAATCAACATCACTAAACTATATTTCTTTGTGTTTCAAGCATGGTTTCTTTCCACATTCTAGAAATAAGTATTGCAAAAATCAGAAAAGAATCACTTACTTTTCAAATGTGAAAATTTGTGTGTGTGTGGGTATATGTGCATGCAAATTAAATATGTTTTATTGGTGTTCTCTTTGCTGTGTCTCACAGGCTTCTCTCTCAAGAGATTTGTTTATGTATCCCTAAGTGGAAGAGTAAAGCCATTACAAGAAAATTGTCCTTTTCTTGCATATTTCTATGCTGCCAAATATCTGAATTCAGAATCCTGTTTCTATCTTCAGCCTTTGTCCTTAACAGACGTATTGAAACTGAAGGAAAAATAGAGATGTTTAGTTATTCATTAAAGAAGTATCCTTTATTTAATTTCCTGTAGATTTTTACACCCTAGGGTAATATATCAGGTACTATTGGGATAAGTAAGTGTAATACAAATTTAGACTCTTTTTTGATGTTTGACTGCTAATGGATTTTAAGCCACGGCACTCACCCTTCTCCATGCCTCATCTGGGTAGGCTGATGTCAAAGTCTGCATGTTCCCTCTTTTGGCACCAGTGGAAAGTTCAAACCACACAACCCTTGCTTCTGTGCATGTGAGGCTCTAACCGCAATAAAAGCCAAGCTAGTCTCTTTGCCTAGTCTCCTAGGACCTGCTTGGGGACCTTCCCTTCTCTCTGCAGAAAACTTCATGATGTGAATAATAAACCATTTCATATACTCTTAGTCCGTATGAGCTTTATCAGTTTTGACATATTTTGAGCAACTCATGCCCAAAATATATTTTGTTATCAGCATTTGTAACCTTTTACAAAAGATGTAACAGTGAGAAAAGAAGACTGTGTGGGACAGATATCATTAACTTGACATGTCAGGAGAAATGATATTTTGGCGTCAAGTTACCTAGATGTACCTTGATGTTTGGAGGTTCACAACATTGTACCTACAGCCATTAAAAGAATCCTCACAAAAAATAGGCAAGTCAGGCTGTTGATATTTCAAAATCAGAAAAGAATTTCATCCGTGAGGTATTCTCAATTTGAATGGAATATGCTGCAGGTTTCCCCCACTATCCGCAAGTAGGGCATCCTATGAAGCCTGTCCTAAGCCAAAGTGGTGTAAAGAAAAGAAGGAATTACCATTGCCTTAGATGGAAACATTTTTTAGCATCTCCAGGCCCAGAAAGTTAACTATTAGGCTTTCTTAACACACCTTGTTAATGGATGCACAAAATAAAATGAGATAAAGCCTAGCTTCATGGACACACTTAAAAGCTATGGTGACTTGATGCTGAGATGCTGAGCATAATGCCTGGGGAAACTTGGCAGTGCCGCTCTCATTGCTTGGTGTGGGGGTTGCCTCTATAAAGCCTCACTGCAAAACAAATACTGAATGCTATTTTCCTTTTTTGCCTTTTATCATAAAAGTGAAAATCTTCCTCAAATTTCTTTTGGTTAGCAAAAACAGGTACTCATGTAGGTCTTTCATAAAAACCAAGTGGTGTGCTGTGAACTTTCTAAAAAGTAGGGGTATCTGAATCTAAAACTGTGCCTTGGACATTACTAATTAAAAAAACAGCTAGTTCAACTGGCTTATTTTAAGCAGACTTCAAAGCAATCTAGACTTGTCTCTGAAGATTTCATTCTTTGATTCATCAAACTACTATGAGTTAATGATTAATAAGAATTGTGCAAAGAAAAAAACAATGATGTGAAGAAGTTCAATAGTGATGTTCTCCCTCTTTTTTAAAAAATATCCTTAAAATAGTTACAGAGATGAAAAAAATGAGATAGCACTCATTTTGTAGTTAAATTACAGAATGGAAGTCATATAGACAGTATTGCTCTTAATACCAGAATTTCATGTCTAATAGAGAAAAAAAAAATCAGTAAATAGAAAATCTGAAGTCCTCACCCTACTGGATGTTCAGAAATTTCACTAACATCCCTTCCGTCTCTGGACTTCAGTTGTCTCTTCCTTCCCTACCTAAAATGTATGGTTCTGTGATATTATTTAGACATAAAAGTTTGATGAATTTATCCAACCTAAATAGTTGCTTAGAGTGTGCATGCATGCATGCGTGCATATGTGTGTCCAAATTATAAGCTTTAAAGCCACTAGACAAACAGCATGCCGAATGCTATCTAATGACCCAAGGTTTCATAGAATATCTAATGCTACCTAGGTTACTTTCTGCTAGGACTATTTTTTTAGTGATACTATCATCTGTATTGACTTTTTAAAATATATGTCATTGAACCAATTTGCAAATGCCCTCTTTAATTGACATCATGGCCCAGCTTCCTCTCAAAGACATAAGATACCTGTTATTTTTATTCTATAAAGATTAAGTAAATTAAGTAACCTCTAACTCTAATGCCTTTATATCCTGGAAGCAAAGAAGAGCTCCTGTTCATGTGACCTCTAACTGACTCATTGGTTAGCTACTTCATTGCTCAGACAGCAAGAACTTCATTAAATGAGTAAGAAACTCACAGATTTGCATTGATGGGAAATTCACTGGACTCATCCAATGAATACTTAAGAATTATTTTTAATTACCATTTCATGCTTTAATTTGTCAAAGTTTAATAGTTGTTACAGATTCTTTATTTTTAAGATGTGAAAATTATCTTATTTATTCATTTAAAATTGGGATTACACAAAATCCCATATTCTATAAGCTTCTGTTGTAATCATATTTTTATTTTACACCTATCTTTCAATGGATATTTTCTGCTTTAGGCATATTTCAGCTTACAATTCAGGACTGTTTCTGCTTTAATTAATGCCAAATGCATTTCCTTTCTTCTCAACAAAAGCATCTACCCTACATAAATGAATGTAAGGATATGTTCTGGTTATTGGAGATCAGCCAAGTACATGATATCAGACACATGATAGAGCCTTCCTTTTATTGTACCTTTTATTTATTATATAGGATATTACATGGGACAAGTTATTCATAGTTTAGAAAAATGGACAAAGTAAAAAGTAACTGTGATATGAAGACTTTCAAAACACTGTTCACCCTGCAGTATTTTTCTCAGCAGTTTTTGTGATACAGCCCTGATCTTCTACTTTGGCTTTGAATTTTCATTTGGGTCATGCCTATGAAACAACAACAAAAAAAACAGCCTGTAAAATCCCAATAAAAATAATGATTATTCTTTTTATGGCTGTGTGCGGTACATCTGACATGATTTAATTAGTTTACATGTATTATGTTTTTTCTTAATTCTCAGAAAAATCTAGGTTAGACTGAATTTATTATAGGCTCGGTTTTGCAAATGAAGAAAAATAAGCTCAAGCTAGATCCTCCCAGAGCCACAAAATGGTGGCAGCAGTTCTGTGCGTTGAGCCTGAATTGCATCCAAATATTACTGTGCACGGTGCTGCTTCTCTGCCTGTAAGTTCCCCCCATTGCTACTAGTATTGCCTCACATTGGTGTCATGTGTCTCTGGGTTCAACTTTCATGCATCATCAGACTGTAAGTAGATTGATAAAAAACCAATAGAAATGCTAAAAGACAGAAAAAGAAACTATTTTTGGAGCTGTTCATTTCTTCCTTTCTCAAACTCACTTTCTGATCTGGTCACCTTTGTAACTCCTCTTCATTAATGAATTCGGTAAAATAATTGCAGAAAACCGAGGAATATGGGAACAGTTTCTGACCCAAGGGCTGTCATCAAATGGGTAATTATGAAGCAGTTCTAGAAGACTCCTTCATATTTCTTTTTAACTAATTAAATTGTGGAAACTTTGATTCTGTCTCCTAAAATGATGTGGCATTACATAAACTATAAGTTGGTTACTTAAAGGTGTTAGTATATGTTTTAAAGATATTCTTCGTTCTTAAAAGTTCAGAAGGTATGCTTCATAATTGCACATGTGTATATTTCTCTCAAAATTTCCTAACTTTATGTTCAACAGTCTATTTTCATTTAGAATTTGTCTGTAATAAAACAACTTGTCTCAAACCTACATTAAATCCAAAAGTTTATTTTCATGTAAGACCAAGAAAAGAAAAATGTACATGTTTTTTAAACAGTGAAAGTCATAAATGTGCTGTTTCATAAAACTTTCTCTAAGAATATTGAAGTTCTAATTGACATGAAAGTGAATGATGTAGAACAAAGGTTAGGAGAACATCAGGAGTTACATTGCCTGAGCTTAATTCCTGCTCCCTCACATCCCTGCTGTGTAATCTTTGACAAGTTTCCATCAGTGTTTCAATTTTGTCCTGTAAACTGGGGAAATAATAGTGCCCACCTCATAATGTCCTTGTGAAGACTACAAGAAATAATACATATTAAATCCTTAAAATGCAGCCTGGCACATAATAACATCTAAGAAATATTAACTATTATTATTTTTATTTTCTGAATGATTTAAAATTTTAATCTAAAATGGAATTATGATTATTCAGGGTAATTTTTAGCCTTTTGGGGTAAAAACAATCTGTGATTTCATAATGCAAGAATTGTAATAATATACTTCTTCCCTTATACACAAATTAAGAGCATTTTTGAAGCCTGTCATTTTTCTATTTTGTTTATAAATATAGATATATATTTCTTCTATTATACATATAATTGTTGTTCTACAGCTCTTGGGCAATAAATATTTCCCCAACTTAACTAAATTATGCCTCACTAAAGTTCTTCATTCACTAAGTGTTCACTTTCCTTTTAAATAATAAAGCACCTTACCAAATAGCTCTGATTAGAAGCAAAAGGGAAAGAAGAAAATGAACAAATCAAAGGAGAAATACCTTGGCCTGGCCTGGCGACTCTCTGGGAGAGAGCTATCACCTGGATTGATGCTGGGATGCTGATAGCAAAAAGCGACAGCACTATACAGGGACCTTCTGTGCAGTGTGGTCAGGCCGTGGACAGTGGAGGCTGCTGTTTGCCATTTGCTGCTCAGTTGTCATTTGTGATTGCTGAGCTGGCTTACTCTGGAATTCACTTGAAACCCATGAGGTTCGCAGTACTGTAGTTACTTACATTAGGTTGGCTGCAGAGAGTCTGAATTTTTGTTTTTCATTATTCATATGGTAAAATTCTCAAATCTCAAGGCAGCAGCCAGGACCTTTGTCATCAGTAACTATTTATAAGCAATTACAGTTGCTCTTTTCAGGGATACTGTGCACTGAGTGCAAAGGAGAGAAAGAAACATGAGTATTAAATATGGATTCTTTCCATGTGCCCTGGTGTATATGGATTTTCTTCCTCTTATAAAAGTACAATATAAAAATATTATATCCATTGGTCAGTAGTAATTTTTAACTCTTTTGAAATAATTTTAGCATTATAGAAGAGTGAAAAATAATACAAAGAGTTCCAATTTGCCCTCCATCTATTTTCCTTTAGATTGATATCCTACATGTCTGTAATATAATTTAAATAATTAAGAAATCAACATTAGTATCATATCATTAACTAAACTATACAATTTGTTGGAATTTGGCCAATTTTCCACTGATATCCTTTTTCTGTTGCAGGATTCAATGGGTAAGTTTTCCTTTTTTGTTTTGTTTTATGTAAGTTTCAGGTTTTAACTTAATTCAACATTGGTATACACTACAAAGTGGTCAACTTCAAAAGTTTAGTCACCATGCATCACCCTACATTTGACCCCCATTACCCTTTTTGTCCATTCCCCAGCCTCCTTCCCCTCTGGTAACCACCAATCCATTCTCTGTAGCTATGGGTTTTGTTTTGTTTTGTTTTTAGATTACACGTATGAGTGAAATCAGATGGTGTTTTTCTTCTTTCTTCTGGATTATTTTACTTAGCATATACTCTCAAGGTCAATTCATTTTGTCATATATTTTTGTACTATTAATTAGTGTCTGTTCTTTTCAACTTAGAGATCCCTTTAACATTTCTTGTAAGGCTGATTTAGTAGTGATGAATTCCTTTAGTTTCTTCTATCTGGAAAACTCAGCCTCACCTTCAATTCTGAATGATAACCTAGCTCGGTAAAAAATTCTTGATTGGATTATTTTTTCCTTTCAACAGTTTGAATATTCCATGCCACTGTTTTTGCCTATAAAGTTTCTGCCGAGAACTCTGCTGCTAGCTTTAAGGGGTTTCCCTTCTTCATAATAACTTGTTTTCTCCAGCTGCTTTTAAGATTCTCATTTTATCCTTAACTTCCACCATTTTAATTATAATGTGGCTTGGTGTGGCTCTCTTTGATTTCATCGTATTGCAAACTTGCTGTGCTTTCTTGACCTGTATGCCTATTTCCTATCTCAGATTAGGGAATTTTTTTAGACTCAGTGTCTGTTTTTGCATCATTACAACCATTTTAATGCTGGTCAGTCTGAGGAAGAGAGATTAGAAATTTGCCTATACATGATCTGGAGAACATAGGTGTTTTGGCCCCAAATCTTAGGCTCTTTCTACTAGACCATGCTGTCTGTCAGCACACAAAAGAGAGTCACTGCAGAGTCATTACTTTTTTAGTTGGGGTAGAAGAAATGAGAAGTCTTTCATTAAAATGTCTTTGTGTGCATAAATGTGTAGTTTACAATTGCTTTGAAAAGCATACATTTACATTCATTTGGAAATTATACATTTAAAAGGATAAAAAATGGCCAATATCATTGAATTATATTATATAAATATATGGGTTTGTCTCCAAAATAATTTATTTTCAGATTTTCATTTGTAGGCTTTTATTCTGAAAGACTCAATATTTTTAAATGAAAGCTGATACTAAAATATTAAGAGTACCACAAAGAACATTTCAAATTAATTTCTTAAAATGCTGTTCTACACTATTTATCTTAATGTAAACAATTACAGTAAAATTTATCTTAAGGTAAAAGTCATATAAGGAAGAACTAGTTTCTTCCGTATCCTTATTCAACTGACCCCCAAATGAAATCACCATTAAGAGTTTCTTAAGAATGTTTCTAGAAGAAATGGTAACATTTAGAATATTCTTTTCTTCTTTGTACTTTTTCCTTATTGAAATTACTTTGACAATTTGTACATACAATTATGCCATATACCTTCTATTGATAGCTGATTGTTACATTTATGGATATATTTTGATTTATTTTTGAGATTTAAATTGACGGCTATATTCTGTTATTTTGATGTTCATCAAAGCCATAAATTCCATGATGACAGATTAGGTAAGAAGGCCTTTGGGAATATCTGTAGAAGTATTTCCTAGGAGGAGAGCAATTGGGAAAATGATAAAATGATGACAAGTAAATTGGAATTTGATGGCAAACTGTCCTTCAAATATAATTCCAGAAAAATTATGAGACCAAAGACATATGAAGGTACCTACTTCCCACAATCTTCCCAACAATGAGTACTAATAAACCTCAAAAAAATTTATATTTACCAATTAGGTTGCTGTAAAAGGGACCATGATTTTATTTTGATTTATATTCACTTAAGTATGAAATAGAACATCTTTTCAGATATTTAATGAGCAATTGTATTTCTTGTCATAAAAATTTTAGTTTTTATGATTCTTTTTCCCCCACTACTATTTTTTTCTCCCTAATTTTTTTTTTTCTCTCTGTTGGGTCAATGGCAGAATTTCCAGACTCTCCGGCCTAGCCTTTGTTCATTTACATATCAATAGGTGTTTACAACTGCAGAGCCTCCCAGTTGATCTGGAGTAGGAGTGGAGAGAGGATAGCAATTCTCCCCTCCCCTCCATTCCTAGTACATAATTGGTCTGGCATCTGCCAGTTACCAAGGACATGACAGTGTAGTTCCTCCTGAAAGGAGTGAGCAGGAAATAGTGCACCATGGTGGCAGGGTGTGAGGGATGGCTGTAGGAGATAGACAGAGCCAGGCCTAGCTAGCAAATTTAAGCAAGCTGTGAGCAATAAAAAATCGTTTTCTCCAAACCTACCCTTTCTCTTGACTTATTTCAGTTTCATCGGTTTCATAGAGAATTCCAGGAACACCCTTCCCCCCAGAGCTACAATCTCTTAATGGTTATATTGTTCAATTGAAGATATTAGTCCATTATCTCCTGGGTGCTGCGTCCCCCTCCCCAATATTTTGCTTCCATTTGACTTTATATATTACATATTTTTCATTAAGAAAATTTGTTTTTGTTTTGGTCATTTTAGGCTGTTTAAATTATCAATTGTTTTCTTTCTAGTTTCTGGACTTTTGGTCAGGCTTAGAAAATTTTTACTCACTCCAAGATTTAAAAAGTAAATGTGACAGATGTTGTGTGCAAGTTTATAAGTGTCTGGGTATTTAGCAGTTTTACTGAAGGATTGTTCACGTGCTATAAAATTCACTCATTTCAATAAGTATAAAATTTAGTACCACAATCCAATATGAGAGAATTTTATCATCAGTAAAAACATCTTATGTTCATTTGCATTCAATCCTCATTCCCATCTTTACTATTTGAATAAATTTTTATTTTCTGAATAATAGTAACAGAATTACAAGGTATGTGGTCTTTTGTGTTGGGCTTCATTTACAGAGTATGTGTTAATATGCATTAAGTTTCCAATCCAGGAATATTCATGTCTATACATTTATTTAGATTTTTAAAAAAATTCTCACCAATATTTTGGTTTACAGATTTTTCACTTCTTTCATTAAATATAATCATATTTTATTTTTTGATATTGTGAATGAAAATATTTTATTTTCGTATTTTTATTACCATTATGTAGAAATCTACTCTGAAAGATATATTGTGACCCTGTTGTTATCCATTTAAAATGCTTTAGTTGAAAAAGATGAACATAGTTTTATATTGGAAAGTACACTGAACTAGCTGTCACGATTTTATATAATATATAAAGTGTATATATAATTATTTGCATCAAAATATATGGGTTTCACTTTATATGCTTTTGTAAGGTTACTCAAAACTTAATAGATTAGATAACATTCCATGACTGAGCTTTTTAGACATCTAGTGTCCCTGTTCTGATGTACCATAATTCAATGTTATCCACCAATTATGGCAACCAAAAATATCCTATGATTTTTTTAAAATGCTCCCTAGAAGATACCATACTCTGCTGTGAATCACTCTGCATAGCTCACTGTGTAATGTCTGAGCCCGTGTGTTCCCCGATACTGAGTACACCTTATTCTTCATAGTGCAGCGCAGTACCTGGTGTGTAAGCGTTCAGCATGTCTGTTAATTATTGTATTTTGAAGGAAACCTTGGAGATTTCCAGCAATAAATTTACAAGCTAGTTGAAATGATTTCATGGATGGGAGCTTCATCCATATTTATTGCTTCACTCTAAAATTAGTGCTTTTCATATAAAGGCCTCATTGACTTCATTTTACAGGTTGAGGCAATGAAGGAGTTTAAATGACAGAATTCTTTTTTCTTGAACTGAGAATCTCAGTTCGATTTAAAATATCTTTTGAATTAGTAGAGATCATGGAGATCATTTAGTTTAATTGGCCAATTAGAAAACAAATCTCTTTATAGTGTCACTCATGGTTATCTAGGCTGCTTAAAAACCTCCACTGATGTACATAATATACTTACTAGATATGAATACTTGAGAAGGAAGCCCTTTGTTTTGTTGGAAAGTTATTTATATTTAAATAGAAAATTGAAATATGTCTCATTTAATCATATTTAGTCATATGTTTGCCCTCGAGAAGGGTATAATTTGCTTCCAATATTGAAATAATAACTTGTTACATATGCAAACTCAGCTGTAACATTTCCTTTTGGATTCTCTTCTCCAGGCACAGTGAAACATCTGTCTTCAACTTCCTTAACTTAGTTTTATTTTTATTCCCTAATCATCCTGGTCACTTTCTTCTAAACTGTTTAATTACTCAAATGTTGTCTTAAAAAGTTATGCTTAAAATTAAGTATATTTCTAATGAAATTCATGTGTTTTTTCAAAGCAATTATCACATTATTTTGTAGATGTTTATTTTGTTTATATTTTCTTACAAGGCTAGAAAATCCTTGATGAAAAATATTTTATCTTATAACCTCTACATGATGGCTTGAATTAAAATTATTGAAATGTCTTAATATCTTTATATAGTACCAGACCCTGGTTACATATTTAGCTTGATACTAGATCATCAAAGATGAAATGCTGATGTGAATAAGGAAATGTAAAATTACTGCCACCATATCCTTTATCATACTGAGTGTGTATATCTTTATAATACAATTGAGCATAGAATTACCTGATTCTAGATGTAAATAATATTGTTCTATAAATCCTTCCAAAAGGAAAAAAAAATGAGAGTAGAGAAGATAACTTTTCCTAGAAGTCTCAGTCTTTGCAGACCTAAGATAACAGTTTTTTAAACATAGTTTTCGCTCTTCTGAACAGCCCTAAAAAAACTATCCATCCAAGTTCTGCCTAACACTTGGTTTTGCAGGAAAAAATGTGGTAATGTCTCAGTACATTTAACAGACTGAAACTTTTTAGATATGTTGAAGTTTGTGTTCATATTTCATTCATTATCATTCACTACTTTCATTCATTTTCATTCCTAAGACTTCCTCCTTTGATCCTGGATGCATGTGGCAAACTTCTTTTGAGTATCTGCCATACTTGCATCCCCAGGTTTTTTTTAAATTGAAATATAATTGATATACAATATAATCTTGGTTTTAGAAGTAAAACATAGTGATTCAATAATTATATACCTTACTAAATGCTCAACAAAATTAAGTATAGTTATTATCTGTCAACATACAAAGACATTACAATATTACTAACTATATTCTCTGTCTGTACTTCCATCCCCATTACTAATTTATTTTATAATTGGAAGTGTATGCCTGTTCATCCCTTTCACTCATTTTGCCCACCCCTACTGCTTTGACAACCCCCAGACCATTCTCTGTGTTTATGAGTGTTTCAGTTTTTGTTTGTTTGTTTTATAAGTTCCACATGTAAGTGAAATCATACAGTGTTTGTCTTTCTCTGTCTGCCTTATTTCTCTTAGCAAGATAACCTCTAGGTCCATTCACGCACACCACTGGATTTTGGAACAATAAGGGACTCTCCTGTTTATGCCTTTTACTCAAATTAATGTTTACTTAAAAACATCTCCCTTACTTTTAAGATATCCCTATTTTTCTTTAAGAAACTGCCTCTTTGTATTTTCTACATCCATCAATGCACTTGCTCCAGATTTTAGCAATTTTGTTACTCTCGGATTTTTTGGCATATTTTCATCCCACTGCCTTCTCTCTACTCAGTTTTTCATATCCCTCTCCCAGAGCATCAGGCAACTCATCTGACATAGGCAAATATTATGCCCCATAGTCGACACTAGTTGTCATGATTAGGGGACTGCTACCATATTGTTTCAGGGAGACGGGATCCTAATATCCTATAAAGTCCCAAACAGTCCCAACCCAATCAAGAACTGTTGTGCATCAAGCTTATAATTTCATTTAACTGCTCATGTGACTTTGGCAAGCTCAGTTTTTTAAACCAATGGGGCAGTAACACTTTCTTCCCTATGAGTTTTGAGTGTTGAAAAATATAAGGCAAAAAGCAACTTTCATTAATGGTGGGAATGCAAACTGGTATGGCAACTTTGAAAGACAGTTTTGTGGTTTCTTGCAAAACTAAACATACTCTGCAATACGATCCAGCAATTACAGCCCTTGGAATTTACCAAAAGAAGCTGAAAGCTTATGTCCACACAAGAACCTATGCAAAGGTGTTAAAGTAGCTTTTTATTCATAATTGCCAAAAACTTGGAAGCAACCAAGATACCTTCAGTATGTGAATGGGTCAACTGTGGTACATACAGACAATAGAGTGTTAAATGCTAATAAAAAGAAATGAGTTAACAAACCATGAAAAGACATTGAGGAAACTTAAATACATACTACTAGGTGAAATAAGCCAATCTCAAAAAGCCAAATACTGTATGATTACAACAATATGACATCTGGAAATGGCAAAACCATGGAATAACTGAAAATATCAGTGGCTGCAGGAGTGGGGAGAGATAAATAGGCAGAGCACAGAAAAATTTTAGGGCAGTAAAAATACTGCATATGACACTATAATAATGTATACATGTCATTATATATTTGCCCCAACTCATAGACCTTACAACACCAAGAGTGAACTATAAGGTAAACTGTGGAAGTATGGTGATTATGATATGTCAATGTAGATTCATCAGTTGTAACAAATGTATTGCTCTGGTGAGGAATATGAATAATGGGTAGAATATGCCTGTGTGTGGGCTGCAGATCTATGAGAAATCTTTATGCCTTCCTCTCAATTTTGCTGTGAACTAAAACTTCTCTGAAAACATAGTCTTGATTAAAAATGAAAACACAGTGAGATATCACTTCACATCTACTAAAGTGTCTATACTTAAATCGCAGATAATAAAAAGTGCTGGTGAGGACATAGAGAAATTAGACCTCTGATGCACTGATGGGTGAGTGTTAGATGGTGAGATTATAAAATGGTACGGTCTGGTGGCTCTTCCAAGTTAAACAGACTTGCCATATAACCTAGCAGTTCAACTTCTAGGCATTCACCCAAGAGAAATGAAAACTTATGAAAATTTTGTACGTAAATATTCATAGGTCCTGTTAGGAATGACTGTTCCTAATAGCCAAAAGTTGGAAACAACCCATATATCCATCAATTTATGTATAAATACTTACATGTGGATAAGTATGTTATAGCCAAAAAAAATTGTTATTTTTATTGTCTTTGTTGAGAGTTTATTTTTTGGACAAAAATCACTTTGACTTTCTTTTTTAAAAATACTTCCAATATTAAAAAGAAAAATAAGAATTTGTCAGTTGTATAAAATTAACTCAATTTGAATTACAAATTTCAACCACTAAATAATAGCTTAAAATACACATATTTTTACTAAATTAAATGTTAGTAAACTAAATAGGCAGAAAGTACATGGGGTATAACCATAAAAACTGTTGTCTTATTTACTTAGAATCTTTCCCAGTGATCTTCAATAGAAGATAAACATCCCAGAAATCAAATTTGATGTTGATATTATGTAAGCAAATTAAACACATTAGTTGAGATAGAAAAAGTAATATATAAATGTTCAACATAAATAAATGTTCTAAAAATGATATAATTATAAAAATGCACTCAAATTACATAATAATTTATATAAATATCTCAGGGAACTTATGTCTGTCACTTCTTAGAGAACTTTGGAAAGCAGAGTCACTTACAGACCCTTTTGCAAATAACCTGGATTTATAAGACCATGAATATAAGCCTTAAACACCCTAAGTTTTGGCTTTCTGATTATAGTAGGTGAGAAAACTTATTGAAAGAAGCCATATTTGTTTTCACTTGGAATGGGTTCCTTTGGATAAGCCACTATTTTCAAATCAGAGTAGCTCCATAGCAGTATGTAACTCTTTTCTGTCTTCTGTTCCTTTTCCTTTGTGAGCCATATGGGTTCTATGTCTAGGCATGAACATTCTATTTTGGTTTGGTTTGGTTTGGTTTGTATTTTCCTCTAGTTTTTCAGTAAATGCACTGGCCCCTATTATATTCTGTACCTGAGAGAAATAAGAGCAATGGTGAAGAGAAGGGAACAATGAATAAATAGATCCAGTAAATGAGAATATGTGGCATACTCTAAGATTAGAGGGCAAGTGAAGTGTACTGAGTTATACATTATAGCTATTTAAAGCACAGAAGTATAGGGAATTCAAAGATAGTTCTTGAGACATTGCTTTATGTGAACTTTATTCATTTTCATTAATGTTGGTATAATTTTTACAAGTTGAAGTCAGCATGAATTAAATTTAGAGTAATGAAGATGAATGTGGGTCCCTGATGTTTAAGAAAGTCTGATTCATCAGGGCATTAAAGTTTATGTGACAAAAAGATCATCACACTTCTCCACATATATTCAAGTTACTAATCATAATAAGGTTGCCCTTTATAAACATCTGTTCAGTTTGTTATCAGCATTAACAACTGGTTTTAACTGAGAAAAATAAAAATCTAACATTATAGAATGACCAAGTTATTTTGTTTTTTCTGGATTTTGTTTTGATTTATTTTTTGTTCTCTGGTTTTATTTTGTTTTATTTTTTGCTAATCTCTACCCACTGGCTCATTTTAGAATGGCAGTGTCCTTAAGAATGAGAAGAAAAGGAGAGTGAAATAATATTCTAAAGGAAATGGTAGCTCTGTCATCCCAGAGGCAATTAAATCTGATGAACAAAACACCAAAAAGTACACTGTATACTGTGGATTGATCTAATCTTAGCAGGGGAATTCACAAGCGTGCATTATATGACAACTTTATTATTTTCTTTAAATATGCAGTTGGCTCTTCAAATTATTATCGGGTTACATAAACAGAAATAGTAATTTAATGTGAGTTTACCAATATTTATAAAAACCTTAGTATCAGTTGAGATTGTTAAGATAGGAGGGATGAATATATGGACTACTCTTTCTTTCAAATCAGTTCTTCATATTATCAATATTCAACTGGAGTTGTCTTCTTCAAATATTTCTGAGTTATATTTTATTTATATTATATATGTTGTTATTGGCAAACTGTGAATTACACATATGGGAAAATATTTAATCTACAAATATATTTAAATATAGCTTTAAAATTCTATGTATTTCTTAAGTAAGTCTATCTTGGAAAAATAAATTTTAAAAACATACCTGTGGTTTTATGCTCTGTTTTATATTGCTTTTTGTGTTGTTCAAGGTAATAGTATTTTTTTTATCCTCATGAATGAATCTCTGAGGGTGCCCATGTAGCTCCAAAGCCAAATGGTTTTCATCAAAGACTGGAATCCAAACCTCTGGGTGGACAATTTCATCTAGTCAATTTCTTGCATGATTTGTATTTAGCTTACTCAGGAGGTTTTAAGTGGCACAAGAAACCAATGAAACAGTAATTCCTGAAAAAATGCATTATGCATTATTTTTTCTGCCCTCAATAAGTGATTTTATTCAGTACAATATTTGGGAAGCCACTTTTTCCTTATAGTTTTTCTTACTTTGTAATACCTTGGGGAAAAGAAAAGTAGTAGACTTTTTAACACATAGTAACAAATATAAAGGCAACCACCCAAAAATGAAGAAACCTATGTTTATACATTCAAGAGGCTATAGAATGGAAGGTCATTTTAGTGGTGTTATTTACCAAAATAAGTAAAGTGGGAAGGTTTTTGTTAAATTGCATCCAAGTGAGTTTAATTACAGTATCACAAACAGACCATGGATGAAGTGACATTTCATATAAGACTCTTTCTTATTGGGTTACATCAACAGAAATATGAATTTAATATGAACCACATGTAGTTTTAAATGTTCTAGTAGCCACATATAAAAAAGGTAACAGCAATATAATTTTTAAAATTTAAACGAATATATCCCAACTAATAATATTCGATATGCAATCAATATAAAAAATTTCAGAAATAACTTTGCTAAATCTTTGGAATCCATTAAACATTGGAGGATTAGAATGTTTTAAAAATAAATAATTAAACTTTTTAATAATAATCATTTTCTAATAAGTCAGTTACTTTCCATAGTGATACTAGAAGTTTGCCTGCAGGTGGGAGGCATGGAGTTTGCTCTCTAAACAAAGTCCATCAGAACTACAAAGATTTTCAAAAGGACATATTACTATGCACTCCCCAAATTTTAGGAAGAACCACTTGAGGAGGAGACATTGTTTAGGAGGAGGCCTCAACTTTCACCTTCTCCAAGTTCAAATATTTTGAAAATTGCTGGCAAACAGTCAAATTTATTGGTGGAAAGAGCGACATAGTTTACATGGTTGTTGTACAAAAATAAAGAGAAAATATAATCTAGTAAGGAAAAATGCACTGACATTATCAAAAAGATATGAACCAAGATACCCATGGGATTTAGTTTGGGAGCTGTATCATTAAGAAAGCATAGGAAGAACATAGGGGGGGCACGGGGAAGGCAGTATAGCACAGAGAAGACAAGTAGTTACTCTATAGCATCTTACCACGCTGATGGACCATGACTGTAATGGGGTATGTGGTGGGGACTTGATAATGAGGGGTATCTAGTAACCACAATGTTGTTCATGTGATTGTATATTAATGATACCAAAAAAGAAAATTATTGCCAGCTTATGGGGAACAAAAGAAAGAAAGCATAGAAGGGAAAAGGAATTTAGATCAGAACAAGAAATTTTATTTTCATTTCTTGATGGGGGTAGAAAACATAGTACATGAAAAGTTTTATCTTTATTTTGGTCCTTTCTAACTATCTAGCTACTGAAATTTCTGCTTTCCCCAGAGATCTCACTCCTCAAACATGGACACATCAGGAGCTGGGTTTACATGGGAGTTCACAAACCTGTGATTTCTTTTCTTTTTCTTCTTTTTTCCCCCTTTTCCTTTATGTCCTCTGGGTCAGTCTCAGTGTGTCCTGTATGAGAGATGACTGATATTTGCTGTCCCTAGTGAGACCTCTCTTTCATTTCTTCAACTTCACTTTTAGTTCTAAGTTCTCCTGTCTTCTTTTTTGGCTTAAAACATGAGCAATTCACTTCTGCCTGGAGGCATTTCCTTTGGTGGAGGGGACCTTTCTGCATCCTTAGGTTTAGAAAAGGTGCAGTTTCTGGAGGAAAGGACACTTTACAATGGCATTTAATCCTCTCCTCCTACTGTACATTGAGTTATCACACACACACCCCCATTTCAATCTCTAAAGCATTTAAGAGAGAGATGTGTTCATGATGAAAGCACTCTCCCTGTGGACCACACTGTCATCCAGGAGGCAGGTGAGAGGTGCTTGTCTCTAACCTGCTCTGGCTCTGGGTACTCCTGACCAAACTCAGGGATCTCCTTCACTCCAGTTGCTTTATGTTTTCAACTGAAGAACTGACACAAGGTAAGGAGCCATCACAGCACTCTGATCAGTTCTGTGGAAGTCTTAGATTGATATTCAATTAGATGATTTAGTATCTGGTGTCAAATTAAGCTTTTCTCCTTAGCCAAAATTATATTCAGCAACTGTGAGCATTATTCATTCTGGAATTTATATTAACCCTATTCAAGTTCACCTGGTAAAGTTTAAAGTTTCTGGTCTTCCAACCATGCACTAATATATATATATAATCTGCTAGTTTTATTTAATAAAAATACAAAAGTAGAGTTCTTTTCATGGTGTCACAGGTGTTGTTTATAAATTGGTCTCATGACTCTTAGTTTTCTTTGTAAAGACAAAAATAAGTGTAGAAACCATTAATGAAAGAAGAGAAAAAAATATCATTCTCCCTTCCCTGTGAAGCCTTGTGAAAAGCTGTAACTCTGCTCTGGGGGGAAAATATTTTTCCAGTCTGGGGCAAAATACCTTTGAACCGAAATCAAAGGGAGAAATAAAGTGGGAGAAACCAATTTATTGCCTACAAGCAGTTGTCCACTTCTCCTCGCCCATGTCTCTTGCTATACAGCTGCAAAAAGGGACCTCATCCAACCTCTCTGGTCCAGATATGCCCTCGCTCCCCCTTGTAGTCACCTACATTGATATGGAGATGGCCTACTGCTCTCCACCCCTTGGAAACACCTACTGATATGGAGATGCTCTAAGGCCAGGCAAGAGATTATGGAAATGATGCAATTTTACCCACAAAAATACAGTGTAAGCTTTCTGTTTTCCAGATTTTTCTGGTAAGAAACATTCAGTGGAATCTTATTTTTTCTATCCCTTCTCCTACCGTTTTTGGCCCCAAAGTAGTGGCAATGGAGTAAGGACTGTGGGAACTCAAATCAGTCATTTTGCTCTGCCTTTGTTTAAAAAACTGCTCCTATACCCAAAGCCAGAGGAGTTGATTTGACAAACTTCCTAACATCTTAATGAAGACAAAAAGCAAACATCCCCACTAAGAAAGACCTGGATATATTTAAATTCCTGGAACTTCTTCAGAATCATGCTTTTTTTATGGTTTGAATTCTACCTTCCAAAATTCATGTGTTGAAGTCCTAACATCCAGAACCTTAGGAGGTGGTGACCTCTTTGGAAATATGGTAGTTGAAGGTGTAATTTAGCTACGTTACGATTGGGTTACACAGGAGTAGAATATTTGCTTTAGATTTCATTGTTTTTAAGGAACTGAAATGTTACAGATACATATAAAACTTGTCACTATCGAGTCTTTTTTCTTTTCCTCTTGAAAAGTAACTACAATCTTAAAGTTGGTATATACCATTTATGTTCATGTTTTTTATTAATATAACAACCAATAAATCAGTATTTATTGAGTTGCACCAGCAATTGCTCTGAGTATTTGACATCATGTCAATTCAATAAACTAGCACCTATAATAATACCCCTATCTTACATGGGGAACAGTGGCCTTAAGAAGGTAAGCAGCCATCTGAAGTCACATGGCCAGAGGAGCTGGACTGGAAATTGAACCTAGGCATTTGGCTCCAGAGATCATATATTTAAATGCTGTCTTATATGTTCTGGACACATAGTACATATGTATATGCCTATAAGCCACTTATGAAACTATTTTAAAGTGTGAAATGCTTAAGTAAATGGTAATATCCTGAAAGCATTCTCATCAACCTGCTTTTCACTCATTATTATGATTTGAGATGTATCCATATTCACAGAAGTGGCCCTATGTCATTTATTTCTTAACATGGACACCAATGTTTCTTAGTGTTGTGGACGATTTCTACCCCTTGGACCAACAATTGGATGAGTAAAGGGCAAATATGAAAAAAAAAAAAGAGTTGGAAACAGAGACCCAATAGCATATCAGATTCTTTCTCAGGCAGAACAATAAGAAAATAGTACATATAAAGGTTGAGGATCTGAACAATGTTCAATTAATACCGACCATGTCTGAATATATATCTTAGGAAGTCATTGTTATCAGGTACATGAATTCTACTTGAAAAACACTGTTATAGATAATCAAAAAGGTCTGTATTTTACAGCAAAGTTGCTGACAAAATCTAGTAAGAAAACGTCAACTAGATGTATGAAGGTATTTATAGTAATGGCTTGTTATGAAGAATCTTTTATGTAGTACTAGTGAATTTGGATTTAGTTATCTGGCCCACGAGTATGCAAAAGTTAATTTGTTATTTCTATTTCTTTTCTTTCATTCATTTTGATTCATTATCTGTCAATCACATTGTGTTGTGTAAGGTCAGTAATGTATACAAAATCATATTTTAGATGGAGGTTACTTTTGTAAAAAGAAACCAAAGGAACAGAACCAGTTAGAAGGTTAGTACAGTCACTCAGGCAAAGAAACATCAGACATGAACATATGGACAGTGGGGCATGAAACTGGAAGATTTGAAAAAATATTTAAAAATAAAAATCAACAAGGGAGAATGACCAGTTGTTTATGATAAGAGTGCAGGAAGGAGTCAATAATAACTCTTAACCTTATCAAAGAAAGGTATCTGCGAATCAAAGTTAGTTATACTTTACTGATGAATTGTGGGCTTTCCAAAGAGAAACAGATATAATATCAAATTGAAGAGGTTAGAGAGAGATCCATTGCAATGAAATTGACTTTTAAGATGGGTAAATATATATTTGTATGTAAGAATATTGTTGATCCTATTTATCTTATTAACAAGAATCATATATTATTTCTTGTGACAAATGGTTTCCACTGTATAAAGTTTGGACAATATGGAAAATATACAGAAGGAAATAAGAAGTACTGGTATGCCCTAGAGATAACCTACATAACTCTAGTGTATGTCTGTTTAAAACATTTAAATCATACTGTGAATACGTTGTTTTAATAGACCATATTAAATTATAAATGATATTATAAGCAATAATTTGCTTATATTTTAATATTTTATACCTATTACAAACATATCATTTTAATATGATTAATAACCATTATTTGTCAATCCCCAATTCCTGCATACATACAATATTGTCTTTTGATTTGCTCTTACAGATAATGCCAAAATGAAGAATAAATAGCACTATAGCTGCTACTCCAGCTGAACAAGTTGAAATATTTTCATTTCAGTCCCTTAATTAGTATTCCATGTTCTGGAGTTTTCTAGAAGAAAACCAATTGTCCTAAATATTAAGATGCCCTTAGAATGGGCATCTGAAAGCAAAATGTAATTTGCAAAAACTGGCTGTTAAATCAAGGCTGCCAAATTTGCTTGGCACAGTAAAGTCCGCACTGTTATCTTAATTCAAGTTAAAACTTATTCTAAAAAAGTTTTCTAAATTGTAGCTTTAATATAATTACTCTAATTATTTGGAAGATTTAGGTTCTATTTAGAACACTTTAATATTAGAATTAATTTGAGTTTTTGCGGTATATATTAATCATTTAAATGAGAAAATTACTGAAGAACACATTCATTTTTAAAATATTTCAACTTAATACTAACTTGTTATTCATTATTAGCTCTAAGTCTCTGTTATTAAGATGCAAGTCTAAATATTGTCAAATCAACTTAACTAATATGGAAAATATTTAGGATGAATGAAATTTTCTATACCATAGCTCCTTATGGAAGATTAAAATACAGTATTAGTATTAGGGAGTTATGTTAGTTAACAGACCTAGTCACAATACAATATTGTTTACTTTTACAGTGCAACTACTCTGGAAATGGCTTGGCAGATTCTTATTAAGTTCGACACTACAAAACCCAGGAATTCTATTTTTAGGTATTTATTCAAACTTAATGAAACTTAGGTTCAAACAAAAAGCTCTCCGCAAAGTTCATATACTTTGACTCATGATCACCAAAATCTGGAAAGACCCTTCAACTAGAAGCAATTTGTGGTACATCTCTGCAATGAAATATTTATTCAGTAATAAAAAGGAGCAAACTCTACTGTCACGTGCAACAGCATGGGTAGATCTCAGATACGTTATGCTAAGTGATAAATCCAAGTTCAGAAGGTAACAATCAATACAATGCCAATTACTTGATATTCTTGATAAGGAAAATCTGTAGGAATGGCAAATACCTAAAAACAGATCAGTGATTGTTAAGAGTTAGAGGTGGGTGTGAGGGTTGAAACACAAAGAGACAGGGTATAATATTTTGGAGTGCTAGAACACTACTACATATTGGTTAAGGTAATAGCTTCACTTCTGACTACTTTTTATTAAGATTCACAGAACTGCACACCAAGAATGAGTTTCACTGTATGTAAAATTTACTTCAAAAAAGAAAACCATTTTTCTCTAACATTATCCCATTGATAACTAATATTTTCCTTTAAGAAAAACAAATGCTACACTAAAAGTCACTTTATCACTTTACTTTAAAATTGTTTTCTGAAGAAATTTTAAAATCCCATAGTACTGTAAGTTATTGGCAATATTTGCATGTTTTCAAAAAAGGCCTGGAAATATGGACTAATATACCATATTTACATCAGAAAGTCACTTATACAATTTGGTTAAATAAAATATTATCATTAACAAAATTTATTTTAACTAACTGTGCTTTATCCTTCCAGGCTAATATAATTTAGCAGCTTTTAACTCCAAGATAATGACTATAGAGTGTAAATTGAGGAGTAAGAATATAAATGTTTTTCAACTACCCACAATCCCAAGCAAACAGATTTCTGATCTCAATAAAATATTTTTTCTGAAACATTTTTTTCTATTACTTACTAAAGGAAAAAGCTACTAAAATTAAATGTTCAAATTGTTATTTTAAGTGGAGCCATAATACACTTTGTACAGGAATCTCAGATTCCTTCTTCACTCCCTTTACCATGAGAAAAATTGACTGAATGAACAGGTAGCAAATTCAATGTTAATACGTATAACACTTCATCCAGAGAGTGTGAAATACTGTAAAGGAAGAGAAACATGGTAGGAGATACAAGAAAGTCAGTCTCAGAACATGTCGGACATTGGTGGCCATTTTAATCTGTCTAAAGATCTCTTAGAGACACTGGAAATCATCGTATTAAGAGTCATTTCAACAGAAGAAGGATGCTGTTTATTTATGTATTTATTATTGCGCCAGCTGCTGTATTAATGGACTACAAGGGAACAACGGCAAAAATCCAAAAGGCCAGTTAGGAAGCTATCATAGTAATTTAGGTGAGACAGGGTGGTACCTGGACCAAGGAGGCTTACAAGACCAACCAATTACTGAGAGGCAACTACATGGAATCAATAAGGGAAGTTTCATAATGGTCTGTAAAATACATGATGTGGGAGAGAGTGTAGGAGGAATAACGATAATAAAAAAATATAAGGAATATAAAGATAGGAATCATTATTAAAATAGTAGATTCTTGAACATAGATGAATAATGAGAAGGTAAATAAGGCAAGGAATACTATGACTTTTTTTTGCTATAATGGAAAGCTAAACATGTAGAACAAACTTCACAGTGAATACCACTTCTAGAAACCTTCCTACCATAATTATAACTGACAGACGCTCTTGCTCACTGATGTGGCTTCAGTCAGGTCCAGCTGTCAGAATGGGAAGCCTCCCATCAATGCTGCCAAATTCATGGGACACGGGGACCAACATAAAATGCTTTTGAGGATTATTCTGAGAAAATAGAAAGTTACCAGAAAATAGTAACAAAGCATGTTTTCCTGAAGATTTCCAGAGTGAGTTTTGTAAAAAACTTTTGAATCTCTATGAAAATATACTGAACCATGTTCTATTTCAGAACTGTTTAAACCCCTTGAGACCTGTAGGAATTGCTAACAAGCTCTTAGCTGTCTCCATCACACCACCTTATATTTAGAAAGACCAATTTGTTGCATCTCTGGGCAATGTACTCTACACAAATATCTCTATTTCACGTTTCTCTTCTAATTTGTCTCAGTATAACCTGTGAACTATTAAAGTTCTTTGGCCTCCATCAGGTAGAAATAGAAAAATGAAGAAGCTTTGTCTATTTCCAACACATGATTTTCCCACTAATTTCAAGCTGTTTCACACTGTGTTTTAGGAAGTTTTCTAGTGAAAAGTGAAGGGTATTTATAACGGATCTAGTTTTAACTGTTGCAGCTGTTTATGGTTAATCTAGAGATTTAAAACAAATGGGATATTTTATATTTGTAGTGCATTATGATTGTATGTAAACTATATATATATTATTTCTATAACTTTTCTATTTTTTTATTAAACTCTTGGATATAGGTAAAAGACAATCTAAAGTTAATGATTTTTTTCTAAATATTTATGATACTGAAGTATTCTACATCAGACTTTATGGAAAACTTAAGGCAGTGACCAGAGGAAATTCTATAGCTTTACACTGTTTTGTTAATAAAAATTAAAAATATAAGTGAATTTAATCCCCAGCTCAAAAAACATATATATAGGAAAAGGAAAACAAGTGAAACAAAAGAACAGGAAAGAAAAGAATGAACATAAAAGCAAAAATCAACAATGTAGATATTGGGAACTGCTGATACATAATTACAAGTAAAACTTCTATCTTTCATAAAATTCACAAAAATGACCTATTACTAGATGAGCAAAAAAAAGACAAAAGTATAAATAATTTTTGTTTAATTATTAAAGATCTCTCTGCAATATATTTGAAAAAAGAAATATTAATTTCCTAGGGAAATAAAATTTGTCAATATTGAACCTACTATAGAACAAAAGCCTATATATTTATAGGCTAATTTCCACATCAGAATAGGAACATTTATCAAGAAACTTCCTCACAATAAATCATCAAGCCCAAATGATTTCAAAGGAAAGTCTACCAAAATTTCATAGGCTGGATAATTTTAATACTTTTCAAGGTTTACATAGAAAGTAAAGTAAAACTTCTAGTACTTTTTGTGAGGTAAATATAGCATTTATACCTAAACCTGATACAGTTAAAAAGTGAATATTACAGAAAAATATCACTTACTAATATTGATCTAAAAGTTCTAAAAATACTAGCAAACATAAATCAATACCCTATTAAGAAACTGATATGCCATGACTGAGATTTATTCTAGGAATACAATGTTGACACAATATTAGGAAATCCACTAATATGCATTGAACATCACTAAGACCAGCCCCTAATTGGATGATTTGCTAGGAGGACTCGCAAAACTCAGCATATAGTCATATTCATGGTGTAATTTATCACAACAAGAGGATAGAAAACAAAATTAGCAAAGGGAAAAGGCATATGGGGTAAAGTCTGGATGAAATTAGGCACAGGTTTCCAAAAGTTCCCTCCCAGTGGAGTCACATGGGCCATACTTAATTTCCTCTGCCACAAGTTTTGAGAATGCATGTGAAATATTGTCTACCAAGGAAGCTCATGAGGGACTTAGTATCTGGTGTTTCTATGACGGGCTGGCCACACAGGCACCCTCTACCTAGCATGCATCAAAATTACAGACTTTGATAAGAAAAGAAGTGAGTTCAGCATAAACCACATTGTTTGTACAAATAGTTTAGGCACAGTGAACCTCTCTTACATATTGGAGTGATGGTCCTAAAAATTTACGTTTCTTCCAAAATCCAAGTTCCTGGACACCAGCAATGGGTCAAACTTACAAGCAGGCTTTCCAGAGAATAGCAATCAGATCTACCAATAGCAAGCTCTTTTTCTGCATAGATCTAAGGACACAATCTGATTTTCTGGGCCCAGATGGGATCATTGGTGAATGCTACCAAACATTTAAGGAATTATACTAATTCTCTAGATCTCTTTCAAAATACAGAAACAGAGGGAAAACTTCCTAACTCATACTATAAGGACAGTAACTCTATACCAAAACCAAGAAAAGACATTATAAGAAAATAAAACATAAAACTATACATCAATATGTCTCATGAACTAAGATGCAAAAATCCTCATCACAATATTATCAAATTTAATCCAACAGTATATAAAAATAATTATACACCATGGCCAAGTGGGATATGTAGTTGGTTCAATATTTGAAAATGAACTAATGTAATGCATAATACTAGCAGATCACAAAGAAAAATCACATAATCATGTCAATAGATGCAGAAGAATGATTTAACAAATTCAACAACCATTCATTATCAAAACTCTTAGTAAACAATGAATAGAGGGGGAACTTCCCCAACTTTAAAAAAATATCTACAAAAATCCTGTAGCTGACATCATATTTAATGGTAAGAAACTCAAAGCTCTCCTAACAAAATCAGATACAAGGCAAGGATGTCTCCTCACACTCCTTCTTTTCAACATAATACTGTAAATTCTGGCTAATGCAATAAGAGAAGAAAAGGAAATAAAATGCATATTGACTGAGAAGATATCTGAAAGTGTCTTTGCAGTTGATGTAATTGTCTATGTAGATATCTGAAAAAATGACAAAAAAAAATCCCTCCTTGAATTAATAAGCAATTATAATAAGGAAACAATACACAAGGTTCTATTCTAACCACCACCCTCGTATCCCATCTGTTTCTTTTATTTTGTTTGAACATTTGGAATCTTTTTTCTTTGTATGATTTTATTAGTTATTGTGTCACATTTTTCACTTCTGTGGAATATTATCTCTGTTGGCCCTTCCAAGTCTTGTCCTCTATTATATAATTATATTTTTTTAAGTTAAGAAATTGAAAATTTTAAGTTGTATAGTTACTTTATGTTTATTAGTTTTATCAACACAGATTACATGTTCACCCAGATATCTTTCTTTTAAATTATGTATTCTGACTCCTTAACCAGCTTGTGTGTTTCTTGTGGACTATGTCTCAAAGCATGTAAGATAGCTTAACATTACAAGAAAGTCAGTATATAAGTATTAATTAAGTATTAATTTAATAGGGGTAGATTGCAACAGAAAAGAGAAAGATATGCAGTGAAAAATAGTAGTTGCCACAATTCCTCTGACAAGTTGGGGCATTTCTTATGGAGAGTATTTAGGAGGCTCCGTTCTCAAGGTTAAGCATGTATGTCCTCAACCCAGCTCTACAAACTTTCTTCTCTGCTGGTAGAATCAGAGAATTTGATTATTCTAGTACTGTGTGCAGTAAGTAGGCAAAGATTGTTTTCTCACTTACTGGTATGGCTGCTATCCTTAGGAAATCAGGAGATATTAAATTTTCATTGTGGGCTCCATTATAAAGCTAGCATTGTTTCTTTCTTTTTATTAGAATTTTTTTAATTGGGGTATAGTTGATATACAATATTATATTGGTTTCAAGTATACAACATAGTGATTTGACAGTTATGTACATTATTAAATGTTCACCCCAACTAGTGTAGTTACTATCTGTCTACATAGAAAGATGTCACAGAATTATAGACTGTATTCTCTATGCTATATTTTCATGCCCATGACTAATTTATATTATAATTGAGATTGTGTGCCCTTTATCCCCTTCACTTATTTCACCCACCCACACCAGTGCCTGCCCTGTGGCAATTAACAGTCTCTTCTCGGTACTATGAGACTACTGCTGTTTGTTTGGTTTTATTCTGTTTCTAGATAAATCTTATGGTATTTCTCTTTCTCTGCCTGGCTTATTTCACTTAGCATAATATCCAGAATTGTTTCTAAGTCACTGAATTTACAGGTAGTTTCACCTCACTTTCTGCAAACACTACCGACAACAGCAGCCTACACTGCAAACTTTACTCAGGTACTTGAGAACTGAGTTGTCCTGATCTCTTCTGTAGATTCTCACAGTCAGCAATAATAATGCTAATATTGAGTTCCTCTTAGCAGAAATTGTGGATCAAGGGAATCAACAGTGTGAAAATAAATGAAATTCCTCTGCCATCCTTTACCAGTAAAACCCATTCATTCAGTCACTAACTCAAGAATATATAGTATGTGCTTTCTTTGAGCAAAGAAGTGTTTTGTAATCTAGGGAGAGAGCAAGTAAAACTTAACAAATATATTCGCCCTCTTAGAGCTTAGTTTCTATTAATAGGGAGAGAAGGACCATTAAAAAAAGACAAATTAAATATATGTACTATTTGGACTGCTGCTAAGTTATGGAGAAAAACAAAGCAGAGGAAAAAGTTAAGGAGTACAGGGTGGTGAGGAGTGTGGTCAGGGAAAGCTTCGCAGGGATGTGACAGTTAATTGAAGGAGGAGGCCGCTGAGTATGCGTATCCTGAGGAGCAGTCTTCTAATGAACACCTGGGAGTGAGCAACAGTAAACTTGATATTAGCAAATTCCTAGAAATTAAAGAAAGGATAAAGTTTCACACATAATTTATGGATATAAGTGAAAATATATTTAAAGTTTTTCTTATTAAAAAGATACAAATACATTAAGCTCATTAATATTAAATATAAGATTAGGAGTATACAATTAAACTAAACAGTAAAATTAATGGAACTTAAGAAAAAGGATTTAAAGTCAAATTATAAAAGTGTTCTGTATGGATAAGTAAAATAGAAAATACCTAGTAAGTGAGAAAAGAATGACAGTTAAACTAAAATGAAGCCTTAGAAGAAAAAAATAAAATCACAATGTACAAAGACTAAGTATAGTAACACTTGGAAATTTAAAGAATGGGTAATGTTTAGAAATGACTGAAATTGATGCAAAAATACTTAGAACACATAGACATACAATAATAATAATATTCCACATCAGAAATGTTTTAAAAAATACCCCAGGGTAATTTTAGTTGATTTTCAAGGAACAGAAATATTCAATGCTATAGAAATGTTTACAGCCCACCTAAAATATCAATCCATCACTAGGGTAGCTTCACAGCTTGACAGATATATAAAATGTTCAGAGAAATTTTGGTTATGAATTTAAATGTAAAAAAGTGAATAAAGTAACAGCAAATTGACTTCAATAGTTTTTAGATAAAATAATTTACCATGATCAACTAAGCTTTATTCAAAAAATGAACATTTATTTAATTCTACAGATCTTGTTAATACAATTCAGTTGAAGTTATGCTATATAAACACATAGTTAAGTGTTTTAAAAGTATTTGTTGAATTTGAGGCAATGTTCCAAATAAAAATTCAAGTGAAATTGGACTATATGAAAAGTGCCCAAAGAATCTTTACCAAAATTTAACTGCACACATCATAGTAAATATAAAACACTAGTCATATATATCAAAATCAGGAATAAGACATCAGAGGCTCTTATCATTGCAATGTTTTAAGCATATCCTAAATTTTCTAGATTGTTCAATAAGAATGTAAAATGGAATTAATGGCACAGATACCATTAATGCCATATAAGAAGAGAAATTTTTACTAAGAATAGCAGATCTTGAGAAAACCAAAATAGTTCCATACAAATCAAACCTTCTCAGATCACAGAAATTTCTGTGTCCCCCAGTATCATTTTGGCTATTCTTGGGGTACAAGGATCTCTCCAAGGGACTTCTTATAGACTTCAACAGTGTGAATTAGATCCACAAAATTAATGGAAGGGAGAAATCTTCTCTATATGATGTCAGGAAAGAGATTTGAAGACCAGATAATCCTGTGCCTAAAAATAAAAATAATCATTCATTTTATGCAAAAGCATTTCAGAATATTGTTTCAATATAGCTATTCCTACATTTAAAGCAAAATCTAAAAAACTGGTTTTAAAATATTTAAATAATTAAAAGTGCAACCTTTGTCTTATTTTTCATGCCAGAATTTTTAAAGTAAATCTGGATTTCACATTGTAAAGATAAATACTCCTTTAGTTGTAAATGAAAGTCCATCAACTTTTAAAAAGAGATATTTTCTCCCAATTTTTCTAGACAGTCTTTGTAATTATACTTAATGTATGTATAATAGTTCGGTGTTTATGTATATATGGTCTATGATAATTTAACATTTTAATGTTAGAGAATTAATTTCTAATTTTTGAATTTTATTTAAGTATTAAGTATAATTTATATTTTATTTATATTGAATTATTTCATTTAAAATATTAAATGACTAATTATAATTTATTGAATTATTAATAGTACAAGAGTAATTTCACTGCCATATCAATGTGAATAAATATCTTATGACTTGCTGTATAATGCCATTTGTTTTAAAAAATGTACAGTTTATAAGTTCTTGTAAGGGTTATATATGCTGATTTCACTGCAATATTTCTTAAATGCTTTTATTTTTTTTAATAGTTTATTTTTGTATCATTAATCTACAATTATATGTGCAATATTATGGTGATTAAACTATCCCCTTCATCAGGTCCCCCCCACCAACCCCATTACAGTCATTGTCCATCAGCGTAGTGAGATGCTATAGAGTCACTCCTTGTCTTCTCTGAGTTGTACAGCCCTCCCCGTGCCCCCCCAACATTACATCTGCTAATCGTAATGCCCCCTTTTCCCCCTTGACCCTCCCTTCACACCCATCCTCCCCAGTCCCTTTCCCTTTGGTAACTATTACGGCGTTCTTGGGCTCTGTGAGTCTGCTGCTGTTTTGTTCCTTCAGTATTTTTTCTTTGTTCTTATACTCCACATATGAGTGAAATCATTTGATACTTGTCTTTTACAGCTTGGCTTATTTCACTGAGCATAATACCCTCTAGCTCCATCCATGTTGTTGCAAATGGTAGGATTTTTTTTCTTCTTGTGGCTGTATAATATTCCATTTTGTATATGAACCACCTCTTCTTTATCCATTCATCTACTGATGGACACTTAGGTTGCTTCCATTTCTTGGCTATTGTAAATAGTGCTGCGATAAACATACGGGTGCATCTGTCTTTTTCAAACTGGGCTGCTGCATTCTTAGGGTAAATTCCTAGGAGTGCAATTCCTGGGTCAAATGGTATTTCTATTTAGAGTTTTTTGAGGAACCTCCATACTACTTTCCACAAGCGTTGAACTAATTTGCATTCCGACCAGCAGTGTAGGAGGGTTCCCTTTTCTCTACATCCTCACCAACATTTGTTGTTGTTTGTGTTTTGGACGTTGGCGATCCTCACTGGTGTGAGGTGGTATCTCATTGTGGTTTTAATCGGCATTTCTCTGATGATTAGTGATGTGGAGCATCTTTTCATGTGCCTGTTGGCCATCTGAATTTCTTCTTTGGAGAAGTGTCTATTCATGTACTCTGCCCATTTCTTAATTGGATTATTGGCTTTTTGTTTGTTGAGGTACATGAGTTCTTTATATATTTTGGATGTCAATCCCTTCTTGAATACGTCATTTATGAATATATACTCCCATACAGTAGGATGTCTTTTTGTTCTACTGGTGGTGTCCTTTGCTGTACAGAAGCTTTTCAGCTTCACATAGTCCCACTTGTTCATTTTTGCTTTTGTTTCCCTTGCCCGGGAGATATGTTCATGAAGAAGTTGCTCATGTTTATGTCCAAGAGATTTTTTCCTATATTTTTTTCTAAGAGTTTTATGGTTTCATGACGTACATTCAGGTCTTTGATCCACCTTGAGTTTACCTTTGTGTATGGAGTAAGACAGTAGTCCAGTTTCATTCTCTTACATGTAGCTGTCCAGTTTTTCCAACACCAGCTGCTGAGGAGGCCATCATCTCCCCAATGTATATCCAATGCTCCCTTATCAAATATTAATTGACTGTATATGTTTGGGTTAATGTTTGGACTTTCTATTCTATTCCACTGGTGTGTGGGTCTGTTTTTGTGCCAGTACCAAATTGTCTTCATCACTGTAGCTTTGTAGTAGAGCTTGAAGTCAGAGAGGATAATCCCCCCTATTTTATTCCTCCTTCTCAGGATTGGTTTGGCTTTTCGGGGTGTTTTGTGGTGCCATATGAATTTTAGAATTATTTGTTCCAGTTCATTGAAGAATGCTATTGGTATTTTGGTACGGATTGCATTGAATCTGTAGATTGCTTTGGGTAGTTTAGCCATTTTGACAATATTTATTCTTCCTAGCCAAGAGCATGGGATGAATTTCCATTTGTTAGTGTCCTCTTTAATTTCTCTTAGGAGTGTCTTGTAGTTTTCAGAATAAGGGTCTTTCACTTCCTTCGTTAGATTTATTCCTAGGTATTTTATTCTTTTTGATGCAATTGTGAATGGAATTGTTTTTCTGATTTCTCTTTCTTTTAGTTCATCATTAGTGTATAGGAAAGCAACAGATTCTGTGTGTTAATTTTGTATCCTGCAACTTTGCTGAATTCAGATATTAGTTCTAGTAGTTTTGGAATGGAATCTTTAGGGGTTTTTATGTACAATATCATGTCATCTGCAAATAGTGACAATTTGACTTCTTCTTTACCAATCTGGATGCCTTGTATGTCTTTGTTTTGTCTGATTGCCATGGCTAGGACCTCCAGTACTATGTTGAATAACAGTGGAGAGAGTGGGCATCCCTGTCTTTTTGCGATCTTAGATGAAAAGTTTTCAGCTTCTCGCTGTTAAGTATGATATTAGCTGTGGGTTTGTCATATGTGGCCTTTATGATGTTGAGGTACTTGCCGTCTATACCCATTTTGTTGAGAGTTTTAATCATGAATGGATGCTGAATTTTGTCAAATACTTTTTCAGCATCTATGGAGATGATCGTGTTTTTTTTGTTCTTTTTGTTGATGTGGTGAATGATGTTGACGGATTCTCGAATGTTGTACCATCCTTGCATCCCTGGGATGAATCCCACTTGATCATGCTGTATGATCCTCTTGATGTATTTTTGAATTCGGTTTGCTAATATTTTGTTGAGTATTTTTGCATCCACGTTCATCAGGGATATTGGTCTGTAGTTTTCTTTTTTGGTGAGGTCTTTACCAGGTTTTGGTATTAGAGTGATGCTGGCTTCATAGAATGAGTTTGGAAGTATTCCCTCCTCTTCTATTTTTTGGAAAACTTTAAGGAGATTGAGTGTTATTTCTTCTGTATATGTCTGGTAGAATTCAGAGGTGAATCCATCTGGTCCAGGGGTTTTGTTCTTGGGTAGTTTTTTGATTACAGCTTCAATTTCGTTGCTGGTGATTGGTCAGTTTTTTTTTCTGTTTCTTGCTTGGTCAGTTTTGGAAGGTTGTATTTGTCTAAGAAGCTGTCCATTTCTTCTGTGTTTTCCAGCTTGTTAGCATATAGATTCTCATAATATTCTCTTATGATTCTTTGTATTTCTGTGGGATCCGCCGTGATATTTCCTTTCTCATTTCTGATTCTGTTTATGTGTGTAGATTCTCTTTTACTCTTAATGAGTCTGGCTAGGGGTTTATCTATTTTGTTTATTTTTTCAAAGAACCAGCTCTTGGTATTACTGATTTTTTCTATTTTATTCTTCTCAATTTTATTTATTTCTTCTCTGATCTTTATTATGTCCCTCCTTCTGGTGACTTTGGGTCTTGTTTGTTCTTCTTTTTCCAATTTCGGTAATTGTGTCTTTAGACTATTCATTTGGGAGTGTTCTTCTTTCTTTAGATAGGCCTGGGTTGCAATATACTTTCCTCTTAGAACTGCCTTTGCTGCGTCCCACAGAAGCTGTGGCTTTGTGTTGTTGTTTTCATTAGTCTCCTTATATTCTTTGATTTCTGTTTTAGTTTGGTCATTAACCCATTGATTAATTAGGAGAATGTTGTTAAGTCTCCATGTATTTGTGAGCCTTTTTGTTTTCTTTCTAAAATTTAATTCTAGTTTTATACCTTTGTGATCTGAGAAGTTGGTTGGTAAGATTTCAATATTTTCGATTTTACTGAGGTTCTTTTTGTGCCTAGTATGTGGTCTATTCTGGAAAATGTTCCGTACGCACTTGAGAAGAATGTGTATCCTTTTGCTTTTGGGTTGTAGAGTTCTGTAGATGTCTGTGAGGTCCATCTGTTCTAGTGTGTTGTTCAGTGCCTCTGTGTCTTTACGTATTTCCTGTCTGGTTGATCTGTCCTCTGGAGTGAGTGGTGTGTTGAAGTCACCTAAAATGAATGCATTGCTGTCTATTTCCTCCTTTAATTCTGTTAGTATTTGTTTCACAAATGCCGGCACTCCTATGTTGGGTGCATATATATTAAAATGGTTATACCCTCTTGTTGGACTGACCCCTTCATCCTTCTGTAATGTCCTTCTTTATCTCTTGCTACTTTCCTCATTTTGAAGTCTATTTTGTCTGATACAAGTACTGCAACACCTGCTTTTTTCTCCTTGTGTGCATGAAATATCTTTTTCCGTCCCTTCACTTTTAATCTGGGGATATCTTTGCGTTTGAGGTGAGTTTCTTGTAAGCAACATATAGGTCGGTCTTGCTTTTTTATCCATTCTGTTACTCTGTGTCTTTTGATTGGTGCATTCAGTCCTTTTACATTTAGGGTGATTATGGATAGGTATGTACTTATTGCCATTGCTGGCTTTAGGTTTGTGATTACCAAAGGTTCAGGGGTTGCTTCCTAACTATCTAACAATCTAACTTAACTTTCTTGTTAAGTTATTGTAGACACAGTCTGATGTTACTTTATTTCTCTCCCTTCTTATTCTTCCTCCTCCATTCTTTACATACTAGGTGTTTTATTCTTTGCCTTTAGTTAGTATTTGGATGGTCTGCTTTCTTTGCTATGGTTTTATTTTCTCTGGTGACATCTTTTTAGCCTTAGGAGTACTTCTCTCTAGAGCAGTTCCTTTAAGATGTCCTGTAGAGGTGGTTTATGGGAGGCAAATTCTCTCAGCTTTTGCTTGTATGGAAATTGTTTAAAACCTCCATCATGTTTAAATGATTATCGTGCTGGATACAATATTCTTGGTTAGAGACCCTTCTGTTTCATTACGTTAAATATGTCATGCCATTCTCTTCTAGCCGGTAAGGTTTCTGTTGTGAAGTCTGATGATAGTCTGATGGGTTTTCCTTTGAAGGTGATCTTTTTTCTTTCTCTAGCTGCCTTTAATACTCGGTCCTTATCTTTGATCTTTGCCATTTTAATTATTACGTGTCTTGGTGTTGTCTTCCTTGAGTCCCTTGTGTTAGGAGATCTGTGGGCTTCCATGGACTGCAAGACTATTTCTTTCCCCAGCATGGGGAAGTTTTCAGCAATTTTTTCTTCAAAGACACTTTCTATCCCTTTTTCTCTCTCTTCTTCCTCTGGTACTCCTATAATGCGAATATTGTTCCACTTGGATTAGTCACACCGCTCTATTAATAGTCTTTCATTCCTAGAGATCCTTTTATCCCTCTCTGCCTCAGCTGCTCTGTATTCCTGTTCTCTGATTTCTATTCCACTAAGAATCTCTTGCATCTCGTCCAGTCTGTGGTTAAGCCAGTCAATGGCTTGTCTCATTTCTGCATTGTCTTTCCTGACTTCCCTCACTTCCTCCCTCTGCTCTTGCATATTTCTCTGTAGACCCATCAGCATGGTCATGACTTTTATTCTGAATTCTTTTACAGGAAGATTCTGCATTTCTATCCCTTCCGGTTCCCTCTCAGGTGTTGTCTGTGTCTGGGTGATTTTTGTCTGTACCATATTCCCCTTCCTTTTCATGTTGATAGAAGTGGTCGCTGGTAAGTGCCACATATGTCAGCTGAGCTCTTTAAGACTTAAAAAAAAAAAAAAAGAACATACAAGCAAAAAAAAAGAAGGTAGAGAAAGAAAAGAGAAAAAGAAGAAAGAAAGAAAGGAAAGAAAAAAAAGGGAAAAAAAATACCAAAAACGCCCACCTGGAGTGGATTCCGTAAGAATGCTGTAGGTGTCGCTCTGTAGCTCTGGCCTGGGCGGGAACAAACGGGAGGCTGTTGTTCCCTGTATAAAGGTTTAGTGTGGCTGCTACCCTTTCTCAGTCACCAGCCAAGGGGTCTGAAATTCCTCAGGACTCCCAGCCCGCTGGGCTGAGTGTGCCGGGGCGATGGTGTTCCCTCGCTGGGCCCCCCGCCTCTCCAAGACCGCTATAAACAGCGCGCGCTTTTCTCTTGTCCCGGGGCACTGGCTGCATGGACCCGGGTGCGTTCCCAGCTCAAAACCTGCACCTTCTGCTTCTCCAATGTCCGATGCACTGCACGATGTGTGTCATGCAGAGCACCTGGGCTGGTTATTTCGCGGGCCTGTTCTTCCACTCCCTCCTGGCTCTGAATTCTCTCCTCCCGCTGGTTCACTGTGGTGGGTGAGTGCTCAGGTCCTGCCGGTCTCGGCTCCATATCTTACCTGTGTCGCGCTGTTCTGAGTCCTCTCCGGTGTAGCTGCACGCTGTGCGCTTTCCTGTGTATTCTGGTCTCCCTTGTAGGAATAGTTGTTTTTGTTGTATTTTCGTAGATTTATATAGTTTTGGGAGGAAATTTCCGCCACCCTGCTCACGCCGCCATCTTCCCGGAACGTTTTTAAATGCATTTTAACAATTTCTCCTTTAGATACCATAAAATATTATCTCAAGGATGTATTAATTTGCATTTTTATTATTAATGTTAGTGACCATAATACTCTTTATTTTCATATTCTATGGGTTTAAAGTTATTTTTTAAGCTGTTTATTATTATAGGTAGACAAATTAAGTACTGAATTGTGTTCATCTAAATACCTAATTGCACTCATCTAAAATCAGCTATATTTTCCCAGACAAATGAATTATTAAAGCAAAGATTTGAATAGGCAAAAATTATCTGCAATAGTATTTTAAAAGGCATTTAATTTTGTTCCTCATGTATTTATTAAGCTTTTACTTCATTTATGTAGAGCATAAGAATGTTTCTTATCTTATCAAAGGGATATGTGTCTCATTGAGATTAGATTCTTTAAAGACTATGACACTTCAATGGTTATGAGATATGAGCTCTTTACAAGCCTGATTTTTAACACATCATGTTAAGTTAAATAACTGAGACAGGTACTGTATGGTAAGCTCCCTAGGAGGAATTACAGTACACAGCTACTCTTATTTTAATGATGTATTATGCTCATTCTTATATGAAAGAAAATGAAATGAGAATCATTATGAACAAAGAAGAAAGCATGCTAGAGAATATTATTAGACTTTACTAAATCTATCCTTTTGTACTCACCTAATTTAAGAATTTATGAGGGCTGATATGGTTAGAATGTAGTAAAATCATGTAGAATAAAAAAATCCTCTTGGTCTCACACCTCCAGTATAAGCTCATTACTGCTAGAATTATTTTATAAGACAGAAATCTGCTTTAAAAATGTGGAAGATCTTTGTCTGACTTTAAGAAACCTTACCCATCTCTAATTATAGGAGTACTAGAACTCTTCCCCTCCCCTTCTACATATTGTGAACTCAAAACACTCCAAACCTCCCTTCATCCTCTCAGTAGGACATGCCTCACATCTTTACTTTTTGCAGATTCTTCTTCTCAGTGTCCTTTCTCATCTGTGTTTGTTTCCTATGGGGGGGAGGGGGCGTGTCTAACAAACTACCACAAACTTGATGGCTTAAAACAACACAAATTATTAGCTTACAATTCTGGAGAAATCTTAAATAGTTCAGCTGTGTAGCACCAGCATCTCTGCGACTGCTGCCTTGAACTTGTCCTTTCTTCATTTGTCCCACATCCCAAAGGTATAGCCTTCCCTTCACCCCACACCCTGGACATGAATTTCTTGCCTAAGGACTGTAAGAATAACTCGTTTGAAAATATACAACCAACATACTCTTCTCAAAATACCAAACCTTCCATTTTTTTAGAGGAGTTAATTTCACATGGAAAATGAGTCAAGCTTGAAAAATCATCATACATGAATTCTACCAGTAAAACTAGAATTTAGGACACTGAAACATACAACCAGGAAAGGACAGTGGGCTGCTATCCTAGTGTGGCAAGAACTCTTCATTATGAATGTATTGTTCTGGTGAAATAGTTCTGACTGCCAGTGGGTGACTACTAACTAGAATTGCCCACAGGTCTCATAGATGATGATGAAAGCCCAGAACCAGCAACCCTTTGGGAGCTTGAGAAGAAACCGATTATACAGGGTGACATTGCTGAATATTCTTCAGCTGTGTGTATGGATCCAGATTTGTTAAACTGTACCACACACATTGTGACAGTGACTGTTAATTGAGATAATGCTGAAAATGTAAGACCTCCATGGAGAATTTGTGGCAGTAATTTCTTTACCAAAAAATGATCTGCTGAAGAGACTTGGTGCTCTGGTAGCCGAAGAATATCTGACAGTAGACGCCAGAGTCTAGTGCTGGGCTCTGGTGCTCAACTATGCAAAGACAAGGCTATCTGGAGGGCTCTTCCTAAAATTTTAAGGCCAAAGGACAATGGCTGTGTTTTGCAAATGAAACCACCATGCCTCCTTCTCTGAGACTTTTTATTCAGCTTAGTTTAATGTAGATTTGAAATTAACTTTTTTTATAAAATGAAAGCAATGCAGGATGACCCCCACCAAAAATAAATAAATAATAATAATAATCCAACACTGGAGTCTAGGTAGATGAAATAATGACAGAACATAAATATCAGCCCCTGAAAAGAAGCCAAAAGATGAGATCATGTTCAATAACTTATCAAATCTGATTCAGTGCTATGCTGACAATGAGAACAAAATAGGTTTGGGAAAGATGTTGGATTCTAGTAGACAGCCTCTAAAGTGAAAGGGAAGCTGATGGGAATGAGAGGCATCTGTGCCATTTTTTCTTTCTAAAACAAAGTTTATGAAGAACATGAAACAGGGTCCTATTATCAGCTTGGGTATAGGAAAAGTACCCAGAAACCAAATCATAAGGCAGAGAAATATTCTACAGCTTGAGAGAATGGAAGAAGTTGTTAGCATCTTCTGAAGTATACAAGAGTAAAAATGTATTTCAAACCTTCTCTTGAAGGTATGGATGCTAACTAGGCAGTGATGATCCTTGCTATAACCAGTGATTTTAGAAAACATTTACCTACAACAGAAAGCCTTGAAGACAATTTAGACCTTTGAGAAAGACACCCTAATTCACAGAGCTACTTATGAATAACATTTGGGATTTCCTTTAGATTTAACAACTTTTTCTGCTGGTGTGTTTACCCAATGCAATATACCATTTACTAGGCTTAGATGATTATTGACAATCACACTCCATTTTTGAACAGTTAAATCTCACCTCAGACACATTTGAACTTCACTGTAGTTAATAATTCCTAAAACTGACTATAAAGCAGGGCTAAGCCTCTATTTCTATTTAATTTCTACTGTCAGATTCAGGCTCCTGTAGGGAAACTGAAACCTGTCAGGGTTTCCTAGACAACAATCTGAAAATGGTAGAAAAAGGAAGATCTTTCAAAAGCTGGCAAGGATGCTGAGAAATGGGAAGCCTCCTATCGTGTTGGTGGGAATGTAAATTGGTGCAACAGTTACAGAAAGCAATATGGAGGTTCCTCAAAAAACTAAAAATATAAATACCATTTGACTCAGTAATTTCACTCCTAGGAATATACCTGTAGGAAACAAGATCCCTGATTCAAAAAGACATATGCACCCCTCTGTTTATCACAACACTGTTTACAATAACCATGAAATGGAAGCAACATAAGTGTCCATCAATAGATGAATGGATAAAAAAGATGTGCTACATATACACAATGGGATATTATTCAGCCATAAAAAAAAGAAATCTTATCATTTGCAACAACATGGATGGAGCTAGAGGGTATTATTCTCAATAAAATAAGCCAGGTGGAAAAAGACAAGTACCAAATGATTCCACTTATTTGTGGAGTATAATAACAAAACAGCAGTAGACTCATAGACACTGAGAAGGGACTAGTGGTACCAAAAAGGATGGGTTTGGGAAGTTGGGGGTTAGGAGAAGGGGATTAAGGGACACAATAATTTGCAATCACAATATAGGTTGATCATGAGACAGTAGTACAGCACAGAGAATACAGTTAATAATTCTATAACATCTTACTATGTTGATAGACAGTAACCACACTGGACAGGGGGAGAACTTGATAATATAGGTGAATGTTGAACCACTGTGTTGCATATTTGAAACCATCATAAGATTGTATATCAATGATAATTTAATAAGAAAAAGAAAGAGGAAGAACTTTTAAGACTCTTCCTTGTGTCAAAACTGATGCTTTACTACATGCAATGCCAGCACTTATTTGCACCTATGACTACTTATCTGTGGTCATTTTCCCTGCCCCCAAATTTTTATTTCCAGTGGGCCATTTAATTTTCCAAAGAAGAAGCAGAGGTAGCCCAGAGATGATTTCACCTTCTGTGGACAATAGACCAGAATAATGATTGACCAACCTAGAAAATATAAAACTCTAGAATTTAATGTTTTGCCTGTTTGCAGGGTGAATATGGTTCACTTAAAATTTAATTGAGGCATATGGACCGACCTGAGATGGTCTTTTGGATTAGAAGCAAAATAAAGGATCTCTTAAATTTCAAGTCTCTCCTTACTCACAAAGTATCACTTCCACACATAATACATATTTTTTGTTCTAAGAAACTACTTCAGTCTGTGTCCATTTTAATTGAAACTTTTGAGTAATATAGAGATTAATGATTTTACTAAGCAGATTATATAAAAATGAATGTTAACTCTTTGAAATACAATTGAAATAATTTACTCCTTATGACATGGTTTTAGTACATCAGTAAAAGACTGTACTAAAGGATCAGACACACTGTAGCTTTCATATGAACCAAGAAATTACTACTTACTAATTAATCATAGTCTAATTGCAAAGTTTAAAACATTACATCATAGTTTTAAGTATGTGGCTGTCCTTTACCATGACATTTACTTTGAGTGTAATATTTTATTGAATCTGTAATTCACCACTCTATTGTATGCCATTGAGAAAAAAGACATTACGCTTTTAAAAATTATTTCCTTTACTTTAAAATTTTATTTCCTATTTTCATAGAACATGTTTTTATAGTTACATTATAATTTTTAAAAAATACATTATTTTACATTAAAATTTAAAGGAAATTATAAGTAAAATTAATTATAAGTGAAATTGGCTATATCTGCTTAAAATTTTTCATATTCTGATACAAACTCATTGAAACCTTTCCCAGTTACTAATAATCCATATCTGTGTTTTTCTACATAATACTATTTTCTCAAGAGAGTTACTAATCCAGTCTTTCTAAATTTTTTTTTAATATTACATCTATAAAAAACTGTTAGATGACTTGGAAATTAAATTCAAGAGAGAGAAAAACAAAAGGACTGAACAGATGAATGTAAAATATTGAAGAGAAAATTAATGACCTAGAGAATTGAGCCAAAGAATCCTCCCTGAAATCAATGCAACATTACAAATATATTTGAGACAACTTCCAAAAAGTGGAAGATACAGCAAAAATCCCATCATTTACCAAATAGGAATAGCAAGAGGAGATAAAAGGAGGTGGATATATGAAATAATAAAACATTTGCTAATTCTGAAGAAAGATAAATTATCATATTAAAAGGCCCAGGGCATACCAAGCAAAATATATAGCTACCTACATCAAAATATGTCTTAGTAAAATTTTAGTACCAAAATTACAATTTTTAAATAATGTATAAAAGTTAGAATTAAAATATGTATTGTCCTTTTTTAGATATTAAAATCATTGCTGTGTGACCTAGATTTGAAATTCTTACTCATAATTGGTTTTGATTAGCAAAATAAAATTTTCAGAATGTTACAATGATTTAGTATTTCTCTTAAATTTCCAAATAAAAACTTTGGAGACAAAAAGTACATAATAAGGAATTAAAATTTTATATTAAAAATAAAACACTTCAATTATCAGTTTCCATATTTTGTAAATTTATGTATTGTAAGATTTGAAAAATTGGATTTCATCTGCATTATATGTCATGTAAAATTGAGTTGTTATATTTTCTGATATTTAGTTATTTAGTTATTACAGTTATATATAATAGTTCTTATAAAATGGTATCACACATTGAATTGTAATATAATTATTGCTATTTTGGATATGTGTATACCTACACAAAATATATTTTTAGAGGGGAAGGTCTTATAAAATTTGAATGACTGAATGGTAAATTAATAACATAATTGTGATCTTATTTTTTTTTAATATGCTAGTTGATGCTAATGCAGTTTTTTTCACTTTGGTTTTCTTCAGAAGACCAATGTTTTTGACCCAGGTTTAGTTTTTTTCAGGGAATGTTTTACAACTGTTTGCAAGTATTCAACTTTATTGAGCTCTAAAATTTTTGCTTCCTCAGAGTTAGTAGTTCACTACTGATTCAAACATGGTTACTCATTTCCTAAGTTGTTGTTTGATTGCCATCCGCATTATCCCCTTTGACTCAGGGAGAAGAAGAATCTGTTTAAACACCCACCATTAACTTCTTGAATCCTTGTCTCTCGTGTCACTGTTGAGGTGCTGACAGATTCACAGTGTGTCCAGAACATACTATTACTCAGGCATCATCAGCTTTGTTTGAACCAAGGATGACTGACACTGATGTTTATGTCAATCATAGAAATTGTATTTTCTGGGTAAAAAAAAAAAGCTGATATATTTTATTTCATTTGTGTTTTCAAGACTTCTTTAATAAAAGCACAAAAATCATAATAAAATAAACACCTTGCCTTTTTGCCTTTATATTTTACTCTTACTATTCAAGAAACTGAAAGGCCATAAGACCTATGATCTTACTTTTTATGCAAATATCATCTTTTAAAAGGAGAAAGAATCAATGGAGGAAAGGGATGATATTCTTACACCAGTGTTTAGGAAGCAATACAACAATAGAAGCCATGTGCAGGGAATGTAGTTGAAACAGTTTGCCAATAGCCAGATCTTTCTTAGAACTTGGACTGTGGCCATGGAAAACAGCATCTTTCACTTGCTTATTTGCAGTCCATATGTCTTCTATCATGAAGTGTCCAAATCTTTACACTGCATTTTGAAATTCTTTATATATTCTCTCTCTCTGTATCTCTCCCCACCACCACCTCTCTCTATATATATCTCTCTCCCATGTCCTATATATATATATATCCTTCCTCAATTGTGTGTTTTGAAAATGTTTTCTTCCAGTCTGTGACTTGTCTTTTTATTTTCTTACAGACTCTTTCAAAGAACTGAGGTTTTTAATTTTTATACCATCCAGCTTCTGTTTTGTAGTTTTGAATTGTGCTTCCTGAGTTGTATCTAAGAAATCTTTACCTAAGCCAAGGTCACACATTTTATCTCATCTTTTCATATAAAGGAGGCATAGTTTTATGTTCATATTTAGGTTTATAATACATTTTGTGTTATATTTTGTGTGATGTGAGGAATTTACCAAAGTTCACTTTGTTTTTCATATGCTGTCAAGGTGTTCCAGAACAATTTGTTGAAAAATCTATACTTTCTCCATTTATTTACTTCTTAACTTCTTTGAAAATCAATTGACAATATACATAGTGGTATCTTTCTGGATTATAATTTCTCTTCCATTGATTGTTGTGCCTTTCCCATTTTCAATATCCCATTATCTCATTTATGATAGCTTATGGCAACCCTTGAAATTAAGTAATAAGAACCCTCCCCAAATGTATTCCTCTGTTTCAGAATTGCATTGACTAATTTAGTTACTCTTCCTTTCCATATGTATTTTGAATCATTTTGCATTGTACTAAACAAAACAAAACAAAACAAAAATTTGTGATTTTTATTGGGATTGAGTAAAACTGATGAACTAATTCAGGAAAAATTGGCATTTTAATTGAGAATTTAATTCATGGAAAGGGTGTAAGGTGTATCTCTCAAGTTATGCAGGTTACTTTGCTTCTTATCAGTGTTCATATATGTTTTGCATATATAGCACATATATTATTAAATTTATGTCTAAGTATTTCATGTTTTCTGGTCCTATATTTTTTCTTTTAATTTCAATTGGACCTGAAGTCCACTCCCTTCTGCCCCCCCACTTTAATTACTGATATTGTAATTTCTGTCTTCTCTATGTTTTCCTTGATCATTCTGGGTTTTCTGATCTCAAAGAAGGTGGTTTTGGTTTTGTTGATTTTTATATATGGTATTTATTTATTTATGTGTTATTAATTGGTTTTAACTCTGATCTGCTAAATTGAACTATATGTGTATGTAGAGGTGTGTGTGATTGAATCAGTCTAGTTAAAAGCTTTAGTTTCATTGTGCTACGGTTATTTTCAGTGCACCACCATCTTCAAATATTTCTAGCATCACATTGTGCTTATTTTGGGAAGTTGGAATGCTAAAGGATTTATCTCACTATTCATGCTCTTCCCCGAGGTTATGACCTTAACAATTTAAATGGTATTAAATATAATAGACATAAGATGATTTATAATAAAACTGTTTATTTTAAATGGTAATATGAACATTTAGAAAATTTAATGTTGATAAAGATAAAACATTTTTCTATGAAACCAGGCAGCAACTTTTCCCATTAACATAAATTTAAAGTGTCACTATTTTTTACAACAGCCTAGCAAAGATTGCAAAGATGACACAGCCAGGGTAAAGATAAAAGTTTTCAGGTGTTCTCACTTATTTAATTTGTATAATAACTATGAAGTGAATGTTGATTTTTTTTAATAAGCACGTTAATCTATATACATAAAGGCCACACACACACACGCACATACACACATACATGCACCTGCATACATACATATGCCATGGCTATATAGTAGAGGACTTACTTTAGTATACTAGTGTGATTTTAATCATCATATGTCTCCTGACATTATGATAACCATGAAACTTCAATCTCTTTGAGATTATAACAACTTGAAATAATTTGAGAAACAAATAGAATTAGAAATAAAATATTAGTGTTACAGTTGTTTACATTGGGGCCAAAATGTTTAAAAAAATTTTTCTGACACTCAGAACACCGTATTCCAGCAAGCAACCTTGATGCAGGTATGACATTTGTGAATGTAGAGTTGGAGGAAAACAGAAATGAGTAGAAAGACTTAGTTTGTGGTGCTGCTCTGAGAAAGTTTCTGTCAACCTATGGGAACCCCAAGCAAGGAATGCCCAATAAAAGAATTCTGTTTTGGGTAGGAGTGTCCCAGATATAGTACCTAACGCCCCTTAGGCATTATTTGGAAAGAGTCTAAAGAGGCAGAGTCTGAGTGCTGTGATGGGTACGAAAGCTACAGCAGCTGTAGGGAGTTTGCTAACCACACTCTTCAGAGCAGGTTCTTTAATGGGAGACCTGAGGAGCAAACCCCATTATGTGCCATGACAGATAACAGGGAAATACTAGGAAATGAATAATAGAATGCTCTTAGAAAAGCAAAGCTGGGCCGTTGTTGAATTATTGTTGGTGTAAGCCACAAAAAATGAGGTTAAAAAAAACTTTATTACTGTTACTTTATTAAAGTGAGTCATGGACCAAAGCCATATTTGGAACATGCAGATATTTAATCAGCCTCCTTGAATGGTTCTGGCTCATGGGACTGGCCAGCTCCCACTAGCTACCTCTATGTTCTTCAAAAATTTCTTGCAGGGCTTCTCCAGCAACTCTTTTAACCCAGGCAGAAGCATATCTAATTAGGTGGACTTCTAGGGCTCTTTCCATAGTCCCTAAACATTGAGGGTCAGATTTCTAGGCTCTTCTGCTGAGTTCTTCATGCCCACCCCTATCATTGCCATAACCCTATTGAACAGGGCATGTGACAGCCACCTCTACATGGATTTCTCTGTGTCCACATTTGGCTCATCCATTGCTTTTGCCCTGATGAACTCGGCAGCCAGGTCAACTCCAGTGGAAGAGCAGTCCCCACTCTCTGGCTTTCCTTCAAAGGCAGTTGGCCAGTCCTTCCTTCAACCTCTAGAAGGTCTCTGTCCACTGTTTTTCACAGTAATGACTGAGGCACCTAACTGTGGTGTATCTGAAGGACAAGGAACACTTTTCAAGCTCTTTGAAGGACTACCTGCACCTTCAATAAGTTTCACTAGGTTTAGAATTATGGGGAAGTACCTTTTCCTCGCTAATAAAAAATTAGGTAGGGGTTCTAATTAGGGAAACAGTCCTCTCCAAATAAAGTTATTTACAAATCACTTTGCTTTCACTTTATCTGACTCCTTAATCTGGTATGACACTGGAGTTCATAGGCATGGAAGAGGGTCTGGAAAAACTTCGTAATTTTTTATATGAGTGGGATTTTCAACTCAACACTCGTCTTGGTATTATAACATGTATACTATTGAAAACTTAATCAAAACTGAGGAGGAGATATTGTGTTCTAACATTCTGTTTCATTACAATAAGTGTCAATCATGGGAAAAGCATAGTATTTTGGTATCACAGAAGAGGAGCCCTTTAATTTTCCTGAAGTTAAGCCATAGGTTTTCATAGTCTGAAGAACTTTCAGAAATATATGTTTTGTGATCTTTAAATCATATATACTTGGAGATTATTGGTATAAGTAATTGGTAAAAATCTCCAATATTTTGGGCTTTCATTCTTATTTGTACTAGTGTGTCTATGACATGAATTAATTTTAAAACATACCATGATTGACTTCTAACAGTCAAGTCACATTGACTATAACCATACTTCTAGTTTTATGATATATTCAGTTAACTCAAAAACAATTTAGCCATAGAGATTATAGTATTATGTACACACTTGTTTCATTCACTGCTTAAAAATGGTTGCTCTAATCAAGAATTTACAGCCCAGGTTAATTTTAATCAGAAAGACCTCTTTCCACATACAGCTGCTACAAGCCTGTTATCCTTATCTTAATCTACACCAGTGACTTGGCAGCAATTAGATTTTATTGGTGAAATGAATGACTTGTTAGATAAAAAAACTAGAAATTGGCTTTCTGAAGAATTTAGTAAATTCACTATATGTTAATAGGCTAAGATATTTTATAGACACCCTCACCTTCTCTAGTATTAATGGGCCTTAAGAATCTGGTAGGCCTTGTATGTCTCTGATATATTCAGGCATCAGTCTCCAGGTTTGATTGTGTAAAAGACTTAGTCCAATGAGACTTAGCTTCCAAAATTTGCCCCTGAAATGTAGTCATGTTTGCCTTAGATAATTTTTCATTAAAAGTGTTCTGAAAACACCCAAAGCCAAGATTTCTAAGCCCACCAAATAGGTTGTCAGAGGTTTGATCCTTACATGCTAGGAAATGTCTGTATGACACAGTTAGGTAAAAGGTCATTTGCTTAACACCTTTCAAGTTTTTAGGGACTGTCTTGCTAACTGCCACCAGATATCGGAGATCTACCCAAAGACTAGTTCAAAACAACAGTGAGAAGGAAGGATGCAGGAGTTGTGAGAAGGAAAGTGTCTGGATAGGCTCACAGAGAAGATTATGCTTTTAAGTATTGAAAATGAGAAAGATTTATCTAGGTTGACTGGGACATATGAGGAAAAAAATCAGGATATATTAATTTTTCTATATGGAAAAGTTCAGAGAATGTAGTTTATTAAAGAAACTACTGTGACTGAAATTTAAGGATTTTAAGATAGAAGTACAGGCAGGAGAAGAATTATGAAGAGTTCTAATGTGGTATACTTCAGTGTTTTTCAAACATTTTGACCACAAATTGTGGAAAATAAATTTTTGTATTATAGACCATTTACCAAAAAAACTGAAACAAGCGTATTACAAAATATACCTATATTTTACTACTTTCTTACTCTAATATTTTATTTACTACTCTTTTCTGATATATTCTATTTTCTTGAAAGGCCAATTTCAAAAACAATGAATGTATTCCTTGACACACCAATGAACCATAACCTGCAGCTGACAACTGCCTGGAAGATTTTAGTAATTTCATGGGTGTTGAACCAGGGCAATCAGGAGGGGTAAGCTGGCAGCTGGGGGCAGCACCTGAGCCACGTCATGGGGGTCTGCTCTGGCCCATGTCCAGCAGGGGGCTTGCATGGCACTTGCATGTGCTGACGGGAGTGCAGTATCAAATAACAAGTAAGAAAGTCCAGGCCAGTTGAGAATGAGACTGAGGAGGAAGAGAAAATTTTTTATGTCCTTAAGGGGACTTTCTCCCTCCTTTTTGAAAAAGAAGTACCACATTTGCGGTTACCGTTTGGTCTCCAAATTATGTTGTTTGTGCAAAAGTACTGTCCAATAGAAATATTGTGCAAACCACGCATGTAATTTAAAGTTTTCTAGTAGAAACATTTTAAAAAATAAGAAGGAACAGGTAAAACTATTTTAACAATATGGCTATTTAACCCAACAAATCTATTAATAATCAAAATATAAAATGTTAAAGCATATTTTACTTTTCCTACCAAGTGCTTGAAATGTTGGGTGTATTTTCACTTACAGTTCATCTTAATTTGAACTACACACATTTAAAGTACTCACTAGTCATATGTGATTTGTCATTCCCATATTAGGCAGTATGGCTCTACAAAATGGGAAAAACTGGAAAATTCATGCTAGGGTATGAGGTTCAATTTGACTTTTAGAAAGACTTCTCTCTCTCTCAGTAGTGCAGCAAAAGAAGTAGATAACATGGTTTGAAGCAGGAAGAATTGAACATTAGCTTTCTGGATTCAGGGCAGGGCAAATCTGAGAGGCAATGGGTAGAATTATCAGGACTTGGACACTGATTACATGTGAGAGTTTAGTGGAAATAAGTTAAGAGGAAAGAGAGGAAGGAAGGGATGAGAATGATGCCAATGTTTGTGGACTCGGTGTTTGAGTGGATGGCCATGCCATTCTTCAAAATAATGTATCCAGGAAGAGAGTCACTGTTCACTTTCATCTTTTTCTTTTTCTTTTCTTTAGTCCATTTATTACATTCTATTGCTATCAAGGTCGCCTGAAATACTCCTTGATTTAGTATGTTCTAATAAAACGTATCTTGAGAAACACACTGATAATTTAGAATTGGAAAAAACTGTATAAATTATTTGATCCAGTGGAATCTGCCTAAGATAAACTGGGGATTCAGAGCCAGTCCTATGAGTAGAACATGGCAGTCACTGGGATGGCCAGCTTTTTATTGAAAACTCACCAGCTAAGATTAAATTACTTTCTCAAACCCTCTTTATTTAGACACAAACCAGAAATAAATTCCACCCATTTTAGTGTTTTTCTCTCCTCTAGGACTTTCCTCAAAACTTTGTTCTCTGATGTTGGTTTCATCTCATACTTTCAAACTAAGATTATTTGATTAAAATGTCCTTAGTTGGGGACTTGCGGAAAGATGGCAGTGTGAGCAGGGCGGCAGAAATATCCTCCCAAAACTATATAAATCTACGAAAATACAGCAAATACAACTATTCCTAAAAGAGAGACCAGAGCACACAGGAAAGTGCACAGCATGCAGCCACACCTGGGAGGACTCAGCACACCGCAAGGCAGGTAAGATACGGAGCTGTGAGCCGGCGGCACCCGAGCACTCACCGAGCCCAGCATGCTGGTGGGAGGAGAGGATTCGGAGCCTGGAGGGAGTGGAAGAGCAGGTCCGTGAAAAAACCAGCCCTGGTGGTCTGCGCCGGGAGCACTGACACACATCGCGCAGTGCATCGAACATTGGACAGGCAAAAGGTGCAGGTTTTGAGCCAGGAACGCGCCGGGACCATGCAGCCAGCGCCAAGGGACAAGAGAAAAGCACGCGCCATTTGTACCAGTCTCAGAGAGGTGGGAGGCCAAGCAAGGGAACACCATCGCCCCGGCAGGCTCAGCCCTGCAGACTGGAAGTAATGGGGAACTTCGGTCTCCTTTGCTGGTGACAGAGAGAAGGGAGCAGACATGCTGGAACTTTATACAGAAAACAATAGCCTCCCATTCGTTCCCGCCCTGGCCAAAAACTAGCGTGGCCGCGACTGTGGATTAGGGGAGCAACAGTGACACCTACAGCACGCTTAGAGAATCCACTCCACGTGGGCTTTTTTTTTTTTTGCTCGTTTGCTTTATTTCTTGCCCTGTTTTTTTTCCTTTTTCACCTTCCTTTTCTTTCATTTCTTTCTTTTTCTTTCTCTCTTTTCATTCTCTTCCTTCCTTTTTTTGGCTTGCTTGTTTTTTCGGTGGTTTTTAACCTTAAAGAGCCCAGCTGACATATGTGGCACCTACCAGCAACCACGCCTATCAACATGACAAGAGAGAAGAAAATGATACAGACAAAAATCACCAAGACACAGATAACAACCCCTGAGAAGGAACCTTAAGGGATGGAAATGCAGAATCTTCCTGAAAAAGAATTCAGAATAAAAGTCATAACCACGCTGATGGATCTACAGAGAAATATGCAAGAGCTAAGGGAGGAAGTGAGGGAAGTCAGGAAAGATAATGCAGAAATGAGACAAGCCATCGACGGGCTTGGCAGCAGACTGGACGAGATGCAAGAGACTGTTAATGCAATAGAAATCAGAGAAGGAGAACAGAGCACCTGAGGCAGAGAGAGATAAAAGAATCTCTAGGAATGAAAGAATATTAAGAGAACTGTGTGACGAATCCAAACGGAACAATATTCGCATTATAGGAGTACCAGAGGAAGAAGAGAGAGAAAAAGGGATAGAAAGTGTTTTGAAGAAATAATTGCTGAAAATTTCCCCATGCTGGGGAAGGAAATAGTCTCACAGTCCATGGAAGCCCACAGATCTCCTAACACAAGGGACCCCAGGAAGACAACACCAAGACACATAATAATTAAAATGGCAAAGATCAAAGATAAGGACAGAGTATTAAAGGCAGCTAGAGAAAGAAAAAAGGTCACCTTCAAAGGAAAACCCATCAGACTAACATCAGACTTCTCAACAGAAACCTTACAGGCTAGAAGTGAATGGCATGATATATTTAACGCAATGAAACAGAAGGGCCTCGAGCCAAGAATACTGTATCCAGCATGATTATCATTTAAATATGATGGAGGGATTAAACAATTACCACACAAGCAAAAGCTGAGAGAATTTGCCTCCCATAAACCACCTCTACAGGACATCTTAAAAGAACTGCTTTAGAGGGAAGCACTCCTAAGGCTAAAAAGATGTCACCAGAGAAAATAAAACCATAGCAAAGAAAGCAGACCATCCAAATACTAACTAAAGGCAAAGAATAAAACACCTAGTATGTAAAGAATGGAGAAGGAAGAATAAGAAGGGAGAGAAATAAAGAAATATCACATGGTGTTTACAATAACTTAACAAGAAAGTTAAGTTAGATTGTTAGATAGTAAAGAAGCAACCCTTGAAACTTTGGTAACCACGAATCTAAAGCCACCAATGGCAATAAGTACATATCTGTCGATAATCACCCTAAATGTAAATGGACTGAATGCACCAATCAAAAGACACAGAGTAACAGAATGGATAAAAAAGCAAGACCCATCTATATGCTGCCTACAAGAAACTCACCTTAAATGCAAAGATAACCCCAGATTAAAAGTGAAGGGATGGAAAAAGATATTTCATGCAAACAACAAAGAGAAAAAAGCAGGTGTTGCAGTACTTGTATCAGACAAAATAGACTTCAAAATGAAGAAAGTAGCAAGCGATAAAGAAGGACATTACATAATGATAAAGGGCTCAGTCCAACAAGAGGATATAACCATTTTAAATATATATGCACCCAACACAGGAGTACCGGCATTTGTGAAACAAATACTAACAGAATTAAAGGAGGAAATAGACAGCAATGCATTCATTTTAGGTGACTTCAACGCACCACTCACTCCAAAGGACAGAACAATCAGACAGGAAATACGTAAAGACACAGAGGCACTGAACAACACACTAGAACAGATGAACCTAACAGACATCTACAGAACTCTACACCCAAAAGCAACAGGATACACATTCTTCTCAAGTGCACATGGAACATTTTCCAGAATAGATCACATACTAGGCCACAAAAAGAACCTCAGTAAAATCGAAAATATTGAAATTCTACCAACCAACTTCTCAGATCATAAAGGTATAAAACTAGAATTAAACTTCAGAAAGAAAACAAAAAGGCTCACAAATACATGGAGACTTAACAACATTCTCCTAATTAATCAATGGGTTAATGACCACATCAAAACAGAAATCAAAGAATATAAGGAGACAAACGACAACAACAACACAAACCCACAGCTTCTATGGGACGCAGCACAGGCAATTCTAAGAGGAAAGTATATTGTAATCCAGGCCTATCTAAAGAAGGAAGAACATTCACAAATGAATAGTCTAAAGACACAGTTACTGAAATTGGAAAAAGAAGAACAAATGACACCCAAAGTCACCAGAAGGAGGGACATAATAAAGATCAGAGAAGAAATAAATAAAATTGAGAAGAACAAAACAATAGAAAAATCAATGAAACCAAGAGCTGGTTCTTTGAAAAAATAAACAAAATACATAAACCCCTAGCCAGACTCATTAAGAGAAAAAGAGAATCTACACACATAAACAGAATCAGAAATGAGAAAGGAAAAATCACGACGGATCCCACAGAAATTCAAAGAATTATAAGAGAATACGATGAGAATCTATATGCTAGCAATCTGCAAAACCTAGAAGAAATGGACAACTTTTTAGAAAAATACAGCCTTCCAAAACTGACCAAACAAGAAACAGAAAAAATTAACAGACCAATCACCAGCAGTGAAATTGAAGCGGTAATCAAAAAACTACCCAAGAACAAAACCGCGGGACCAGATGGATTCACCTCTGAATTCTACCAGACATATAGAGAAGAAATAACACCCATTCTCCTTAAAGTTTTCCAAAAAATAGAAGAGGAGGGAATACTTCCAAACTCATTCTATGAAACCAGCATCAGTGTAATAACAAAACCATGCAAAGACGTCAGCAAAAAAGAAAATTACAGACCAATATCCCTGATGAATGTAGGGGCAAAAATACTCAACAAAATATTAGCAAACCAAATTCAAAAATACATCAAGAGGATCATACACCATGATCAAGTGGGATTCATCCCAGGGATGCAAGGATGGTACAACATTCGAAAATCCATCAACTTCATCCACCACATCAATAAAAAGAAGAACAAAAACCACATGATCATCTCCATAGATGCTGACAAAGCATTTGACAAAATTCAGCATCCATTCATGATTAAAACTGTCAACAAAATGGGTATAGAGGGCAAGTAGCTCAACATCATGAAGGCCATATATGACAAACGCACAGCTAACATCATATTTAACGGCGAGAAGCTGAAAGCTTTTCATCTAAAATCGGGAAAAAGACAGGGATGCCCACTCTCTTCAGTGTTATTCAACATAGTACTGGAGGTCCTAGCCACGGCAATCAGACAAAACAAAGACATACAAGGCATCCAGATTGGTAAAGAAGAAGTCAAATTGTCACTATTTGCAGATGACATGAAATTGTACATAAAAAACCCTGAAGACTCCACTCCAAACCTACTAGAACTAATATCTGAATTCAGCAAAGTTGCAGGTTACAAAATTAACACACAGAAATCTGTTGCTTTCCTATACACTAATGATGAACTAACAGAAAGAGAAATCAGAAAAACAATTCCATTCACAATTGCATCAAAAAGAATAAAGTACATAGGAATAAACCTAATGAAGGAAGTGAAAGACCTGTACTCTGAAAACTACAAGACATTCCTAAGAGAAATTAAAGAGGACACTAACAAATGGAAATGCATCCCAAGCTGTTGGCTAGGAAGAATAAATATTGTCAAAATGGCTATATTACCCAATGCAATCTACAGATTCAATGCAATCCCTATCAAACTACCAACAACTTTCTTCAATGAAGTGGAACAAATAATTCTAAAATTCATACGGCACCACAAAAGACCCCGAATAGCCAAAGCAATCCTGAGGAGGAGGAATAAAACAGGGGGAATTATGCTCCCTGACTTCAAGCTCTACTACAAAGCCACAGTAATCAAGACAATTTGGTATTGGCACATAAACAGACCCACAGGTCAGTGGAATAGAATAGAAAATCCAAACATCAACCCAAACACATACAGTCAATTAATATTTGATAAGGGAGGCTCGGATATACATTGGGGAGATGACGGCCTCTTCAGCAGCTGGTGTTGGAAAAACTGGACAGCTACCTGTAAGAGAATGAAACTGGACTACTGTCTAACCCCATACACAAAGGTAAACTCAAGGTGGATCATAGACCTGAATGTAAGTCATGAAACCATAAAACTCTTAGAAAAAAACATAGGCAAAAATCTCTTGGACATAAACGTGAGCGACTTCTTCATGAACATATCTCCCTGGGCAAGGGAAACCAAAGCAAAAATGAACAAGTGGGACTATATGAAGCTGAAAAGCTTCTGTACAGCAAAGGACACCATCAGTAGAACAAAAAGACTTCCTACAGTATGGGAGAATATATTCATAAATGACGTATCCGATAAGGGGTTGACATCCAAAATATATAAAGAACTCACGCACCTCAACAAACAAAAAGCAAACAATCCAATTAAGAAATGGGCAGAGGACATGAATAGACAGTTCTCCAAAGAAGAAATTCAGATGGCCAACAGGCACATGAAAACATGCTCCACATCACTAACCATCAGAGAAATGCGGATTAAAACCACAATGAGATACCACCTCACACCAGTGAGGATAGCCAACATCCAAAACACAAACAACAATAAATGTTTGCGAGGATGTGGAGAAAAGGGAACCCTCCTACACTGCTGTTGGGAATGCAAATTAGTTCAACCATTGTGGAAAGCAGTATGGAGGTTCCTTAAAAAACTCAAAATAGAAATACCATTTGACCCAGGAATTCCACTCCTAGAATTTACCCTAAGAATGCAGCAGCCCAGTTTGAAAAAGACAGATGCACCCCTATGTTTATCGCAGCACTATTTACAATAGCCAAGAAATGGAAGCAACCTAAGTGTCTATCAGTAAATGAATGGATAAAGAAGAGGTGGTACATATACACAATGGAATATTATTCAGCCATAAGAAGAAAACAAATCCTACCATTTACAACAACATGGATGGAGTTAGAGGGTATTATGCTCAGTGAAATAAGCCAAGCTGAAAAAGACAAGTACCAAATGATTTCACTCATATGTGGAGTATAAGAACTGAGAAAACAACTGAAGGAACAAAACAGCAGGAGACTCACAGAACCCAAGAGCGGATCAATAGTTACCAAAGGGAAAGGGACTGGGGAGGATGGGTGGGAAGAGAGGGGTAAGGGGGAATAAGGGACATTACGTTAGCAGATGTAATGTTAGGGGGGCACGGGGAGGGCTGTACAACCCAGAGAGGACAAGTAGTGACTCTGTGGCATCTCGCTACGCTGGTGGACAGTGACTGTAATGGGGTTGGTGGGGGGGACCTGATGAAGGAGGTAGTGTAGTCACCATAATATTACTCATTTAATTGTAGATTAATGATATCAAAATAAATTTAAAAAATAACACTCTTCTTTTAGTTTCAGAGCCTGTCAGTGTTTACAATAAAAGTCTTTTGATAACAAAAATAAAAATAAAATAAAATAAAAGGTCCTTAGTTTCAGTTTAAAATATCTCTGCACTTTTGCCTCCTCAGTCTTCCTTAGATTCTCTCTGCAAGATGCGTCCTACTCTGTGAAAACGAGTGCCTCACCCATTCTCTGACTCTCCGCTGTTTTCTGTTCTTCCTAGATCAATGTGTTGTTCCATTTACTTTTTTGAGATCAATACTTTCGGATGCCTGCATGTACTCTGTAAAACCCTCTCTTGGTTATTTATATTGCTCCATATCTTTGTCAGAATCATCTTTAGCTTTGGGTAAAATATATATGAACCTATTCTGAATAATTAAGTTTTTCTATTTCAAAAATGCATTTGCCCTAGTGAATTAATTAATACTAAATACTCAGTATGCCATCACAACTTAAAGCACTGCCACTGCCACTTAAATATTTTTTAGAGAATGAGCTGTTTGTGTGCACGAGTGTGTGTATATTTGTATGTGAATATATTTTTTTGTGTGTTAACTGTTTATTGTGATAGAGAAAATATACACTGAAATGTGAGTATTAAAAATAACAATTAATAGATATGTTAGAGATTTCTATATGATGCATATTTTTGCATGAAATGAATTTAAGTTTTGAACAATTACTAATATATAAGCTCAATTTTAAGGAATACTCATGATTAATAAGCTTTCTGAGCCCTTGAGAATCTGAAAGTATTTTCATCTTGTTAGCTCACTTAATCATTTAAGAGAGAACTTTAGGTTCAACTTATCTTTTCCAAAAATTTGAGTAGATGTTGCTCTGTTGTCATCAACTAAAATAAATATCTCAAATCAAACTTAATTTTGCAATAGCAGTGGAGGGAGCAATGATAATCTAGAGAATAAAAGAATAGAGAAGGAAATGGAAACTTTTCAGTCTGATATCCCTTTTTCAGGAAATTACTAAAGACTGAAGAAACAAACACAAGCAAACAAAACATAATCAAGGAGCATCTAGCTCATACACTTGTATTATTTTTCATAGTCATCCTCAAGGTCTCATCAGACAGGTATTTTTGCTAACAAGTGGTAGGTTAGGTAGAGAGTACCCAGGATAGTATCATCCTAAAGTATGACCCTAGAATAGACATTCTGTCACTCTCCATTTTATCTTTAAAGAGACTTAATAATTATTTCTAATGTTTCTTTCAACTCTGATGTTCTGTGAGTCAGTATCTTGGTACCTTTGAAAGAATATCTTCATATCCATGCAAAGCCATAAGAAAAAACAGTGGGGAGGGGCAGATAGGTGTTGAAGCTTGGCTTCATCATTTACTCCCTATATGACTGGGCAAGTAACATAACCTCTCAATACCTTTGGCTTCTCATATATAAATAAAAGTTACATTTTATAGTGTTCTTATGCAATTTTTGCATCATTCATATAAAGCAGAGGATTGTGTTAGTCACACATTAGATACTATAAAAAGTGGCTTTTATAAGTGACTGGCCAGAGTTGGTTTCAGGTCTTTACATAACAGAATTTTAACTTTAAACATTTATTATTGGGAACAGTTCTACAACAAAATTGTGTTTTATGTTCTCCATGAACAGAGTAACATGATATGTCAGAGTTCTACACTGGGCCCAAAGTACACTGGCTTCATTAGGGCTGTCTGAGGGAGCATAAGAAAGGAAAGGGAAAAAGTTACATGGGATCCCTACTTCAATCCATAAAATTTATGTATATATCTGTTTCATATACATCAAGGTTTCCATAGGATATTTGAGAAAATTGGCCACTTATAAACACACCAAAAAAGGTTATTCTGTATACGTTTGCATCATTATTTAGACATGCAATAAAGTACAAATATTTATGATGTACTTCTTGATAAGTTATACATATGCACATGAAACCATCACCACAATGTAGATAATGAAAAATTAATCATGCCCCCAAACATTAATTAAAGACAGAAAAATACTGAAGTACTGAATTGATATATGAAATAGATGTTCGTATTAAGGTTGATTTTCCTCAAGATCTTGCTCTTTATGTAATGTTTCCTATCTCTGAGATCCAGAGCACAACAGTCCTGTAGAATCATCAGATGACCTCCTTTTCAGCAAGGTTTGCTAACCTTTAAAAAAGTACACATAAGGTTAAACAAACTATTTCTATTGAAGGAAAAAAAATAAGTTTTATTTTAATGTATCTTTACTGAGCATGTTCATGCAACATTAAACCTTTGGCAAAGCTTCCTAATATTTGCTTGGCAATACCAACCTGTTTACTGAGAGGAATTGGATTCATACATCCTTTCAATTTAAGGGATTAGCAGTCTTACTAATGACTAGTCAGTTGTTGGGGTGACTGCAAATTTAAACCTAAATGATTGCTTAAGTGCATGACTCAATTTCTGGCTTACATTCCCAGTTGGAGAAAGCATTATGCATTAATTCTAAAACTCCACCGAACAATATAGAAGTGTTATATGCTTGTCTACTATATCAGCTCTAGAGAAAACAAATATCCTTGAAATCCCAGTATGCATATTTATTGTATTTCCTATTATTCTATCAAGTAGCAAGAGTGTATTTATCTGTCATGTAAGTAATCCCATCTGATTAAGCATTCAAATGGCATACTTACCAGCATTTACCCTTAAATTAAAACACTGAATAAATACAACCCATGAGGGCACTAACGGCCCCGTTCAAGTTGTTTCTTACTTTATCTGACTAGAGATTATTTAAAACATTAGGACCTGATTATACCCCTTAAGACTTCAGAATATAATTTAAATAATCCAAATTTTAATAAACCTCAATTTAATATATCATGATTTTTAAAATAACTCCTTTATTCCTTCTTATCAAGCCTTATACACATATAAAATAGCCATAATAATAACAAAATAGGTCTTACTTCCTACAGTTTATCTCTGTAGCCACTAATTTATCTGATATTTTAAATAATGACTTTTATTATTAAAATTACAAAATCAAAAATATATACATTATGAATTATACTTATTAAGAAAATGCTGAATATCTATATATATATAAGATTAAAAAAATTAAGACAGTGATGGAGAAAAAGAAGAAGACAAAGCAGGAAAAAAAGGAAGGGGAAGAGGAAATATATTGGCACTATGTATTAGTAACCTTTTAGTGAGAAATGATTGAAACCCATTTAGTGTCACTTTTCACCAGTTCAAGTTAAAAAAAAATAAATGTTAAAAAATATATGAGACAATAGGCCTCTGGTATTTTGTGGTTGTGATGCAGACAAGAATAGCTTATTTAGAGGGTGGTTTGACCAATAGTCAGAAATTGTTATTTCTATAGAATGGAATACTCAATAACTTTTAAACAATAAGGTACATTTATATTATACATATTAATGTGAAAAAGTCAAATTATTCATGATTAAGTGGAAAAGTGCTATTTACCACTGTGTAAAATGATTGTTTTGAAAGTACTTTAAAAATCTAAAGTCATAGATATGCTTCATATGTATATAAGATATGTAATTATACACAAGGAAGATTTAATGCCATTACCTCAACCATATAGGTACTTGAAAGGTTGGATATGAGATCCAGACCTCTATGTGGTACTTCATAAGCTTGTATAACGTTTAACTTCTCTTTTCTAAATAAGTATCTCAATGGCTTACAATAAACACAATTGGTAAGGGGAAATTTTTTTACTAAAATCATGTTTTTATGGTTGTTAGTTATTTTTCTCTGCCTAATGTTGGAGAACAATAAGAATTCCTTTGAAGCTGAATTAAGTTGTCAACTGAATGTATCATGTATCATACACTTCCAAAATTTAATGTTACTAAATTATGCCTGATGAGGCTGACTTCAATAAGAATGAGCATAAACAGAATGACATTGGGTTACTATAGAAGAAGCTTATTAAGGGTGACACATCCTCATAGTTCCTCAAGTGACTAGGGATTCTCCAAAATTCCACCAAAGATGGCATTCTTAAATATTTAAAAATAGTGAAACTGATTAATTTGCAGCATGGTGATATCCTGGCACAGAGTGCTAATGAGTTGTATAACAAAGTATCCCCAGTAATGTAGGGAGATGCCAGTTTTCTAGAGAGACATATCCTTAATTTTGAAAACATAATTCGCAATGCTCTGATGAGTAGCCATCTGTGTGTGTGTGTGTCTGTGTGTATAAAAATTATGTTCACAGGTCTTGTGCTTTAGATTCCTCCATGAATCTATTCCCTAGGAAAATTTAGAAATAACATATATCTTTCCATATACAAGCTACAAATTAATACATTGATTTTCTAATCATAAATTAGTTTATTTAAGCATGAACTTAATGCCTCTAGATGAATGGATGATATTGGTATTCTGAATCTGACAAACCTGGAGACCAGTACTAAGCTTAGAATACTTTAATAACATCCAAACACCAGACGAGACATTGTCTGAGCAGGTGGTCAAACAGCCTCTCCATTACTATCAACTTATCAACAGAAATATCCCAGGCATGGCCCTAGTTGAGTGCTTTTGGAAATCTGTTGAAACTGCATTTAGCTTTCTTGAGGAAAAAAAAAAAGGTTTCCCTTCATAGTGCTTCATCAGTAGGTGAAATATGTTTGTACTGGATAAAAATAAGGTTAGCTTCTAGTGTTCAAGCCTTGCTAAACACAGTTGTGAACAAAAGAATAGAGTAAAATAAACTAATAAGACCTACAACAAATTATTTTTCAATTTAGTGAGGTAACCATCCAAAGAATATTTTACAGATTATTTAAAGTCGGATCATGTTTCAATTTTATTTTAAACATTGTATCTCCTCCGAAACATCAAGAACAATCAATCCTTGTAGAACAGATTTGCTCCAAACATTATGTCAGGGAACAAGGGAAAAGTTTGAGATGTGATATGTGTCTAGTACACTGTCAAATTCCAAATTCCAGTTAATATCTGAAGCTCCCACTTTTCTTATACTTTATATCATGAAAAAAACTACTCTAAATTTTGCAATTCCCAGACACTCTTCTGATTGGGTGGCAGAAGTCAGAAGTCATTTTTATATGTAATGATTTGAAACTTAAAAGAGTTTTTACAGCCAGAACATTTTAATACTCACTTGGTGTTATGATCCTGCATTTTTACCAACTTGTGTATTCTGATCAATCCAAAGGGTGTATTAATGCCTGGTTGGATAAATATTTACAACCCAGTTTTTCAGGGGACAGTCATCTAAAATTATACACCTTCATTATTTTGCCTGTCACATTCTACCATCACAAATTGCAAATTCAGTTTTCTCATTTCAATATTGATCATAAAGACCAGTTGTCTTTCAGTCATGGCTCTTCTAAAAATAATCATTGTTATTCTGTCAGCCTGGTAGAGACATCATTCAGGAATGACATTAAACTCTAATTATTTTATTCTATGAATCAAAACTGGTTATGAATATTCAGTATTGAATTATATGAATTCAGTATGGCATCCATTTAAAGATATTGATAGCAGCTGATGTTTTTTACTACAAGGGTCAGTATTGGTTTGAATTAAATATAAGGAAACAATATACTGAGTGGCATATAATAGGAATGTTCTTTGATCCTTAATCTTGTGGTGTTTTTTAAATCATACTGTTTGAACCAGGTGGCTATATAAATTGATGTGAGATAAATTAAATGTATGTATCAAGCTATTGAGACTAGAAATGTAAGTCATTTGTTCTCACGGCTGATGCTATAGGTTTATTATTAAATACTGGAGAAGGTCTACCAGACAGCCAACACTACACTTATTTCTAGAATAACTGACTTAACATAAATTATTCTGAAACCATATTCTCAGTTCCAAATGCTTTATATAATGCAGTTGCTTAGAGTTACCCCTGGACCTAGTTGATCTTTGAGCCCCTATGAGGCATACCTCAGAGCATGCTGTTCACAGCCATGTTCAGGCACTGGCACGTGGTCAGGGACATAGATGAGGTGGAATTTAGTGAGACCTAGAGCAACATGAGTGACCTGGTGTCCAAGTACCAGCAGTTCCAGGAGGCCTCAACCTAGGAGGAAGACAAGTTTGAGGAGGAGGCAAAAGAGGAGATGGCCTAAAGCTGTCTGTAAGCATGGAAGCCATGTGAACGCCATGCACTGACAACCAGTTTTCTGTTAGCCACGTCTCACTGCATGTGCACTTGCTCTTCTTCCTGTCTTCCCATCACGTGCTGTACATACACCACCATGGAAGTGTTTCTCTAGTGAAAAAAACCTTTTTTCCACCTTCCTGCAGTGAGGTTGGGTGTATTTCTTTAAGTGACATTAAAGTTGCACAACAAGACTTTGGTGTGAAGAATTAATAATTTATGAGAGTAAGCCACAACAGTAACTGTGTTACTAGCTGGGCATGAGTTATGGCCCTCAAGTACACAAGAGCAAGGCTCCCAGAAAACAGGCCCTTGAGTGAGCACCTGGGCAACAGACACTGGGTCTGGTTGTTACAAACCCTTCAGTATCTCCTTGGCACAACCACCCCCTAAGGTGCACTCTGAAGGACAAATGGAAGCTCTTCCTACTCCACCTCCCCAGGACCCCCCTCCCCAACAAGGGTTCTGAATTCTAAAAACATTTATTTTCGTCCCTTGCCTCAACTTTGGACCACTCTGAAGGGCCATCCAGCTCCGTGGCTCTGGCCTCTGTGGTGACCCTCGCTAGAGCCCCTCTTGTGGATGCGGTGTAGGGCAAGCTCTTCTCCATCTGCTTCCCTCTCTTCCTCAGGGGTGATGCTAATGAGAACACACTTAAACCTAATTCCTGAAAATCTCTGTCTCAGAGTCTATTTCTTAGGAAATCTAATCTAAAAAACTTCTCTACAAATCTAGGTCTTAAAACACAGAAATCTTGACATCTCATTTTATTTTGTATTGTAGCAATCATAAATAAGGTCTGACAAAAAATTTAGCTTGTCCTACCTAAAATCTCTGAACTCACTACTTCATAGAAATAAGGTGATATCTTGCCATTTTTATATTTGTGATGTAAGTATTCAAAATGTTTTCTGCTATTACACTGAACTTAGCAGTGACAGGTTTGCCTAAAATAAAATAATACTAACTTATTTACTTATCACCAAAAAAAGAGATTTAGAAATACCACTGCAATTACAACAAATAAAATGCACATTAACTGCAGTCAAGGAATTCCTGATTAACTTCTTATCTCCAGCCATGGTTGTTTGGTCACTCTTAGATTTGATGGTCTTTCTTTTGGAACATGCAAAATAAAATAAATAGATGTTAGGTCTCTGTTACTCAGAGAAAATGCAAACCTCAGTTATTTCAGTGAGGTCAGTATAGCTTGTCTGTAACTCCCTCATGACTTGTGCAATGACATTAGTCCTGCTTTTCAGGGAAACTGCTAAACCTCAGTGGCTAGACAGTACCAGCATAGGATGAGTTTGCCCTTCAATATTAGCATTTGTGAAATAGGAGAACAGCCTTTGAAGTGAATCAGAGAAAAAATGTAGGAAAAGCCAAAATCTTTATCAGGAACTATTAATGGTTCATCTAGTAAGTAAACAAGATGAGTTACCATCCTGAATTTTACAACCTAGAGGTTATAGGCTTGGGTTGGATTTCCTCAGAAACAGGTAAGTATTGTGTTTAACTTTTGCTGCAATCTCACAAGGAGGTACAAAACATCTAGTCAATCAAAGTTTCTGAAAAATTTCTATACCATCCAAGGAATTAAAAAGGAAGTAATGTTGGATGTAATAAGGAATCCCAAACATTTATCTTTGCATATCCCAACTGAGTTTACAATTAGTGTCCTTTTTTCAAGGTTTGAGGCATTGAAAAATACAATATATTTACAGTTTGAAAGGGAAGACATCTGAATGTTTTGATAGTAATCAACAAGTAACATAGACTCTTATTGTGTAGGTTTTAATCATGGAAAATGTTTCTTTTTTAGGTCATTTAGCCTGTATAAGAATGTTTCTCATTTGTAAATTATGGGACAATGGTAATACTTACCTACAGGTTTATAAAGGTTTAAAGTGATCATTATGAACTGGTTTTTATAGCACAGTGTCTGGCATTGAGTAAACACTCAACAAATGCTGAAACAGGCCTCAAATCAGAGTAGTGACCATTCTTTGGGCTTATTTCTTGATTGGCCTTTTAGTTTTAATAGCCCAAAATGTTCCACGATTCTATGTTATGTGTAAAATACTTGTCAGACATGATATGAGGTGTATGTGTTAAATATGCAGTGCATCCTTAAAGCTTATGTTCTACATATGGGGGCACAGGAAATAGGTATTTTAGTGCAGTGAAATGTCATTCTTTTTAATGTAAGTGAGCCTAAGAGTTATGGGAGGACATGGATGGCCCTGTTGCGATTATAGGAGATGAGGAAGGGAGCTTCACAGGGAGTGGGAAGTAGGAGTTGGGTCCTGAAGAACTAATAGAGTCACACGCATTGATCAAAGACCGTGGATGTTGTGTTTCAGGTTTAAAAAACAGCACTGACAAAACCTAGAGATAAAAGGGAATATGGCAAGAGAATGGAAGGTGAGTGAGAAGTTCAGTGGAGAGAAAAGTCTATGGATAGGGAAACAAAGGCCAAGTTCTTAAAGAACTTGTAATTAATGTGGTTATTATTCATGTTTAGAGCAAAAGCAAGTTTCTGTATGGTTTTAAAGAAACATCATGTGATTGTGTTTTAAACAGAATATCATGTGATTAATTCACTCTGTTTGGCTTGCAAGTGAATGTGGTATGAAGAAGTAAATTTGAAAAGAGGGAGACCACTTAGGAAGTAGTGTATGCAAAAGGTGATAGAACGCTAAATGAAGGAATTAGGCATGGGAAGAAGAGGAAGGAAGTGATTCAAGAGATGAACAGAATTCATAATGGATAGGACTTGATAGTTAAATGGAATTTAAGATCATAATAGAGGAGCAGCTAAGGATCATAGCTTTTAATATAATTTAATATATTTTATATATTATATAAAATTATATATGTGAAATTTAATATAATCACAGGTTTTTAAATGAAGTAATTTTATTCATTAGGATAAAAACCACAGTTTGGGGAAAATAACCAGGAGATTAGTTTTTGTTATGATGAAATTGTCAGAGGTTTTCCCAAAGACAGAATGGCCGAGCAGGGATGAAAACTTGTGACCTACCTCTAAAAACAACTCAGTGAGGTGTGAAATGCATTCTTATTCTATACATAAGATTATTTGATCCTTGGCCTGTGTCTGTCACTATCTATTCCATCAGTATATATTCTACATCCAATTTATATTTAACTAATGACTCATAATAAAACCCAATACTATTTTTTGTTCTTTTGTAGTCTTTTTAAAGTTTCATTTAGTGAGGGTAATTAATCTTCTTATCCCTAGATGCATTTTGCTTTTTCTGCTTATTGCAAGTACTACAGGAGTACTAACAGTCTCAAAGTTACCAATAGATGAAATCTTTAATCCAGAACTTACTCTGGGTTGTCTTCTTTCCTTCTCCAGCTTGAGTCACTTTCAGGATAGAAGATTCAAGTCACAATAAACTGTTGATCGTTCTGCTTTCTATTCTCCTCTAGTACAACTCTGATTTGCTTGTTCCACTGTAGTTCCATTTTCCTACAGAAACTAAACCGGAGGGTGGTGGAGAGGTAAGGAAAATTAAGGCAATTCCAGCTTGCCTGATGGTACCATAAATGCTTCTTCCAAAGTTTTTATGGCTCTCCTCTGTCCTCAGTTCCAGTGATCTTGATAGAGGCCCTGTATGACAGTTTTCTCAATATCTGTAAAACTGTCTTTCTCTTGAGGATCTCATCCCATTCACGCAGTCCTCTGAAGCAGGACAAGAGATGACCACACTCATCTCTCCCTCACACCATATCTTGCCCATAGTAAACTGACCCCATGTCTTAGCACTCCCCAGGATCCCAGGCTATTACCAAAACAGCATGACTCCTTCAGCAACTCTGCCCTCAAGCATTTAATCAATCCAGCCCTACTTCTAGCTTTTAGCTATCATGGAGGTCAGATCCCAGAGGTGCACTTTACCCTTCTCAGGCATGAGTCAGACACCAATCTGTTCTTTCTACAGTGGAGGGAAGACATTTTATAACTTCCCAAGTGATTCCTTTGAAACTTCTCTCAGAAGATTGGACGTTAGATGGTAGCATTGCCCCAACCACATTTCCTCTACTGTGAGTATGCAATGTAGGACAATAGTCCTATGAATAGATCTCTAGAGTGGTCTTTTCCCTTTTCTCCAGTTCCTCTATAAACACTTGAAATCTCTGAGGGATTCCAGAGGCAAGGAACAGTTTTTCCAACCATTCCTTTGTAAATTTTGTATATGAGTATAATAGGTCTGTATTACACCTATAGAATGTAATTTTGTATATGTATTATAGATGTGTCTTTCGGACACTCACATAGATGTTTTGAATGTAAGGTAGGAAGTGTCGCATTGCAACCCTTATTTTATATTAGTTATATTGTCCTATTATTTTGTATTGTTGTGTTTTATATCCCCAAATCCTTTATAGGAAAACATCCACACTACATACATGAATTAGAAGCCACAAGGCCTATTAAAACATGATTAATTTCTGTCCTTGAGGTCTGGAATATAGGTTTCTGAAAAAGAACTATATATGCTATTTAAAAAAGAGATGAGCAAGTAGAGAGGAAGAAATAGCAAATTTTTAAATGAAGGTAGTTAGAAGAAATTTCAGAAGCTGGAGGTACAAAGCCCATTAAGAAACTAAAGCTGAAACCCTGTTAAAACATGATTAATTTCTGTCCTTGACATCAGGAAGATAGGTATATGAGAAAAATCTGTCAGTGCAATAAAAGAAACATGTGCACTGTGTCAGGGAAGTAGAGATGAAGAAATAACCAATTCTTAAAAGAAAGTAGTTTGATAGCATTTAAAGGTGGAGATAATATTTGAGTTGAACCTTAAATAGTACATAGCATTCTACTGGTGCATTCCATTTCCCCAGCCATTGGGAAATTTCCCCAGTTATCCCTACCTTTCTTAGTCACCAATTTCTTATTAGAACCTACTTATTGAAATAATTCCAGACAAATCAATATTAGAGTTTTAAGATAAAACAAACCTGTGACTACTTATCTTCAACTACTCTTTTTAGGCTATTTTATAATGGAAGTATAATTTCGGTAGGTGAAAAGAAAGAAAGAAAGAACCATTGTGTGTTACTTATTGTGAAATAAGTCATTACATAATACTTTCCCAGTAATGTTCCCTTTGGTCTATTTACCATTACATAAAAATCTGAAAGACATTGCTGTAATTGTTGTCATATTTCCTGATCTTTTAAAATGCAGATGTTGAATTTATGTGACCTAAATAATAGCTAAACTGAAAATTATTTTGAGGTTTCCAAGACATATATATGTGTTTATATACATACATACGTATATATATATTTGTTCTTATGGTACATATATGTTATATATTTGTTATTATAGTAATATACATATATATTTGTTATAGTGCATATACATATATATATATATATATATATATATATACACACACACACCTCTAATAATAATAGCTAACACATGCTGTGGATTTCTTCTAGGCCAGACATTATACTAAGATATTTGCATACATGATCTCATTCAATCTTTTTGAAATTCTATGAAACTAGTTTTTATGATCATTCCCATAATACAGGTTAACATACAAAATCCCAACATTAACTCATTTCCCAAGATCATATCAAATAATTAAAGACCCCAGTTACAGGCTAAGCAGGCTAAGTCCACTTCAATGTTTTTAACACTACTATTTCTAACTTCCTCTAGTTCCATCTCCAGCACAGGCATCCCTATTCAAATCTGCAGACAGTCTGGACTTTGTATGTGATTTTTATACTGTATATTCAACTCGATCCCATTATAATTTATTATGGAATTAGACTTGGGGAAAATGTACAACTATTTCCTTTAGAGGAAAAGTTTATTTTAACTGTGTATGATGAAACTAGAGAACTTCCAACTTACTACATTCAGTTCATAATGGTACTTCATGTAACCCTCATTTGCCAAGAAAAATAATTTCACTTTAAAATGAGCAATCGTTCAACATAGACTAAAAACACCTATAATACCATCAGGCACTTAGTACAAGTGCATGGTAGATGATGAATGGATGAGTGAATGGATGAATGAATGAATGAAGAGGCCATGCTCCACAAGGCCTCATTAATATAGTTAATTTATGTGTGACATTTGTGTGTATATTATATGTTATATAGCTGTACATACACCCCTACATTCCTGTGTGATAGACTATATAGCTGACATCTTTTTCTTTTATCTCTGATGTGTTTAAGTCTACATTAGAATGCTTATTATTCATGGCATGTGCTTTTCTGTATTTTAATTTCTTTTTCCTCCATGTACCTCTGCATAGTAGGTGTGTAGTTAAGGAAGGAAGGAGATGATAACTGGCATCTCACTCTACCTCTACCTCTGTCTCTTTCTTTATCTTCATCTCTATCTCTCATAGGTGTTACACTCATCAAGAATACAGTCTTTTCCTATTCCTTACCTCTTTGAAATTTATAGCGAGTAAATATTTAAGACTGTCAATTTGAAGTCATCAGATTATCAGCCTGCCAAGTCAGCTCTATGTTTATATCCAGTCCTTTGGGGCAAGACACTGTGCAACCATGTTGCAAACCCTACTGAAAATGAGAACCTTTGTCAGTAATTACTGAATTACTTCCAGGACTGAAGAAGTTATGATAGTCTACTTAATACAAAAAAGAAAAAACTCAGATTATTCATGAAAATTTTTTTGATAAGATAGATGATTTTAAAATGGAAAGTTTGTTGAAATGCTTCAGAAGAAAGTGTTCTGTGTCTGGGTGTTTGGGTGTATATGAATGCATACATGTTTATTCTCATAGTCCAATCACTACAGGTAAGCTTCATTTTGCTGTTAATCACTTCTGCAATGGAAATCTGGTTTATTTTGTTTTAACAGAAATAAATTGGTAAAACTCTTCTTCTATCAATACTCAGAGACTAAGTGTACTCACATGGTAGAATGCAAACTATTACAGAAGAGGAGTTGGCCCTATTACAATAAAACAAAAATGGTATGTACTAATGTAAACAGAGTGAAAAATAAAATTAATAGACAAGGAGAAACAAGAATGTCATTGTCAACTGCCAACTCCATCTATAGTGGTTAAAGGTTTTCCAGCGTATTTGAAATCTATGATTGATTCTCATTTACTTTGAAGAATTTTGTTATACCCAAAGGGAGAGTTAAAGGATTATGGCTCTTATCACAATCAAAACACCAGGAATGAAAATCCCACTGGGGAAACAAATATTTTAATAATCTATTATATATCCACAGCAGTAACACTGCAGTAAAATGTCACAGATAACCAATTTTCAACGTTTAATTTCCACACTGCTTAGACTAGCATTCTAAATCAGACAACCAAAGGATTCCTACAGCCCTCTGCTGTTAAAACTGAATCCATTTCTAGAAACAGCGTTGCTATAGTGTTACTATTATTCAAAACCACTTTGGATGGAGTTTGACAGTATTGACATAGATTTTATGGTTTCTTCCCTCTCTTACGTGTTCTGTAAAGTTAGTAAGCTATGAAGATGACTACACAGACTGATATTAGCATTTAATTTTTAAATCCCTAACAAAGGTATTGTAGAATGGATAAGTTGGTTGCATTAAAATAGAATGTTTATGTGCCAATACCAATTTTTAAGAAAAAGAATAGATTCATTTATTCTCCTAAAGTTAACAACAAAATGACTATAAAAGTCAGATGGAGGAAGCCAATAAACAAGGGTCTATTAGAAGATTTAGACAACCTGAAATAAAGGAATGGAATGAAACAATTACCAATAACTCTTTGAAGGTCATGCATAAAATCAGCAAACATACTTTTCAACAATCTGCTCTGGAAAATTAAGAACTTAAATCAAGTTGCTATTGTCTTAAACAATGACTTTTACCAAACTCAGCAAATCATCTCCAAATTTTAACAAGGAAGCTCAAAGTTCATCAGCTCCTCTTGTCACCCCTTATTGAAAAACAATGAAACTTTGCCTTTTGCATGAAAGAAAAACCAATGAAGCAAAGACAAGGGACCCTGGCCAAGCAATTAGATTAAGTTGGCATAGGCCAGCAGCCTGACTGCAGCATTTTGAAAATACTTTTCTGGTTACCGGAAACCATGCAAAAATGAGTCAGAGTGTGAAATGTGCAACCTATAACCAGGTCATTTCAAGAACAAAAACACTGAAATTTAAGAGCAAAACTGTGTATCCCTTGATAGTGTTGATATTGTTAAGCATCCCCTACATTTGAATAAAGCAGCAAAAAAGTTGGTCACGTAAATCTGTTTTGTCTCTTTCTCCAGTAATTGGACTCAATCGAACCTGAAATGAGTAATCAGTTACAAATTTAAATGTCCCTCTCCCCCTAAAAGAGGTACATAGAGATGGAGTTTCAACTACTGTTCAATTCTGGAATAAGACTGGGCACAGTTGTTCCACTTAGACCCCTCTGCAAGGAAATAGAATAAACTGTACAAGGAGAGTAAATCAAATAATAATAGACTTCAGCTGTTACCACCAAGAAACTGATATCCACAGTAAGAGCAAAATACAATAAAAGCAATATGACAGGTGCTGGAAAATGGCATCTCAAGGTACATCATCTGAAATTTCATAAACATTTCAAATTACCAATAGCAAGAAAAATAAGAAAAATATAATTATAAAAATATAAAAACTCCATTGAGGAGAGACAAATACTTCTCCAGTGATGCCTCGGAGTTCTCTTCTCAGATGGACCCTCCCAACTCAGTAAGTAAGATGGCCTATGGTGACATGTGTTGTGGTAGAATCGAATCAGCAGTGACACATACGAATTCAACCAAACTCAGTCTATCTATCAGGTTAGATGAGCAGCCTTATATATTATCGTCTTTTAAATTCAAGAACTGTATTTTTAAAAATAAAACTGGAGCCAGAATTCATTAGTTTGATATTACAGCCTAAACCATTTATAAGAATCTAAACTTGGAAATTTCTGGACAGTATTTCATGGGAAGTACAGGGCAATTAATATAATTCTTTTAAGAATATAAAACAAACATCAACTCATGGAGTTATGTAGGAAGAGAAGTAAACAGCAGACTAGTTTTTACTGTAAACTGCCATTACTAATATTTATTCTTTTCAATAACACAAAATTCCCTAAGTGAAACATATGTGAAATCCTTGACTTCAACCTCTGTTGTTAAAGTGGGACCTTGGCAGCTAAAATGGCCCTTGTGAATCTCAACTAACCACATCTAAGATAATGGTAAGAATAATTTAAGTGGTTTGTAAATAGTCAAACTGATATCATTATAACTATTTCCTTAATGGAATTTTAATTCCTTCTACAAAATGTTAACATCTTGGTTTCTAAATGTACAATAAAGCAAAGATGACAAATTTGATTTTAAAAGAAATTTCTCTGGTAGTAGTTCAAAGGAAATATGACTCACCTAACATCTAGGAAAAACAAAATTAAAGAAGGAACTTAAAAAAAATAGCTATTTGTATTACTATTATCCTAGCATAAATTTGCATAGTCCTACTTACATCAGTAGGCTTTTTGAATATTGTGTCTATAGAAGCTTATATCAGATGTACAGGTTCAAAATATTAAATGGTTGATACATTTATTTATATTTTAATGTATTTTTTATTGAGAACCTATGTAGAATGGGCCAGAAAAATATAATGACTAAGCCACAACAGATGTAATACAGCCTTTTGGGGAACTACCATTAAGCTAGAGAGAGAGAGAGTAAATTATCAAATGTCCAAGAAAAGTAAAATTCAAACACTCCATGATTTGAAATAGAATATAAGGGTAGGAACAGTTACTGATCAGTATGAGCCCAGTTCTGTCTCTTTAAATTTCATCTCACCTTTGGGTGATTCTAGGTTACAGTTCTGGTTCAAGTATGAACAAAAAATTTCCATTTGTTCCTATTAGTTTAGCTGAGAAAATCTGAAATTTTCAAATTCTCCCTAAATACATAAAAGAACTATTGAGAAATAAACATTATGGATAAAAGCAGATACTTTTTCCAGCTTACAAAATACATCACTGATTTCCTATAACTTAACACATCCTCAGAGTTTGTCAACACAGCTATGCATGTGTGGGTGTTGATCTGTTTCCAGGGGGTTTTATGCACTTCTAATTCTTTGGTGCTTTACCCCCAAGTTCCTGCCCAGGCTCTCTGTTGGCTGTTACCATTTCTCCAGTTCCTCAGCAAAAGCCATCTGCTAGACATCTTCATTCTCTAAAGTCATTATCAAGAGGTTGAGAGTCTCATTATCCACTTCACATACAGGTTCTCTTCTAAGTTTAGATTCCATGTGTGGTCTTGACACATGCACATTCTTCAAATGTTGGAACTCATGAATAATTTCACTTTCTTCTGGGACCTTGACTCCTAACAAATAATAATAATGTATTTTTTCTCAGTACGAGGCCAACTACAAAACTAACAGAGGTTACTACTAGCAGCTGGAGAGTCTTTCATGCCTCACAAGAAGAGAGACATGTAAATAAAAAAATCACAAAACAAATAGGCAGGGAAATAGGATGGAGAGCCAGTGGAAGGAGACTTTCAGCAGGTGGACTAACCTCTAGGTCAGTGGGAATGAGTGGGAGACTTTTCAGTGACTGGCAGGGAAGGGCATTCAAAGCAGAGGAAATAGCATGTAGAAAATATTTGAGATATGCCTTCTTTTAAAATAATGGGACTCTTAATCATTTTTAATACAACAGGCACTTGTAAAACATACATTACATGCTGCCTGGGACACGGGCACTACTGAGAGACTAATGGAGAATTGAGATGGATGGGTTGTGGCTGAATTGCTATGGTTCTTGTGTGTCTAAATAATGTGGACTTTATTCTTTAGGCAGTGTGGGAAATATAAAGGTGTTCCAGATTTTGTTTGTGGTTTTAGTTGTTTTATAGTTTTAGAAGATGTGGGGGTTTTTTTTGTATTTTTTAAAATTTAGTGTTCAGTTTGTGTTACAGAAAGATTATTTTAGGAACCGTAATGTATTGGTGTGGGGAAGTGCTTGTGGATTGGAGAGTTAAGTCATGATAGCTGTAATCCAGTTTATTATGGCCTTAATCAAACACATAATAGCAAGTAAAGGGAAAATAGATATAGATATGTGTGTACACACACACTCTGAACTCAGAATATATTATTGAAGTAAACAAGGGTATATGTAAAATTTTTTAGAGCTTTATATAATATTTGGATTTTCAGTCCACATTATTGGAAAATATTCAGACTGCCTAACTCCTACACCAAGTGTTCCTTGAGGCAAGGACCATGTATTTTTCATCTTTACATGATCTAATACATGCTTGTAGAAGATCCTTCTTGAAGGAAAACATAGAGGAACAGTAATAATTTTTACATTAAAGGAAGCCTTCTTTTGTTTATATGGAAATTGTATACTTACGGTCCAAACTGTGGGATTAATAAGGTATGATATGTTGCATTACTAATAAGTTTTATTATAATCAGTTAGGTTTGGGGGACTATCAAAATACAGAATTACACGTGAATCCTCACACACAAACACATCTCATACTCACATACACAAAAGTTACAAATCTAGGGAAATACAGAAATAAAACTAAAACTAAAAATTACAGTTAAGAACAAATATAGGGTCATTCTGAAATGGGTCATTTTTGCAAAATGTAAAATTTATGTATAGAGAACATGCTTATAATTAGTATTTAGTAATTATTATATTCTGACATGATGTGAACTAATGCGTATCCAAATGTGCTAATGATAAAATGGCTTGCCTTAGAATTCCTGTACAGAATGAGGAAAGAGATATGCATGCTATTTATATAATCCAATGTGTAGATTTCTAACAATATGTTCTGTCTCACTCATAGTCTATCCTCAGACTGGACTTCATCATGATGCAGCACCCTTCCAGTTTAGATGCTTTACTCAATGCTTTAAATACTTAATCAATGAATAAGGCATGGTGTTTGTTCTTTAGGATCTTTCTTAAAGTGCGTGGTGCCAGGTGGGCCAAGGTTGTGGTATGAGATACAGAGCCAGCCCCACATGCAGACTCCAAGCAGACTCTAAAGGTGATTTGAACATTCAGTAGATTGCCAGCATAGCCAAAGTCTATGAATTAATCAGAATTTTTCATGACTGATGTTGTTCCCAATTGAAATAGTGTCAGCAAGAACAATCTGCATGGTCTGGAATTTTGCCTCCTACAAGCTAAGCCAGTTTCAGGCTTTCATGTGTTAGAGAGCTCTGCTGTGTGGCTCAGTTTAGAATATGTCATAAAGCTAATTAAGTCATAGTACAGAGGTACCTTGCATATCTAAAAACAGTTCTAATCACAACAGACTTTCTTCCCTGGTTGTAACCACATTTTGATCATTATGGCATTGGCCAAGATAACAGACACCCAGACAGAGAACGATGATTCAGTATATCCATCTAGTCCACATTACTGGAAAATGTTCAGACTGAATAACTCCTAAACTGTGTGTTCTTGAGGAAAGAACCATGTCTTTTTAATCTTTATATGATCTAACACATGCTTACAGAAGATCCTCCTTGAAGGAAACAGAGGGCCAGTAATATTATTTATAAATGTGGGTGTGCCATTTGTTTCATACAACCTGATTAGTCTCAGTGTATTAATTATTGTTTTTACTATAAATATTTAAATGGAGTTTTGTGTGATCTATGGTTAGAAAATAACTAAATACTAAAGGTGTTTTTCCTTTATTACCAACAACTATCATCTCTGGGCAAAGTCCTGTAAATAAAGGGGATTTGTTTATTTGGTTAGCTTCTTAAGATTTGAAATAGATTCATCTGTACCAAGTGGAGTAAGCAAAATATAAGGTATTTCTTTCTGAGTGCATGTTGAAACTGTAGACTTAGTGTTTCTATAAAACCTCCGGAGGCATCTGAACTAGGAATGTAGAAGTCATAAATAAGTATTAAGCATCCAAGAATAATTCAGATTCAAGTATAATTTCTGTGATTCCAAGAATCTTACTATATACTATGCTGTTATCTCCTGTTGATTTCTTTCATTTCCTTTCTGTTGTTGCCCTTATTAATGTCTTGGTTCGCACATGGAATTTATCTTAGAAATGCTATTATTTGAGGACATTCAGAGCAATGTTAGCTTCTATACATGAAATATAAGCAAACAAATTGTTCCCTTTAGCTTTCTGCAAAGAAGTCATGTAGCAGTGCTGCTATGAACATGAATCCGGCTCTCAGTAATGTGCCTCTGTTGTTTATTGAAAGTTTCATTATGTATGAGAGCATGTTCTAACTTTGTTTACCAGTCTGCTCCTTTTGCTAAATTTCACGATCTTAAAAGGTCTTGGGAGTTGGAAACAACTGAACACTGTGTTGAGATTTGTGACTGTCATCCTTCTGGTTAAAATTACTCATAGATCTTGCAAGAGTAGCAGAGCTGCATCCATTATAACCGTCAGTCAGGATGGTCATTAAGCACTTTCTGCAGCTGAGATTGCCATGCCAGATGCTACTTCAGGAACAATGGGCAGTGCACTCCAAACTGCCAAGCATTTGTTCTGTGCCATTTAAACTTAGGAATGGTAGAAGAATAAAACAAAGCAGAAGTACCTGTGAGAGTAAAACTCCAAGAGATGGCTTGCTAGCCCAGGCTCCTTCATTTACATAGGAGAACAAATCAGTTCGTGTGTTTGGAAATGTATATTGTCTAATAATATACACTCATCCATAAAGATAATTAGTTCACTAAAATGTACTACTCTTTCTGCTACTATACCCCAAGACTTTTTTAAAGTAACATTTCATAGTCTAATGAGAAGCTCCTTTTGGAACAACATGAGCATGACTGGCACTGTGATAACAAGGTACCTATGATAGTTCTCCCATAGTAAGTGATAAATACCTACTCAATGATACATAATGATGGATAAGTGTTATTTGCCCTTTAAAACTTTAATTATGTCTTATAACTATCTGTGCTTCCCTAAATATGCACAGTTTAAAAGAGTGAAGTGGATCTGATGAGGTCAAATTCTGATTTCTCACCTGACTATGGCGGTCCTCAGTCCTGCTGGCTCTAATTAATACAAATAATCTTATTTCCCTACATTTCTCTGTATAGTCTACCAACTTAATCCCATTGTCCCATCAGTATCATCACTGTTATGCAGACAGCCCCCATGACCCTTGATCACCTCTTGTTTTCCTGAGTTTGCTTTCCCAGTCCTCTTAGATCCTTCAAATATCCTACATATTTATGAAATCTCACATTAAGACCCTTTGCTTCAATGAAGGCTTCTAAATCTCCAATTCATACAGACCCTTTTTTCCCAGATCTATTCATTCCCTTCATAATTCTTTTGAGGCAACTAAGACACAAACATTGTGAAATGGAAAAAAAACATTTTAAGGTTAAGAACCAAAGAATAAAGAGAATGAAGAAAATGGAAGTGTCTTCCCATAGACATCAATTCAGTGCTGTCCAGCTGGCACGATATCTTCCAGCGATTTTTCTGATTGCACCTGCACCCTTCTTTCAGAGACCTCCTCCTCTTACCTGAGCTCTAACCATATCCACCTTCTGTTCTTACAGTACATCCACTCTGGCCCTGGCTGTGAGTACGGAGGGAAGCATGCCACCAAAGCGGGCAAAAGGCCTTTCCTGGAATGTTTCTCTCTCTCTCTCTTTCCCTCTTTCTCCTAAACTCGAAGACAATTATCCCTTGTGTTTAAGGATGTGAGGCTGGAACTAATGGTAGAACAAGTGTTCACCTCATAGAGAAGATAGCCTGGAAAATAAAGTCAATGCTCTGGAGCCAGAAATTAGCATTTGAGAGAGTCATGCCATTCTAACTCGAGTTCTAATAACCAAAAATATGACCAGATTTTTCCCTTTCCTTGAGTAAGCTGTTTTGAATTTGGCTCTGACCTTTGAATTTTAAAATCCCTGTATAATACCCATCACAAAGGTCAACATGATTTCCGTAAATAGTGTTTGGAAAACATTCCTGCAATTATAGCAAATATGTTTTGGAAATTAGAAGATACAGCTTCTCCTCTTTGGAAACAAAACTTCTAGCTAAAAGGAAAAAAAATCACTTGAATTAATAAAGGACACACTGCATAATATTGGGATAACAGAATCATTATTAGGAAGTAAATGTAGTAAGAGAGTTCAAACAGCTACTTGTTTTATTGAAGATAAATAATCACTGAGTTAATAAAATGAAAATGAGAATGTAGCTTAGGGCAATTTAGCTAATGTAGCATATGATAGATATAGATATAGATATATATGTATCTACATCTATATATATGATAAAGATACAGATTAGAGTAGCCAAAATGTGACTGTGCAATTGAACACTACATAGCCTTAAATTATGTTCTATAAATATATTTTCTATCAAGCTTTAGAAAGAAAGTCAAGGCTCATTAAACTTTTTCAATTCTTATTTTTTGTTGCTTTCCTACATCTGTAGTTTGGTTCAAATAAAGTTATACATGCATTTTATGTTTATGGTGATATTTTTAATTCCAGAAAATTTAAAAAAATTATATATAGATATATGTGTGTGTGTGTATATATATATATTCCACAACTAAGTGGTGATTATTGGAGGTTTTTGTTTTGAGGGGTTTTTTTAGTTGATACACAATATTATATTGTTTCAGGTATACAATATAATGATTCAACAATTATATACATGCTTACCATGGTAAGTGTAGTTATCTTTTGTCATCATGCAAGGATATTACAATATTATTAACTATATGCCCGGTACTGACTTTTCATTCCATGACTTAGTTATTTTATAATTGGAAATTTGTGCCTCTTTATCCCTGTCACTTATTTTGCGAATGCCACCCACCCCTTCCCCAATGACAAACACCAGTTTGTCTCTGTATTTATGAATCTGTTTCTGTTTTGTTTATTTTTTTTAATTTCACATATGAGTGAAATTATGTGGTATTTGTCTATGTCTGACATATTTCACTTAGCATAGTACCCTTGAAGTCCATCCCCGTTATCATAAATGGCAGAATTTATTATTCTTTTTTTATGGCTGAGTAAAATTCCATTTTACATTTGTACCACATCTTCTTTATCCATCTACTGATGGACATTGAGGTTGCTTCCATATGTTGGCTGTTGTAAATAGTGCTGTGATAAACATGGGAGAGCATGTATCTTGTTGGATTAGTGATTTTGTTTTCTTTGTGTAAATTCTCAGAAGTGCAGTTACTGGGTCATATGATATTTCTGTTTTTTTTTTAATTTTTTGAGGAACCTCCATACTGTTTTGCATAGTGGCTGCATCAATTTGTAATCCCACCAGCAGTGCACAAGAGTTCCCTTTTCCTCACACCCTCTCCGACACATGTTATTTCTTGTCTTTTATATACTAAGCATTCTGTCTTGTGTGAAGTTATATCTCATTGTAGTTTTTGATTTGCACTTCCCTGATAATCAGTAATGTCTGTTGGCCATCTGTATATCTTCTTTGGAAAAATGTCTACTCAGGTCCTCTGCCCATTTTTTTATGGGAATATTTGTTATTTTTTCATTTGTCTCTTGTGTGTTCACTTGTAATAGTTCCTTATAAATTTTGGGTATTAACTCTTTATTGGATATATCATTTGCAAATATATTATTTCATTCAGTAGGTTGCATTTTCATTGTTTTGATAGTTTCCTTTGCTGTGCAGAAGCTTTTTAGTTTGATGTAGTCCCACTTGTTTATGTTTGCTCTTCTTTCCCTTACCTGGGGGGACATATCCCGAAAAAAAATGAGAATTGCTAATACTTATTTTCAAAAGTTTACTGCCTATATTTTCTATTAGATGTTTCATAGTTTTAGGTCTTATATTTAGGTCTTTATTCTATTTGGGGTTTGTTTTTGTGTATGGTGTTAAGGCAGTGACCCAGTTTCATTCTTTTACATGTAGCTGTCCAGTTTTCCCAAAACAATTTCTTGAAGAGACCATCTTTTCCCTTATGTTCTTGCCTCCTTTTGTTATATATGACTTGAGCACGTAAGTGTGATGTTGGAAGTTTTGATGTTATATATTGGCATTTTCAAGGGACTCAGAAAAACCTAATGCTATGCTGCTCACCTGTGTTCCTTATGATGGTTCTGAAGTATAAAGACGTATAATGAAACAGAATATGAGAAACAGGGTTTTTGGTTTTATTACTTGTGTTTTTACCTAAATCATATCTCCCTGAATGAATATATAGGAACATAAAACTAAGGCCTAAGAAATGTCTCTTCTATCTTCAGAACAAATATTGCCAGGACCAAGAGACATGGGAACAATGAAATTAAAAATCCCTTGTTGGAAATATTATTGGTGAATATTTTCTCCCATTCTGTGTGTTGTTTCCTGTTGTTCAAACTTATGTTCATATACGATTCTAATGTCTGACATAGTGTTCTACAAGATATCCCATATTCTGATGGGACCAGGAAAAGGGAGGAATCATATGGCAAATGGACAATGCACTTTTGTAAAGGGAGAAATATCCATAGAGACTGTTCACTGACACTGAAAAGAGTAGTGTATGAATCAGTACCCACAAATGGGAAAGGACTTAATTCAAAAGGTTGAGCATGTAAGGACTCTAGAGGGCACAATTATGAGGGTCTAAAAAAGAGGAAAACAGTTGAGATTCACCAGGGAAAGAAGTCTCAGAGCAGCATTGGGTCTAGGTGCTGGATTAGATAGATAGGCGAAGCGATTGGAATTTTGTAAGGTGGTAAGTGTCAGTCATGAGTTACTACTGGGTCCATAGTCTGTGCGGAACTCTGAGGGGGATGCTGTAGATAGGATGGTGGTTCACAATCCAGAGCCCTCGGTAAAAGAAACCACAGCTTGAATGTAAATTCTGTCATTCATTAGCTGTGCGTCTTTGAGAAAGCTCTTTAAATCTTTTTATCTGTATTTTTTGAACATGTAATATGACAATAATGATAAAATATTTTTCCTAGGTTTGTTGTGAGAGGCACAAAGATGTACAGGTCACCACACAACAAGCTAAGAATCAAAACAATTATTATAAGATAAATGAAAGGACCATCACTTTGTGATACTTCACAACAAAAATAATGTTGATATGTAGTATATAAGAAAGATTGTGACTACATACACTTTAAATATTGTTTAGAATAAATAAAAAAGTGCATATACTGATAAGTTCACATAATTAGTCATATTGAAGTTTCGGTGAAAATATGACTTTGCTGCCCTATAATTCATTAAGTATAAATATATTCAGAATGTTTAGCTAAAGGTTAATTGCAAAGAAAATCAATGTCTACTACCATAATTACTTCTCTCTACACTTTAACTGTTAAGGAACAATTAAGAAAAATGCACTGTATTTAAGGTGACTATTAATATATCATCCAAACTAGGATACTTAAGAAATAAAGAATGTGTTAAAAACAATTAGCAGGTACTAATTGACTTTTTCAAGGCTAAAATGGAAATATTTAGGCAAATAGCTAGCCTATCTACAGGATCTAAAATATCTGTTTATAATTGCTTCATAGAGATAAGAAAAAGTAAAATGGTCTTAGTTTGATTTGGGGCTTCCCCTATTCATCAAGAATTGTTTCAGCACCACCCCGTTTCCCTAGCATCCTACACCTTCACTGGAAAATCATAGGCCATGATTATGACCAGGTGTCATAAAGGGAAAATTCTTTTGTTTTTGTTTTTAGAGTAAACTGAAAACAGAGAGAGTAAGGAGAGGATTCCGTAAAAATAGCAGCTAAAATATTTCTTAGATTCTTTTCACTTTTAACTGGATCTCATCTGCATCTCCCTGGAAAGCAGCTTCTGACCCCAGCAGGTCCATGTGCTAGGTCTGGAATATGTGAGACTTCAGAGCTTCCTGGAATCTAATAGGGGCAGCAAGTATAGATTGCTTGTCCCCCGTCCCCTCTTGGTATGAATACAGTTGTGAGTATCAGTTAAGCTTTAGAATATCAGAAAAGAACAAAACATTGGTTAAATTGTGCCCTCAGAGAAAAAATTATTCCTGGTCTCGTGGCATAGTGGAATGGAGATGGAGCTCAGCAAGTCTGCTGTCTGTCTTCTCCTCTCTAGCTCTAGAGCTGGGAGGTGGCATGACAACCACACAGGAGACAGTCCTCCGCCTTTTATCTAGACAGGCAGTGGCCTCCTCCCTGCAGAACAATGTCAGCCACAGATCATCTAGAGTACCTTCTAGCTACCTCAAAACACAATATCAATCTCCCACTTCAGGACCTAACTTCCAAAGAGCAAACTAACTGAAATAAAATACATTTAAAAAATGAATAAACACACACAAAAAAATAAACATGATTTTTCTCTAGTCTGCAGCTGGGGCATGAGGCAATCACAGTTACTATCAAACCTGTGTTCCCCATCTCGGTTTGGAATCTAGACTGAAGAAAGTATGAACGGGAATAAACATATCATTTATTTTACAAAAAATATTGATATTAAGGAATGATGGGTACACTTTATAGGCATTTTAATGCAGAAACCCCAAATTTGATAAACTTCCCTACACACTTAGGTACCAGAGGTCGATGAGCAGGCCACATGAGGGTCTGTCTCTGTTAAACTTGGGGTTGACCAGAAAGTATGTTTCCTTTATGCACCAAACTCCCAAAAGCAAGAAGGCTGGAGAGAGCTGAGTTACACACCCGGTTTTTCCATATTTCAGTGATCAGGGAATTCATTTTACCTGAATAATGAAAGAATAATGGGTGGGGCAACAGTTTAGGAGTATTTAGGGAAAAATTCCTCCTAGGAATGTGGAAGTCACTTTCTCCCAGCGTCCCTCTGCCACCCCAGCCCTAATATTTAATAATTAGAAACCTGGAAATTGGAATAATAAAGTTATATACACAAATAACCTAAAATAATTAAGAATATATTTAATATGAACATCACAGTGGTTATAAACGCTACTGAAAGATACATAACCTGAATGGTATATAAATTTTTATTGCAGTATAATTCATTCAAATGTAGCCATTCAAATTGTATCCATTTACTATCTCACAGCTTTCCTCCTGGCCCTTCTAGCCCCTTTCATGATAGCTTTATGCTCTTAAAGAGGGTGAGGCACTGGTGACAATTGCTTTCGAGGACAGAAGGATTGGACTCCAGGCAGGGAGGAGGGCTCCAACAGTGCACATCTTGTTTATTCAGATAGCATTCTCAGACCAAGTTCTTCCTGAGGATTTCTCCATTAAGATAAAGTCCACCAATTGAAAATGAGAGCCCAGTTCCAGGTAAAGCCATTCTACAAAAGAAGGTATTGACATCAGCTATATCTGCAGCACCATCATACTGATACAGAACATATGCATTTTCAACATCTTTCATCAGGGCATATGTGGAATGTAGGAGAACGAGAAATTGGTGACATCTCTGCTTGTCTTTTCTTTTATATATACAATAAATAGTCACATAACCCCCCACCACCACGTCATAGCACCAGGAAAAAAAAATTACATTTTAGGTTGAACCGTGAAGGTGAGATAGGTCTGAACAAAATATACTTTCTGTGAATTAAGTTAGCTCACTTAAACCATCCTGAAAAAGCTCGCTTATACAGAAAGTTCATTATTTAATAAATTATTCAAAATTTTTTTATTAAAACCATGCTTTGTACAAGTTTGGAATAAAGAAGACCTTGGTTCAATTTAACTCTGCTTCTTAAAATGTAGTGTTATATAAATTATTGAAGCCTAAGAAACTCATTTTCTAAGTAAATTCTATTTTAGAAGTGTTTTAGGTTTACAGAAAAGTTGTGAAGATAATCCAGAGAGTTTCCATATACCCTGCACCCAGTAGATTACTAACTAAAGTCCATGTTTAATTCATATATTCTTAGTTTTTACCTAATGTCTTTTTTCTGTTCCAAGATCTTATTCAGGATAGCACATTACAATTTAGTATCATGTCTCTGTAGATTCCTCTGGATTGTGTTTCTTAGAGTTTCTTTTATTTTAATGACCTTAACAATTTTGAGAAGTACAGGTCAGATTTTTTTGTAGAATGTTTTCAGTTGAGGTTTTACTGATGCTCATTTCATGTATAGGCTCGGGTTGTGTATTTTTAGAAGAAAGACCTCAGAGGTAAGTTTCCATTGTCAACACATTATATCAAGTGTACATGCTATCAATGATTTAGCCCTCTTGATAAAGCTGATCACCACACTGAGGTCGCTTTTCTTCAGGCTTCCACACTGTAATGAGATTATTTTTTCCCAATTTACATTTTATTCTCTCTGGCAGGAAGTTACTATAAGCATCTCACAAAGAGTAGGAGTTACATACCATTTCCTTGAGGGAGGAGTATCTACACAGTTTATTTGTAATTTTTCTCTCCCTATCTACTTATTTTGTTTCCCCATTTACTTACTCAAATTACTTATTTCTATCAATATGGACTCATTGCTATTTACTTTATACTTTGGGTTATAATCCAGTACTGCAATATTGGCCATGGGAGTCCCCTTCAGTTGGCTTCCATGTCCCTTTACACTATTCTGTAATTGTGCTTTTGATGGTTGAGTGCGTTTTGGCACTATGGGATTCTCCGGGATTATCTTGTATGCTCTCCGTTCATTTCCAGAGTCCCATAGGTCAGCATCATTTCAGCTTCCCTTCTTAGATGAGGTAATATAAAACTTTTGTTATACAACTAGATTTGTTTGTCACGGTCTACACCCATCTGGGATCACCTTATCTCCTACATGACTTTTTTAAATTTGCATACACTATAATTCAAGTCTGCGTGCTGTAAATTTCTATAGGTTTTAACAAATGCATTGTGCCAAGTATCCATCATTGCAATATCATACAAAATATATCAATTGTCACCAACCCCCAGAAATAACCTGTGCTCCATCTATTCAGCATGCAAACCATCCCATACCCCTGTAAGTCATTGACCAAGTCTATAGTTTTTCCTTTTCTAAAAATTCATGTAAATGGAATTATACATCATGTAGCCTTTTCAGACTGGCTTTTTTACTTATCAACCACAACTAAGATTCAACCATAATTCTGTGGGGCTTGACAGGTAATTGATTTATTTTCAAATAATTTGTTACTGATAACTTGCAAAACACTCTAATAGTTGAACAATTTTTTTTCAAAATTTTTTTTAATTTGAGGTATAAGTGACATACATTATATTAGTTTCAGGTATACAATATTATGATTTAACAGTTGTCTACATTGCAAAATGATCACCACAATAAGTCTAGTGCTAATTTATTTTTATTGCTGAATAGTATTCAACTGTTTGATGTTCCACAACTTATTTGTCCATCCACCTATGGTGTTAAAATACCACTTTAATGGCTGCCTTTTTTTGGTGATTAAGAATGTGGCTGCTATAAACATTCTTATATCGTTTTTTGTGTGTGGACATATGTTTTTAAATCAGTTGGGTAAATATAGAGGATCATGATTTCTCTATCTGATTGCTCTATCTTAGAATAGGTGTATCTTCCTGTCACTTCAGGAATTCATGTTGTAAGATTTGTTTTTGCATTTTAGCCATTCAAATAGGTGTTTATTGAAAACTGGTTATTTAAATTTGCACTTCTCTAAAGCCAAATGATGTTGAGTAAATTTTCATATGCTTATTTGCAACTCATATATATTTCCTGTGGTGTCTGTGCAGGTTATTTATGTACTTTTAAATTATTGTTATTTTTTAATAGTTATATATTAAGAGTTAACTGTATAATTTGGATACACATTCATAAGTGATTTCCAAATATTTCTCCCAGTAGTGATTTGTGTTTTCATTCTTTTAGCAGTGTTTTTAGCAGATCAAAGAATTTGAATTTTAATAAAGTTCAGCTTAGTTTTTCATACATGAACTGTGTTTTGTTATTGTATCTAAAACTCCTCCCCAAACCCAAGGTCACACAAATTTTCACCCATGTTTTCCTTTAAAAGGTTTATATTTTTTCATCTAATTTTTAAGTATATGGTTTGTTTTAAGGATTTTTTATATAAAATATAACCTACATTATTGTTTTTTTTTAATTTTTGCATATAGATGTCCAGTGTTCCATTATTATTTATTAAAGGCTCCCCTTTTTCTATTGAATTTCCCTTTTGCCTCTTTCAAAAATCAGTTGACTATATTTTTGTGGTTCTATTTTTGGGTTCTCCATTCTGTTTCATTTATCTGTACATCTATTATTTCTACAATAATGTGGTATGTTATTGTCATTTTATATCAAATTTTGAAGTAATGTGAGTCCTGTAACTGTTCTTTCTCAGTATTGTGTTGGCTATTCTAAATCCTCCTTCCCATATAAATTTTAGAATCAGTTTATCAATATCTACAAATAGACTGCTGTAATTTTGATTGGTATTGCATTGGATCTATACATCATGTTGAAAAGAATGAGCATCTTAACAATACTGAATCATGTGCTTCATAAACATTTATTTAGTTCTTTCATTTTTATCAGTGTTTTAATAGCCTTTCTCATATACCTCCTGTACATGCTTAGATTTATGACTAAGTATTAGGTATAAAAATACATTAAATAATAATTGTCTACCTCTTAGATTTTCTTTGAAAATAATTATTTATTATGTCTAACCACCTCAAGATATAGCAGTCTCGAATAGTCTGTTTTAACTATGTGGTTCTCTTCCTGACTTCTTAACCAGCAGCCCGTTGACATGAGCAGTATGGTTTCTTCATTCTGGAGGAAGCTGACTCTTCCTCTGCCCATTTTCCTTCTAGAGGTCAATCATTCTAATAGAGGTGACTCACATTAGGACATGCATTTTTATTTTAATAGCCACAGATGATGCTGAGGTTAAAAAAAATCTTATTTTATTTTTACATCCTTTTATTATAGACTACCTATTTCAAAAATGTTCAAATTCAGTCACCTCTTGCTCTTTCATTAAACCAGAACAAATTGTTAAGTCTGTATTTATTAAAATATTTTGAAAGATAATTTTGTTTCAGACGACATAATCCAAAAACTCTGGTTTGTTATATATATGTATATACACACATTTATTATAATATGTATAATATATATTCGTGTTATCTCACTTGTGACTTTTCTAATAGTGTTTATCTTCAATTTTGTCATCATTGGAGATGATTTTATAGGCTTAGAAAAATCTAAGCACCCAAAGATATCTCAGGCTGTCACTTCCAGATATTAAAAGAAAATAATTTAATTGGATGATCAAAGTTATAGGTAAACCAGAAATTCAAAGGAAAATAAAAATTCAGTCACCAAAAAATTAGCCTCACATTTTTATAATTCAAATAAGACACGTTTGCTGTTCCTAAGAAGACTCAGTTCAAAGCTAAAAAACAGGAAAATAACATTAAAAAGTTTAGTTTTCATAATGCAATGTTTATTTCTTCCCTGATAATGGGTTATAAATCTGAAGGGTTCTCCCCATTCATTTACTATATGAATTAAATAATAATGATAATATAAGCTTAAAGCCTAACAGTGAGTCAGTATTTTCTCCAGAGAAAGCTAAACGTTTTTATTTTATAAAATTTTCTGTAGCTCTGCAATTCATCAAGATAGAATGAATGCAGCAGTGCAGATGAAATTTAGGCAATGCAGATGGAGTGTAACCATGAGGAAGCAGTCAAGAGCCATTTTACTTATCTTTTAATGTGATTCTCTCAGGGTTTTACTTTTAGGCTATAGGCTCCTTCCTACCACTTTTCTTCAAGTCTTCTTTGATCATTATATCTGCTTTGTGAGTGTTTCACTCCATCTTTGGAACAACTAATCTATTCTTATTTCTTTGATGAAAACTGCTACTAAAGGAAATGAAGCTGTCCACGAACCATTACTTGTGGTCTCACTTTTCAATCTATATGTTGCATTGAACTGTTTATGTTCCTCATCCCAGATTGGATAGATCAATCTAAGATTATTTATCATGACGATGACTGAAATTGAGTTCTAAAGAAGCAAAACAATGTAGTTTATTCCTCAAAATACATGTCTCAAAAGTCTGTTAAAAACAGACTAATACTTGCAAAAGCTCACAATTACATGAATGAGTTGTTTTGATGAAAGAAATTTTAAAGCAAATAGGAAAAAATGAATGACTCATGAGTCTAAAAATAGCTTGTTTCCCTGGACCTCAGCACCAAAACCAAAATGCTAAAAATGTAGATTTCAGGACTTGCCAATCTTTGGCAAAGCGATTTACAGGAGGTTAAGTGCCTCCACAGTAAAAACTAAATTGAAACTTTTTTGCCTGTAGCTATTAAATCAAGTGTGTAAAATGCTGACCAAGCCATTGAGTTATTTGGCTAACAGAAATATTAGGAACTTGTACTCTTTCTCTGATACTTTTCTTATTTACTGAAACATCGTTCAGACTACCTGCAGATATTATGTTAATAAACCACTAGAAAACCACAGAGTTTAATGAGAATCTTACAACAATGTGGTAAATACATAATTCCCATATGAGTATTTAGAAAGAACGGAACACTCTCAAAAATAAACCCATCTTATACGTGAGTCAATTGCTTGATAATGAACCTGCAGAGCCCTGAAGCACAAGAAAATGATCCTGGTGGTAATGGTGATGATGTGTTTAATCACTTCAGTTGAGTGGCTTTTTGAGAAGATAAACACACTGGGAAATGTGTTTTAAAATGTACCAAAGTAACATTTTGGTATATTGAACACAATTTAATTTTATAGTATTTTGAAATTAGTGTTTGTAAAGATAAAATAATATTTATGACTAGACCTTCCCTAGAACAGGGTTTCCAAAGGAGCAACATTTATTGCCCATAGATTTTACTTAATTCCCTGTATTTCCAAACCTCTTACCTACAATGTTGCCTAACACAAAAAATGAGGACACAAAACTCTTTTCATGCTCATTTTAATCTTGATGTTAACTAGAATAGCATCAAGAAATTGTGGTCAGTGTATTGAAATTTTAACTACAACAGGAGAAATGAATTAATTTGGATTTAAACATTCAACTGGAGGAGAAAGATATTACTAAAGAACATTTGGCATACAGAAATTAAACACTGTTAAAAAAGTCACAAGTGAATGTTTCATAGAAATCCCATATTTCATAAAAATCCTATGACTGTTTCATAGATATTATCTCTATGTTTCATAGAAATATTTCCTTCTGATTATCGCTTGCATTGCTTTTTTTAAATCATGAATAGTGTTCAATTTTGGGAAGTGTATTTTCTGCAGCTCCTGAGAAGATTATATGGTTTTTCTGATTTTCTTTCATATGATTACTTATGTTGATTATTTTTTAAATGCTACTGTTATTGGAGATGGGTCCTTGGTCTCATTGTGAGAAACTATTTAAGAATAGTTGCAAAAAGTCATTGACCATCAAGAGTTTCTTGGAAAATAAGATTTTTGAGAAAGCAAAAAAGTACTTGATGGAGTTTGGGGTGGGCAGACCAGACAGAGTCACATGGAGGAAACAATAGAGAGCCTTTTTTATAGAAAAGGAGATGAATATTGACCAAGTGGGGTTAGGCTTCAAAGGGAACAGGTGGAGTTTTTTGCACAGTTGGGGCTTGCTCCACTTTCATGTGGTGGAGATGGGATTTTTGGCTATATTTAGTTTTCCTCAGAACTGTCATGAGGCAGGGAGGCATGGTTTTATTACTGTATTAATGAGTGTATAATGTATTTTGGAGTGAAGTTTGGGTCAACTTTTCCTCTATGTTGGAACTAGCCAGTGTTGGGCAGTCCGTTATCTATATTCTCACTCCCCTCATCCCTCAAGAGCAGTTTACACAGAATGTGCAGATTATACGCACCCATCAGGAAAGTTCCCCTCCCCTCCCGTTATGTCTGGCTGTCTACCTACTGTAACACTATACAACCTTGCATTCCTGCGGTGAAACTCACCAGCATTCATTATTTTCATTTCTTATAAATTGGTGTGTTTCACTTCTAAATGTATGTCTATGTTCAACACATGTATTATTTGTTAATGAGCCTTTCTTGTAAATTTGAGGATTTTGGAGTCATGGTTCTGCTGGCATCTGAAAACAACTCTGTGCTTGTTTCTCTTCTGACGTTTTCTGAAAGATTTCACAAAGGACTGCTATTGTTTCTTTCTTAAATACTCATTAAAATTCATAATAAAATCAGTCAGGCCTAGAGTGATATTTTAAGGAAGATTTGTGTTGTTTTGCTTAAATTCATTTATGTTAATAGATGTGAGGTTATTTAGATTCTCTATTCTTCCTATATCTATTTTGATAAGTTTTGTTTGTCAAGATTTTTGCCCACTTCAACTAAATTTTCAAATTTACTGGCATAAATTAGTTCCTAATATTCCTTTTATAGTCATTAAATATCTGCAAATCTCTTAAGATGCACCTTCTTTCATTCTTGATATTGGTAATTTGTATTTTTCACTCCTTTTTTCCTTGATCTGTATTGAGAAGAGTTCATCAATTTTGCTTCTGTTTTGGAATAACTTGTTTTGGCTTCCATGGTTTCTGGTATAGTTTAGTCAGTTTTATTTCATGTTTTCATTCTTACCTCAATTGCTTCCTTCTTTCTATTTACTTTGGTTTAATTTGCTTTCAATATGTCAAGATCATTGACTTTAGACTTTTTTTTTCCTAAGATGGGCATTTGAGGCTAGACTATAAATTCCACAAATTTTCACATGATGCTTTCTTTTTTATTTATACTACAATATTTTCTAATATTTGTGTTTCTTTAAATATGAATCATATAATATTTATAAGTGAGTTGCTTAATTTCAGAATATTTTGATATCTGTTTCTCAGTTTAATTCCATTGTGGTTGGATATCATACTCTGCATGATTTTAGTCCTTTAAAATTTATTATGAACTCATTTTGTGATTCAGTGTAAGGTCTGTCTGGGTTAATATTCCATGGGTACATCTAAAGAGTTTGAATACTCCCATTTGGGAGTATAGTATTCTGTGTCAGTGAGATAAGTTAATCGACAGTACTATTAAAGTTTTATTTATTAATACTTTTTCCCCTTCTATCAGTTACTGTGAGATGAGCATTAAAATATCTATCATGGATTTCTCTATTATTCCTTCCAATGCTATTAATTTTTTAAATACATAATTTGAAACTGTTTATTAGGTGCATAGACATTTCATATTAGTATGTCTTCTTCATGAATTACAATATAATATCCTACTTTATCCCTGACAGTACTCCTTATACTGGAATCTACCCTACATGATATGACAATACTTAATACTTACTATATTATGCTTAGTGTTTGCATGTTATGTATTTTCTAGTCTTTATATCTCATCTCATTTTATTGTTGTTTAATTTAAAATGTGTCACTTATGGACACATTTAGTGTATGCTTTATTACCCAGATGGGCCATTTCTGTATTTTAATTATAGAATTTTCACCATATTAAATTTCATTCCTCTTTAATTTTGTTATTCTACTTTCTTCTTTATTGCCCCTCTAGATGTGCCTTTTCTTGTTTTATCATTGTCTTTTCAAATAGTATGATACAGTATAAGAACCTTACAGCAAAAAGTAAAATCCCATTTATCTCCAGCATGCAATTTAACATCTTGCTTTCCTGTCTTTTAAATATATATATATTACAAACCCAAATAAGTTCAGTGTATTTTTAAAATTTTTATTGATTTTTAATTTTTATTATTTCACACAGCTGATAATCTTTAAATCAATCTTAAAATGTGTTTTCGATAAATTAAATATATATTCAATTAAAAATATTTACTCCCTATTTAATCTTTCTAATGCATTTCATTTCTTCTTGGGATCCAAGTTCATATAAGAAATTTGTCTATAATTTCACTTACTTCCATATTAAGCCATGCTTTCTAAATCCATCAAATTAAAATGATAATGTCAATATATCACTAAAATCTTGATTTTTTCTCTGTTTATTTTGGAAATAATTTAATTTGATTTTTAAAAATCTTTTTTAAATTGAAATAATGGGGGATCTGGCTATTTGCTTGGAGAATCAACAAAGTTTAGTGTTTGAGAAGAGTGGAAAGGCACAAACACATGTCTGTGAATGTGCCTTTTCTGGGTAATTGTTTGACCCTAGGTTGTATGTTCTGCAATAGTTAGGGGTTGTATTTCTGAACATACTGTGTCCATAGGGAAAATGTACAGGTGGAGTGTAAGTATGCAGCTGAATGGGAGAAAGCATTAAATATATCTGTTAAATAGAGGAAAAATCATTTAAATAAAACTTATTCACTATTGAGAATATGGAAAATGAGCAGATGGCAACAGTTTAGTTCTTGAAAGCTGGTGCAATAATATGCTATGTGTCTGGAAGCCCTGCTAAGCTCTCTGTTTTTCATTTCTGCTTGTGTACAACCTCGTCTAGACAAGCTGAGAGAGTCTATTATTGAAATAGAGTAAATACAGAGAAGGTTTGATGAAACTTAAATTATGTTTATGAGCTCTCAAACATAAAGGGCTCTGTTTAGGGGAGGAAGAGGATGCTGACTGAGATGAGATATTGCTCAGAATGGAAACCATCAGATGGAGAGCACCTAAGTCCTACCACAAAGCAAATTGAGGGTTAGGACAGTATGCTCTGGCATTCTCACCAGTGTAAAACAGAGACTCTTTTTGAAGTTGAGAGTAGAAAGACTTTTACATACTAATTAGGCAAAGCGCTGGATATTCCATATCACCTCCCCACCTCTCTCTGCTCTATAATGAGAATCAAGAGTCTGACATCATTGTTTGCTTCAACTCAACTCTTTTGCCCTCTGTCTCCTACTTGAGTAAAATCTACCCAGGATTAGCAGGAGATGTGAGCGAGAAGGGGATGTTGGGGTATGTATTGCCATGGTGTCCTCCCTGGGGCCTCAGCTAGGTAGCAGTTCTGTGCCTCTCCCTAAGGTCACATCTCCTGTCCAAGAGTCTACCGCTATATCTGCAATTGTGCCAGGATTCTTATAATCACTCCCTCTCTTTGCCCTTGCAAAGAAGTTTTAAAACTTGAACACTGAAGAACCTGTCAAAAAATATATTTACATGAACGCTGAGGAATATAAAGAGATAACTGAGAGTTTTAATGAAAACCTTGAAGGATTTTATTTTTATAAATTGTGTCTTTCATTTGTACTTTTCTCTGAATGTGTGAGATTCTTTCTAAATTATGAGGTTTTTTTTAAGAAAACAATTTTCTCGTATATACCTGTGAGAAGATTAAACATTGCTTTCATTTTTACCATAAATATACTGTGTTCATAAAGTAAACAGAAGCCACATGAGGTTCTATATGTATAAACCTAATGCTAAGGTATTTGTACAAAAATTTAGAAAAGGAATTACATCATCAACACCATCTCATAACTATTTTACTTAAGCAATTTTGTCTCATTGGAACTAAATATGTGCACTTTCCCAGTATAAAATAATATCTGCATGTTCCTCATAACCCTTCAATTATAGGAACAGTTAAGGTAAAAATAGCATACTTTTAAGCTTACATACCTTTTGTCCCAAATGAAATTCTGGAACACACCAATGAGGAAGGAATCACTTATAAGATGGTGATCCCTTCATAAGGGGATGGGTAATCTCTCAAGGAACTCCCCCAGCAAAACTAAAAAAAAATCTAAAAAAGATAAATAGGAGGCCTATAATAAAGAATGACAATTGAAAATGAACAGAAAACATTTTTTAATTGGAATATTAGCTTTCACATAGGATCTGAATATCAATTCAGACTCATACAAATCAGATTTTAACCAGTCTCAAGCTTTTCTAAAAAAAAACTTAAGAACAGGATAATCCAGACACTCTGACAGGCAAGGAGAAACCTAGAACATCAAGAGGCTCCACAGGTTCTTCCTTCACCCATTAGCTGTGCACTTCTGGCTCACATTGTAAGGCCTCAAAGTGAGGTCTCTGGGGCTCCTCATATCGCAGAGTGGAGAGCATTTACCTTGTAAAATGTCTCAATTTGACACTGTGTTGAACTGCATGGATATCTTAAGCAATATTTTCCAGGGAACCATGCCTCATTGAACCATAGGTCATGGGTCTTATTTACTAGATATAATCCTTTAGCCAGGGATATTTTACTAACATTACATTTTAGAGATAGAGTATCTTTCTCTCAGCAAATATCATTACGCTATTTACTTGGAAGACTAATTGACAGATTAGACCCGGTACTATACCTTCTTACTTTATTTCCCTCAACACATTCTTCTGTTAGAGGGAGCAAATGGACTGCAGTTCAGCTGCTTTAACTCCTTCCTCCAAAGACATAAAGAGCATACATTAAGAATTAGAAATTAAAAGATTCTTAGACTAGAAAAAAATAATGCCGTAAGATTGCAACTCTATGGATCCAGTTATACCACTTTGTTACAGAATAATATCTATCAAATATAACATCGTAATATGTGATTCTTTTGCTCATAGAAATACCTATACTCAAAGCATGAAGTGCTTAATTAGAGTTATAAAACAATATTTAATTCTATAACTATTTAAAATATAAAACCAGGATTCCAGATCCAGATAAGATAAATATATTCTTCCTTTTATCTCCAACTGAATTCAACTATAAAAACTGGACAGAACGCAGGGATAGCTATTTGAGAACTCTGAAAATAAAATATGAGCAGGTGGATCAGGGAAGAAAACCAGAATTTGAAGTACTGCCAAAAGAGTGGTGCATTCATCATTTTCCCCTCTCTGGCATCCTCTGGACTGAACTCAATACAATACAAAAACCGAGAAGTGAAAATTTTCAGGTGCTATTTCCAGGATAGAGTAAAACACAGAAGAACCTCTCTAGTTCTGGCTTGAGGAATAATAAAAGAAACTCTACAATTTCTAGTTCATCATAACTGCCTTAGTTTTCCATGTCATTATATTTACACTGGGAGACAAAATGTTCTTTAAAAGCAACAACAAAAAACAACTTGAAAAGGCCATTCCAGCAGAAGAAATGTGAAAGTACTTGGATACAAAATACTCTGGTCAAATACCACAAACAGCATATATTTTCTCTACTAAATACTGAACTGGAAAATCAAAACATGCATGTAATGTGGGGCTCATTGTATATTTTGAGCAAACCTGTGAAAAACAGACATAGGCAATGATGAATTTGTGTGTGTGTGTGTGTGTGTGTGTGTGTATACACATGCATGTGTGATTCTGAGTGTGTGCTCATGTATTGGGGAACTGAGAAGAAAACAAAGAAAATATTTATCATATTTTGGCAAAGACCAGTGATTTTGCTCTGCAATGGAAAAAGACACACCAAACTTCAGTAATGATCACTGAGCCCCAGAAATGGCTTAGAAAGCAGAGAAGAGGAAAGTATTTCAAAGAGAGGGAAAAAAAAGAAAAAGAAGATAAGCAATAGATATTTTGTCATTGGGTTGTAGAGAGGAGCAAAAATTTAAACATTTGTGTACCTTGCCCTTTCAACATCCACTTAGGATGCAGAATTCTGGAAGGAACATCACTCAAATCAATAAAATAAGCAACAAAAAAAAGTCCATATGACCTATGTAATCAAATTTTCCTTCATACCATCAGATGACTGAGTCCACAGCATGCTATGAATTGAATGTGCCTCCCCCAATTCATATACTGAAATTGTAGCCACCAACTACTAGAGATAGGGCCTTTGGGAGATAGTTAAATTTAGATGAAGCCATGAGGCTGGGGCCCTCATGATGAGATTGGTGTCCTTATAAGAAGAGACACAAGAGGCTCTCCCTCTCCCTGTCATTTGAGGACACAATGAGAAGGTAGCCATCTAAAAGCTAAGAAGAGAATCCTTACGAGAAACCAACTATACTGGCATTTTAATCTTGGACAATCTCCAGAACTATGTGAAAATAAATTTCTGTTCTTCAATCCATCCAGTCTGTTATTTCATAATGACAGTTCAACCTATGACACAAAACAACCAATGAACCTGAAACTTAAGGAATGAGAGGCATCACCAAGGAGAGATGCAAATGTGAGCTCTTGTTACCCAAGGCATACACTGGGTTCCATACAAACTAGGAAGAATAATTCAGCTAAAATATTTAAAGAATTGCTCAAAACAAAGCATGAGATAGCCTAAGAGCATAAAAATCCTGGACCATTAGAAATACTGGTCACAGGAGAGGAACTAGAGAAAGCTTCCCACACAGTGCAGACTTAAAGCCAGGGAACAGCTGCTATGGGTAACTCAAAGTTCCACCTAGATCCATCTGCCCTTTCATTCCTATGGAAAGAAAGCCTAATGCTGCTGAGTGCAGCATGGTAAAACCTGCCATACTCACAACAGGTGAAGCCCATCACAACTGGAGGAAAAGTACAGAAAGAAAAACATCTCCCTTTGGGGCTCAACTACCAAAGATTCCCTGCCAGTGACAGAGGTGAGATCCCTGAGTTGTGCTCATTCCCAACACCCAAGGATGCACCACATAACTAAAAGGTTCATGAGGTTGAACCAGCAAGTAGAATGCCAGGTAACAAAAACTAGCAATCTACTCCCAGAGCAGGGGCAGAAGCATGAAGAGAAAACACCCTGAAGCGCTGAATTACAAGGAATACTTAAAGCTAAGATGGAAGACAAACATTGAGAAAATGGATCAGGCAACCCAACCATCCAAAATATGATGGCATTAGAAAAATTCAAAGGATATAGTAGTCCATAACAAAAGCAAAACTGAAAATAAACTCAATTCCTGACTAGATTGACTAAACCAGTCACATTAAAGGCCAACAAATGAAGGAAGTCTGTCACAAAAGAAATTTAAAAATTACTAGGCTTAATGTATTATTGGTTCTTAGATGACATACATGAACACACTGGGGAATTTCAGCACTGCATCCAAAAGCCTTGGGATGGATGGGTGGGACTAAAGGTCTGTACTAATCCTATCCAAAAGAACTTCATGTGATGAAAATGTTCTGTAAGTTTTCCATGTTCCACTTGGTGGAAAATAGGCATAGGTGGCTATTGAGTACTTTGAATATGGCTAGTACTGCTGAGCAACTGGAATTCTAATTTTGTTTCATTTGAATTTGAATAGTCATACATGTCTGATAGCTACTATATTGGACAAGCCAAGATGCCATTTTCTTATGAAAAGTCACTACTACCCCCCATCCCCAAAACATGTCTCCTGATTACAGGACCTAGGAATCAATTGCATCCAGTTAGATTGTTCTCAGAAGTTAAAGAAAAAACTGAAAATTGATCTTTGTCACTGTAGGTTATAGGATGTATGCATTCTTTTTACTTTATACTCTACAATCCTATTCCACATGAATTTAAGGAGTTTGCACACTAGATTGTGGAGCATTTGGGATATTCACTAGTTCTTAAAAACAATAGAAACACAAATCACTAAAAATGACTTTTTGTTTTTTTCCCCAAGGAATGAAAATAATCATAGATCACTGACAATACACCCACTTTACATTCTGAAGATTTCTCAAATTATAACATTATTTTACAAAATATTTCAAAGCACAGATTTTTTTTCTTAAAATATTTAGATATCTTCATAGCTTTACCCTTCTGCTGCTTCACCCCTACTTCATCATATTTTTAACCAAGATAATAGCTAAACGCTTTTGTATTTAAAAAAATTATTTTTGTTTTCCTTTACCTTTTTCATAAATGTACATAATTAGAATTTAGAACTATGTAAAAAAAAATAATGAACTCTAATTATAGGAAATTCTTTTTCGATGAAATCATATTTATTTCATCTACACATTAATAATTTCTTTTATGTTTAATCATGTGTGTTTTATGGGGTAGAATAATAGCAAAAGAAGAATCGTTTGGATAATTTTGTCAGCATAAACAAAGAGATTAGAAAAAAAGGTTTTTTTCTAAGAGCAGGAAACATTAACCTTCTTTTTTAAATTTAGTGTTTTAGCTGTTACCATGAGTACATTTTGCCTAATATATCAGAGTGTAGTGTGTGTGTGTGTGCGTGTGTGTGTGTGTGTGTGTCTTATAGGGTCAAGGGGTATGTACATGGGGGTATATATATATATATATGGGGCTATATCCTTAAATAAACAATATTTCTATATCCATAATGAATAGTGGACTTGTGTGTCCATTCCTGAAACTGCCACATCAATGATATTTATAATTTAATAATGATTGAGGTCACATTTTTAACTGTATGTAATGTGTCTTTAAATTATACCTTGAAGTCTTTAATACCATGAAATATCTTGTTTGGGTTTCTCCTTCTTATTAATAGACTACTATCTCAGTCTTCAATCTAGTGACTAGACTGTAGAACAATCAATGTTGAGAACAGAATCTACAAAATTTTAGGCTTAGAAAAAAATTTGGAGACAATCTTGTTCATATGCCTTCCATCAACATAAACTATACTTTTTATGGTAGATGATTATTTGAGTTTATATATATGTCTACCAAAAAAAAAAATCAGTATTGCCCCGCCCTTTTCCATAAATAGGTCATATATAGAAAACTTCACTTCTTATGGATCAGTCAAATAAATATAGAAGTGTGGTGCTCAAAATATTTAATAACAATAATGGCAAAGGCACAATCTTGTCAAGTAGGGGACTAAATAACCAAATAGTGCCAGGTGCAAATATATTGTACATACCCCTATATTGGTATATTCCAGCTGGATATCAACCCTGAAAAGATACAAGTTAATTGGGGACAATAAAAGAAAGTATAGCAAAATCAGTTTTTAGGGAACATGTGTCAAATATTTTCCAAAATCATGTTTGATTTTCACAACACATTATAAAGAAAATATCACTCCTTCTGTAATCCATAATTGGACACTTAGTCTTGGTGAAATCAAGTTACTTTCAAGAGACTAACTTCAGAAGATAGAATTAGAATGTAAATCTTGAGGGTAAAGTACAGTCTATTTGTTACATCCAGCACAGCAAGAAGTGAAAGGATTAAGCTAATTCCATAATAGTCAGAAGAAAAGCATTTTTTTCTTTTTCTTCATCCATTGTGATTTTACCTCAATATTTGGAAGTGATTATGAATTAAGATAATTTGTCATAAGCATGTGTGTGCACTTTTTTTTTTTTTGGCAGTGGAGGGTCTTGCAAGGAAGGAGTGTGTTTCATGTAAACAAATGATCAATGATTGCAGCTGAAAATGGAGATGAGAACTATGCAAATGTGATGTTCAGGTGTCTAGTTTCAGCCTAGACACCTCATGTCTAATCACACTTCCACTGAGCCACAGTTCTTATTATGCTTCCCAAGAAAATGCTCATAATTACCCAGCTCATTTTTCCCAATCCCTTCTCAACATACATTTATAAATATTGTAATTAAAATGTTATATTTTATAAATATATTTTACATATCTATATGAAAGTTTTTAGAAAAATTTTATTCAAGTTACTTAGTATTTCTTCCTACTGCCTTCCTCTACACTTTTTAATTTTTCAGAACTCAGTTCAAAATATATTGCTTTCTTTATCCATATGCAATTGTAGTTTAGACACTAAAATTCGTCAGTTACCAATATGAATACTAATATCCTTAACATATATATTAATTTTAAAACATGAAACAAACCTAAGAATTTTCAAGATTAGCAATATTTAAATTATCATATAACTTAAGACTAAACTTATTAAAAGTACAGTTTTTATGATTAAAGTGTTGTGGGTCAAGTTTGTTCTCCTAGATACTTGTCCCCATCAAAGCAAAGAATTGAAAGGCAGAGAGACAACAGCAAAGCAGAGCAGAAGTTTTATTTGAATACACTCCAAGGGAGGAGTGGCCCAGAGTCAAGGTACACAAAGGCCCCAGAATTTTAAGGGAGGGTCTATTTATCATGTCGTAGCTGCAAAGCACCTTTTTGATTGACAGGGTGAGGTCATTTGATTGACAGTTCTAGTTATACACCCATTCTTCTTGGCGTGCATGTCTTTTCCCAGAATGCACACAGAAAAGCCCATGGTTGACAAGGAGGAAAACCAAAATTTTATTTTAATAAGATTATGATGAGATGTGGTTTAGATGGTTGTAGTTTTGTTTCATGGGCACCTGTTGGGATCAGGTTGGGACCAGTTTAGCCTCCCAAAGCCTTTGTTGTTTTCAACTGGGCCCCCCTAACTGGGTGTATTTTTCCTTGAACCTTATCTTTCACTTCCCTAGCTGTTCATGTCTATCTTTCTACCTAAGTATGGTGTACATATGTTTCAAATTTATTGATTTGATTCATCTGTTGAAATCATGTTTACTATGTAAAAACAACTGTAAAACTCACTGTAATTTTAGTTTATTTGGAGCTCTCTAAGCCTTGTTAAGGAACTCTTTGGGTAGACAAAACATTAGCATTCATGGGTGCCAATAAAAACATTCTTGAGAAAATCTACAAATGCTTACTTACAGGACATTTTATAAGAGTTTTCAATTAGGTACATTTCTTTTATTGACACACATTTTTGTAGTACAGTTATTACAATAGAATATTACATTACACACGTGTATTTTTACCGCAGTGTTCAATTTTTTGTAGCCCAGAAAACAATGAATCATAGAACTTCCTCAAGACTGACTGAATTTAGGTTAGTGAAGAAGCCTACAAAAACCAGGCTAGAGTCTCCATCCTCAGGCCTCATAAAGCTTATATATATATATGTGTGTTTACAAATTATACAACATACTGTTATGCCTGAGAGTTTTGAATTAAATAATTGTAGAGAAGTATTTATAGAAAACCTAGACATAACTTGCTTCATTAAGTCCGAGGAATAGCTTGAGCTTTACATATGCTCTCCCCAACCTTTCCAGATAAAGCAGACAGAACTCTGGGGTATTTTCCAACACCAGCAATTCTCTGATTCTCCAGACATCAGCTGGACAACTAGGTGTTGTCCTTTAATTCCCTTCAACTCTGACACTATCTATGATTAGCATCAAACTCCACAGGTTTAAGGGCTCAGTCCCACAAGACTGCCCTCACTTCAGATACCTGTCACCAGGATTGGGTCCCCAGTTTACCCACACTTCTGTCTAACTTAGCTAAAGTCAGGTAGTTCCCAAAAACCTCCTGCCTTTCAGGGTTGATGATTTGCTGGAAAGGCTCAAAGAATTCAGGAAGACAGTTTATTTATGTTTACTGGTTTATTATAAAGGATACAATTCAGGAACAATCTAGTGGAAGAGATGCATAGACAAGGTAAAATTGATGGGGTTGTGTGTGTGTATATAGTCTCTATGCCCTCTCTGGAAACATCACTCACCCAGCACCTGCATGCACTCACCAACCCAGAATCTCTCAAATCCCATTGTTCAAGAGCTTTTATAGAGCTCAATCTCCAGCCCCCTCTTCCTTTGCCAGTGGAGTTCGATGGGTGAACTGAAAGTCCCAACACCCTGTTCACCTGGTCTTTCTGTTGACCAGCTCCGTCCTGACGCTCTCTGGGAATTCCACCCAGGGACTCATTATGAATAAGAAAAGACCCACCTAACACTCTGGAAATTCCAAGGATTTTAGGAGCTCTGTGCTAAGCATCAAAAAGACCAAATATATTTATTATACTGCTAGCCACCTTCTAAAACTCTCAAATGCTTGTTGGGATTGTTCACATAAGCCTGAAACAGTTCTCTCACAGCCCTGATATTTGATATGAAAACTGGAATATTTAACATAATATTTACTACCTCCATCTCTTACACGAATGAGTTTCATAGGAACCTGTATACACCTTCCCACACACACACGCACTTACACAAGCATTATTAGAATTGTGTAGACAGCCACTGTGTCCCTTTGATCCCTGTATGTGCATTTTTTCTTTTTTGTATTATGATGCTAAATCAAATAAGAAAAAAAACAGTTTTATGCATGTCTTCACTAGGTATTGCATATGTAAAGAACTGAATCATTAACCTCTTAAGCTAAAGAAAACATTCCTCTTACTGAAATTAATTCATCTGTTTTCCTTTATAAGAAAGTTTGCAGTAAGATTTATAGTTCCTAACAAACACACTAATACAGCCTTTAGGTTTGACTTTAAAAATATCTCTGGTTAAATAGGTATATATTTCATTTATGCAAAGTATCCTCAATAAATATTTAAGAAGTGATTATTACATGATAAAAGATTCAGTTATTGTGTACTTTATTGAAGAACCAGATTGAAAAGCATATCAGAAATAATTTCAAAATTTGCCTCTACATTAATCTTACATGGCAGTTGCTAATGGGATGTCTTCCACAAATAACCTGGAAGTTTGAATGAGTGTCAAAAGAAGTGAGAGAAATTAGTTGATAAATGCCATCATAGGAAAGAAGATCTGAATAAAAGTGGGAAGCAGACATTTAGGGTAAGCAGTACAACTCCTCTTGTGCTGAAAGGACCTTTCTTTGAAATAATTAAACTACTTTTGATAATTTGGCACCATAAATGGGACTGGCTAAAGCTACTTGGATCTGTTTGCTGGGCTTTAAGATTACATTTATATGACCACAAACTCACTCATTCACTCACTCACTTTCTCAAACAGAAACACATCATTTCAGCACCATTATATCCAACAGAGTGATATCTATATGAATCAGTGTTTAGTAACATGGGCTGATTCAAAATCTTTCAGGGCAGAAGAGCTAGTTAGGAAATAACATTTTCTAACACAATCAGTCAAAGGAAAAACAACCCATCAGGTGGGTGATATCCCAATGTAGTTGTTACAAAATTGCCACCTGGCCAACTGACTAATCATTTTAAAAACAATAAAAAATGTTATATTACCCCCTCATTGGTTAATGATTCTGTTATGGCTAGAAGGCTAAAATTCCTTTGTTGAATATCATAATATCAAAATCATACATTTGCATATGCACTGTGACTTGCACTAGATGAATATTATAGCCATCAACTGGCAACAGCTTTTTTTTTGTAAGAGTTGGCAAAGAATTTCAATTTTTTTTAGCTAACTTTGAGCCCTTATTTCTACTTAAGCCATTTCTATTTATAACATATATTCACTTTATGACACTTAGTGGAAGGTAATTTTTTTAATATAAATAAATATCATTTTTGTGAAACAAAAATAGATCTTATAAGACACAAATACAAATAGTGTTATTAAAGGAAAAAGAAACTGTCAGAGAAATCATTAAATTTCAAAATTTTAAAAAGTTTATCAGTATTCCACTATAGGCAAGCTGGTGGATAAAGAAAGCCATTCTAAATCAGATTCACCCTTCCTAATATTCTTTTGATCCTCTAAGTTTAAGTTTTCTAGAGCAGCGCTTGAATGCTTTACTCAATATTGTATAACAAAATGACAAAAGAAACATCAATTCCTGGAACATCTGCTACTTATATTTAAAAAAAAGAAAGAAAGAAAAAGAAAAGAGCAGATGCGATGTCAATTCTGATCCATTAAGATTTTATGTAAAAACAATTCATAAGTGATATATACAGCCTGACCATGAGGAAAGTAACTTCATAGTAGCCTTTCACATTCTCTTTGATAAAGGACTTTGTTTTATTTTCAGACATTTCAGCATGATCCTTGGTCAATTAATTATTGTATGGGAAGTGCTACCCTGATTTTAAAAGTAGAAAGAAAAATGAATACTTAATTATACTTCACAAACTTCATGACTTAACTATGATTTTCCCATCATTTTATTTAAAGTGTGCTTTTGCATGAGATGCCCGTTCAAGTTAACAGTTAATGCTATTTGTCAAATGCTTTTCAGGTTAGCTGCTTCCTCTTTCTGGACACTGTCTTACTTAAGATGCTAGCAGAAAAAAAGTGAGAACAATTTATGGGTATAGAGATCTGTCTCAGATCTAGGGGACAATGAAATAGCAAATATAAAGCTTTGTTTTGCAAAGGCCAATAACAAAGAAGCAAAAAAGAAAGAAAGAATGTAAGAACAATACAGAGTGAGATGGGGTATCGGGGACATTGGAAAGAGGAATCTTTTTACCTCTGCATCTACTACAGCCAGAGGAGTTGGGTCTGAAAATGAGACACTTGCTCTGCAAGGCTGTGATTAAGTTCAATCATTCTAGTACCTTGATTTCCTAGAGTGTGAAGCATGGATTTGATTCATTAACATTAGCCCTTTTATATTCATTACTACAGAAAAATGGCTTTCTGCATAGCAATACCCAGCTGATTTTAAGGATTATAAACTAATACCAGCACATTTTATAATTCCAAAGCATTTTGAATGCATTTTTTAAAAATTAGGTAAGCAATGTATTATTTAACATTTAATTCAGCATCTTTTGGCATGATAATTAAATAATTAAATATGTAAGGTTGTTGTGCTTTTAGTATTTAAAATGGGTTACCTGATTTTATAATACTTCACAATAAAAATATCAGTGCCACTTAGAATGATTTCACACACCTAATGTGAATAAAAATGAAATGACTCAAGATAATTGTAAACCCTTTTTTTCTTTACTATGTAACCCACTATGCCTAATGTGACGCTGGAATTTCACAGCTCAAAAAGCAAGTTAGGCCTTTCTTGACAAAATGATGAGCTTCCAAACTCATAGGCAGCGATCCTTTTAAAAATCATCTCCGCAGCCACCTCACAAAGGTTTACATCATCCTGATGACTTCCTGTAGTCTTAACACTGTCATTGCAGGGCTATTCTGAATGTAGCCTGAAGTACCAAAGTGAAGAAGGACATTTTCAAGGCTTCTGCTGTGTTTGCAGACAACGAGGTTAATATTTTCCCTCAGCAGTGAGGATCTGTAGGCCCATGTCATTGATCCAGAGACTGCCAGGGAGAGGGAAGCAGTGCTGGGAATTAGTTTTTCCCTTTTCCCTCTGTGAACAGTATGAGGAATACATCTAAAAGGGTAAAATGATTTAGCTTGGAAACAGGGTCTAAGATTAAATTCCTTACACTTTTTCTCCTCTTTGCAGATTAAAACCCATCTACTACCTCTAAGGCAACAGCTTGTCTTAGAGACTCCATTCTCTATGTTCTCTGGGGAAATACAAACGCTAACTTAATCTTTATTTAGCAGTAATCTCTAAAATGTAGCACATGTACACAATTACAATGACTTTGTAGCTGCTTACCAAGTTTCCTCTGCACGTAGAGAGTAACATGAAAGCTTGTATTGAACTAGTCAGGTTACTGTCACATCCATGCATTTGTTCATTCACTAACCCATTCAGTTGTTCAGTCAGTCTTTAGAATTTTCATTCAGCAAGAATCAATTACCTTTCACACATGTAAGTATCTGGGTAAAGCATGTGAATAGTAGATGGTCTGTGCCTTCTAAGAGTTTAATTTAGAAAAAGGGAAATATGTGAACAAATATTCATAATGTGACTTGCAAGTGAAATGTTTGGAGTATTAAAAAATAGAGCCTGAAACACAGATTTCTAAATCCTTAAATTCTGTTTCATAGGCCACTTATTATGTATATGTTTACATATATAATTTTATATATTTTATATTCACTATGACATACATATTATATATCATATAACATACTTTGTATAGACAGATATGACCAGGTCAAGAAAACATAGTTTCTACTTGAGCTTTTTTGACCAATATCTCTTTTGACTAAAATCTCAAGATAGATCAGTGGTAATTGATATAGGAACATATGTAGAATGTCTCTCTCTGAGGATAGTGGTCACATAGGACCAAGAAACAAACAAGCCAGACAGTCTCTTCTTGCTTATTTATTTATTTGTTTAATTAACATACAGTTTAATTTTAGTCCTTCATATTTCAACACAATGATAGTGGGAAAAAAAAATCCTCCCTAAAAGAGCACACCATGCAGGAAGAAAATACAAACACAAGAGAAACAAGATGATTTGTCTCTTGCTTTGCAAGTGCTTGTTTTCAGTTGCTAACCTGGACCATTAGGACAGAAAGATGGAGCCCCAGCCCCAGTCTTGTGTACTTCCTAGGTCTCATGGAAGGAAGGGTCTATGAGACAGGAAGACAAGAGAACAAGGGGGAGAAAAAGAGAAAGATAAAGAGCAGACAGAGAGACACACAGACAGAAAGATGTTGAACCTTCTTAGCCGAGAGCAGCCTGAAACCTTTCCATTTCTCGAGCTTTCTAGAGGGAAAAAGAAAAATCATTCAAGGGATCACTTGAAAGGCCAACCATGGTACTTGTTTAATTCAGAGTATTACTGCTACCAACTTTGAAATAGAATGACATAGGAATGGGGGAAGGGAGCAAGATAACCCCCCCGACCACCACCAATAAAAGTCCACAAGTTATAACAGAGATATAATCCTCAAAGGGCTGTAGTGGTTTGAAGCAGAAAGGGATTATAAATTAACTTTGTGTGGGAAGATCAAGAAAGCCTTCAACAAGGAAGTGGTACTTCACAATAGGAATCCTAATACTTCCAAAGGTATCCTGGAACAGCTCTGACCATCTCAGCAATCAGATTCTGTTAACTAGAAACATCTCTGTGAATCTATTCAGTAGTTTACTTGTAATGTATAATAGCTTTTGTATTACTTTAAGATATACCAATATTGAAAACATGTTTACTAAATAATGAAAGCCACAGCAATTTGATCTGGAAAGCAGTATATAGTGTTACATAGCTAGAATGTGTTCTATTTCTCTTAGCTCAATTTTTATTTATTTACATTTTAATTAAAAGCTCTCCACTACTGCTTGAGAATAATTGTGTATACTGCTACACAGATCCCTGTTTGATGTTGTGCTCATCAAATCAAAGAAAACAAAATACTAGTTTATATCCTCATAATCTGGTAATATTAATAGGAAATAATTCAGAATATTGACCCTTTCTGAATTTCTGAGCTCTAAGAAATTATGAAATGTTAGAAGATATGTGAAAGATGGTATTCAGTAAAGGTATTTAGAAATAGATTATAAACATTAAAGTTTCAAGTTTGTCTTAATATATTCATTCAAAGTCTATTTTCATTCACATTTCATTTATTAAATAAGTATTGTCTTGTGTTCTGATTCTAAGTAAAGAAAAAGGAAAAACAGACTACCTATGATGATTGTGTTATTTCTCATAAATTTTAAACACATACAATTCCACATACTGTAACATTTATTTTGCATTTTGACTCAACAGTTTTGATAATATTTATTCACACATTTTAATAGTTATTTTTTTAAAGAGGAGAAAGATGTTTAGATAACTAGGAGTATCACATACAAATTGGGCAAAAGATGATAAACTAGAAATAATTATAAAATTATAATTGTAAGCTAATAAATTTATGATTTTCAGTCAAAAATTAAGGTTTGTAATTTTTATGCAGTTGAAGATATTTTAAAAACAAAGTCATAACTCTCTTAAAAGTATGATGTTACTTTGTCATCCATAATTTAAAGAAAAACAGGCCACCTCTGTCATAAGAAACTTAGAAGAGTGTAAAAAACAAATAAATGGACTTCTAGTTTCTGGTTCCACATGTAAGGAGTTGGAAGTTGCCCCTCTGACCTAATAACAAGAAAAAACTGAACAAAAAAGAAAAATCAACTTTTACTAGATTCGTAAGAGAGTGGAGGACAAATGGCAAACCACTCCCCTCATTATTGGAGAGAAACAGGCAAATACAGGGAATCACTGCTCACTGGAGAAAAATGTAAACTTCTGCAGGAACCAGTGCTAGGGCAGGAAAACCTGAACTACAATTGACAAATTGCTAGAAACTCGGAGTGGATAACAGTGAGAGGTAAAACACCAGGGGGACCTAGTCATAGACAGGCTCGCCCAACCTTGTGAGATTTACTTCCCAGGAGCTCGACCAGGTTCTCACAGTAAACAGTACAGAAAACAAACAAACAAACAACCACCAACAACAAAACAACAAAACAAAACAAAAACCCTGATGCTTCCAACATGGTGAGAGAAAAAGGAAACTTTTTGGTATATGCCAGGACACTCTGTTCTTAATGAGACCTGCGGTCAACAAAAACTAGTTAACCAAAGCCTAACCTGCTTCTGGGGTATTTTCAGAGCATAACCAGCCTGGGGGTAGGGAAATGCCCAACTCCAGCCCACTCTAGCCTCCCCTAGAGGGGAATGCCCATCTTCAGCCCATCTATACCATGCTGTTCCAACTAAGGGGGAGAAAAAAAACTGAGAAACACTTACAAGGTTCACAGTCCAAAAGCATAGGCTCATTAAAAGACTGGACCTAATCATAAACAATAGAATGGTTCTCCTATCCTCACACCTTACCACCACGTTACTAAAGGTCTATGTAAACTGTTTCTTCTACCTAGTACCCTATGTCCTGCATCAGGAAAGATTACAAGCCATACTGAAAGGCAAAAAAACATAATTCAGAAGACAGAGCAAGCATAGATGACCATGCCAGGTAACACTCACAGACAGATCAATGTATACCTCGCACTGGTGTCTGGATGTTGGTCAAGCTAATGATACCTTGATTATCCATAAGTTAATGCCTCTTTGAAGCACTTAGAGCTCAGTTCAGCTAGTCTTCATTAGCCACTTAAATACATTCAAAACAACAAAAGAATTTAGTCATTTTATTAGTCTGCTCAGGCTGCTGTAACACTGTACCACAAACCATTTGATTTAAACAATAGAAGTTTGTCTCAGAGTTCTGAAAACTAGAAGTCTGAGACCCACATGTTGGCAGGATTGGTTCCTTCTGAGGGCTGTAAGGCAAAAATCTGTTTTGTCCCTCTCTCCTAGCTTCTAATAGATGGATGGCAACCTTTGCCATTCCTGACTTGTGGATGGCATCCTCACTGTGTCTTCACATTTTCTTCTTTCGGTATATGCCACTTTTCTTATTAGCATTCTTTTTATAAAGACATCAGTCATATTGATTTAGAGATCCACCCTACTCCATTGTGACCTCATCTTATTCAAAATTACATCTGCAGTGATCCTATTTCCAAATAAGGTCTTATTCTGAGGTACTGGGGTCTTAGAACTACAGTATATGAACTCCTAACAGTCATCTTCACTATCAGCTAGTTGCTCAACATCTGTTAAAGTTAGCAGAATGTGCCTCAATTTACTTATTAATATTTAATATTCTAAGCCTAAATTAGTATTTAAGAGATTACTTTTGCCTTACCCTCACAGATGTGTGTATGTATACACATTCATATCTATCAACTATCTACATATATGTTATATATAAATATAATAGAATATATAAAAGTATTATTTGAATCTGTTTCTCTTTCTGACCTTAGTCAAACTGACAGTGTGCCCTTTCACTCACTTTATTTACTGAGTGAAACAGCTATAATCATGTAAATAAGCAGTAAACAATAAAATAAAGTAATTAAAGATGGAAATATTTACTCTGGTGCACTCTGCTATTTAGTAACTACAAATACACACGTGCAATCCTCAGACTTTAATATGACATACATAGTTTTTAAATTAATATCTACTACAAATACACACATGCAATCCTCAGACTTTAATATGACATACATAGTTTTTAAATTAATATCTAAGGTTTATTTGCTATATAATTATAATAAAACCTATCGTTTCACACATAGAACTCATTAATTAGCACTCACCTTACTGCCTTTCCAGATACATTCACTCTAGAGCTCTTAAACACCTTAGTTATGAGAATTAAAACATATTAAGATAATTTATTCCTGGGCTCATAAAGTCATTTGATGACTTGTCCTTCAGAATATAATTATTAGCAATGAAGAATATACCCAGATACCTACTCCTAGTTGACCTATAATACCATAGTATATTATTGATGTATAGTACTAAGTAAAATGTTTGATCTAATGACAAAATTTGGTTGTGGTGGTTATTTCATTCATAGGTGCAAAGATATAAATACAAATGAAGTAAGAATATGAATTAGTAAACTTTGGAATTTGTTTTCCATATTAAATGAGCCTAAATGTCCTACAGAATTCAGTTCAAGGTTCATCTGTTTATTCAGTCTATTGCCTGAGGGAATGTGGAAGGAGAAAATTTATTTGAGAGGAAAATTAGATAATCACTGGGGGAGTTGATTGAATGCTGACAAAGTGTCAGCAAGTTGCTTCTTTAATTTATGGCTTTAATCATAGAAAGTTGGCCAGAGCTGGGAAATGTACACATACTTTAGCCAATATGCCAAGTTTCACAGGGCTTAACATCAAACTTGTTTAACAGAAATAGTAATACTATATTCAGTCTCATTCATTCATTTCATTCATTCATTCATTCATTCATTCATTAAATAATTATTGAATATTCACAATTTACAATGCTTTGGAGATCTGATTGCCCCATAGGTTTAAAAAAAAATAGTGGGGGTGCGTAGCAGGAGCTTTTATTCTGAAGGACTTCAAGGAAGGCTTGCCAGAGAAAATTACAGCTATGCTAAGTCTGAAAGGATAATTAGGAATTAGCCAAGTAAAGTCAGCTGGAATAAGGGCGAAAATGTTGGCTGAGGTAAGGAAGTGTATGTTTCAGGCAGAGGAAATAACATATATAAAGATCTGGAGCAAACAAGAATATGACACATTCTGATTTTCACTAGCTGGCATGCAGGATGTGTGGTGGGACATGATGCCAGTGGGCATATATAGCATTTCAGCCATATAAAATGTATAGTGACTGCAAAGGAAAACCATAGAGTAGCCTTCATCTGTGAAAACTGTAAGAAGAGTAGCATTTTACAAAACTCACTCCAGCTATAGAATGGAGAATACACTGAATGTGAAAATAACTAAATACCAGAAGGCTACGAGGTTGCTGCTATAAAATACACTGGGGTGCTTTGTGCTTGGCAACCAAGCTGCAGATCAAGACAAAGGAAGTAGCCGTTGTTAAAAAACAAACAAACATATTGGGGATTGAATTTTTGTGTCGTTGGTGTGGAAAGTCAAGAAAGATACCAGCTTTGTGATTGAAAATAAGTGATGATCCCATGCAGATCAAGAACGGCTGATCAATCCTGATCAGTAAGTCATCATGACTTGCAGATTCAGGCTGAGATTTCTGCTCTCGTGTAGCTCTTTGTCACAGTCTGTTGGGGCTGCTGTAACAAAGTACCAAAGACTGAGTGGCTTACAGACCTAACAAATTTATTTCTCACAGTTTTGGAAGCTGGGACTTCCAAGATAAAGGCACCAGCAGATTAGATTTCTGGTAAGAACTGCTTTCTGGTTCATTGAAGGAACCTTCCAGCAATAACTGCACTGGTAGAAGGCATGGGAGCTCTCTCAGACATCTTTTATAGTATCACATTGAGGGAGGTTAGGAATTTCAGTAGAGAAATTTGAGGAGGACTCAAACATTCAAACCACAGCACCCTTGTTCTAAAAAGTGCCATGACTTAGAAATTTGTAGATGTGATATTGATATTAGGTCCAAGATATGATACCAGTGGTAAGAATGCCACAAATTTGCCCACTAACCCCCAGTTTTTTGTTTCTCTTAGTTACCCACACTACATAATCACATATTACCTAGTCTTTGTTAACCTAGAGTTCATCAGAACTTTGTTTCACAAAGTTTTATAATTTATGTTGTATAAAATCCACCTATTACAAGTGTACGATCAATATTTTCTCAGTAAATTTATAAATTTGTGCCGTTATCACCATAATCCAATTTTAGAACATTCTATCACCACAAAAGTTTGTCTGTACCTATTTTTAGTTAGTCCTTATTCCCTCGCTCCCCTCTATACAACCAGTGATCTGTTTCTAGTTCTATAATTTGCCTTTAATATACATTTGACATAAATGGAACCTTGAGTCTGACATTTTTCACTCAGCATAATGTGTTTGGATTCATCTATTTTGTGGCATGTTATCAGATCTTTTTTATTACTCACTTTTATTCCATTGTATGGGTAAACCACATTTTGTTTTCCACTTACCAGATGACAGACAATTTTTGGTTATTATGAAAAATGCTGCTATAAATATTTGCATGCATTTCTGTGGATGTATGTTTTTATTTCTCTTTGATCCTAGAAATGGAATTCGTAGGTTGTATGGTAAATTTCTGTTTGACATTTTAAGAAACTACCAAGTTGTTTTCCAAAATGATGGCACTATTTTACATTCCTAATAGGAATGTATGAGACTTCGAATTTCCTCACATGCTTGCCAATACATAATATTGTCTGTTATTTCATTATAGCAACTCTAGTAATAGTGAAATACTATTTCATAGAGGTTTTAAGTTTTACTCCTATGACCATTATGTTCAGCATTTTTTCATACATGTTTATTACTCATTTATATATCTTATTTAATGAAATTTATAATAAATAAGTTTATTCACTTTAAAAAACTGTGTTATTTGCTTATTATTAACCTGTAAGATTTTTGTGTATATATATATATATATATAGATGAGATACATGTCCCTTACCAAATATAAAACTATTAAACTTCTAGAATGAAATACATAATTTTTTATGTATGATGTAATGTTTAAAAATCTCTTTTCTTTTCTTTCCTTTTTCTTCTTTTTTCATATGAACATACAGTTATCTCAGTACCATTGGTAGAAAATTCTGTTTTAATTATCTTGGCACATTGTCAAAAAAATAATTTATTATAAATACAAAAGTTTATTTCTGGACTCTCAATTCTGTGTTATTATTTATTTGCTAACCTTTGTCCAATATCAAACTGTCTGATTATTCTGGCTTTATAGGGGATATGAAATATAGTAATTAATTCCTCCAACTTGTTCTTTTTCCAAATTTCTTTTGCTCTTTTAGGTCCTTTGAATTTCCATATGCCATTAAGAATGGTTTATCAATTTCTGTTAAAAAGAAAGGTATATTATCATTTTGACAAGAATTGCATTGAATTTTTAGATTACTTTGGGGGAGAACTGACTTCTTAACAGTATCATATTTTCAGCCTATATATGTTTATGTTATTTAGACTTTCTTGAATTCCTTTCAGCTATTTTTTTAGTTTACAAACTTTGCATTGATTTTGTTAAATTTATTTCTAAGCATTTTATTCTTTTAATTCCATTATTAATGGAATTGTGCTCTTAATTTTTTTCTGAATTAATTTTTGCTGGTATTTAGAAATACACTTGATTTTTTTAATCTGTTTATATGATTTTGCTTTTTTTCTTTAATTCTTTGGGATTATCTACATACAAGAGCCTATCATTTGCAAATAGTGTTTTTCTCCTTCCATTTCAGTCTGTGTGCTATTTGTTTTTTTCTTGCCTTATTTCACTGATGCAAACCTGAGTGAAATGTTAGATAAAAGTGGTGAGAGAGAATTCTTTTCCTTGTTCCTGATCTTGTGTGTTAAGTGATAGGTGTTTGAACAATTAAAGTATTCTTGATGGACATTAATGGTAGTTTATATTCTTGCAATATATTTGTCTGGTTATGGTGTCAGGGTAATAAATACTAGCCTCATAGAATGAATAAATTAGGAAATGTTCAGTACTTTTTCAGTTTTTAAAAGTGGTTTGATGATTTGGTGTTACTTCTTCAAACTTTTGATATATTTGATATAATCACGAATTAAACCATTAGTGCTTTCCTTTGGGGGAAGATTTTTAAAGACTAATTCAATTTCTGAATGTGTTGTATAATCTATTTGTGTTTTCTATTTCTTCTTGAATTTGTTTTGGTAATTTATTTCCTTCTAGAATTTTTTTCTTATTTCATCAAAGTTACCTAATTTATTTTCTTCAATGTTCACAACCCATATAATTTTTTAATCACTTTTTGCACTCACTTATCTTCATTTTTCAATTCTGCCTATCCACATTTATTTCTGCAAAAAAAAATTTTTTCCCCCAATTTGATTCTTTAACTCAGCTTCTAATATGTTCCTATATATCTTTGTGTCACTTTCATTGATATAGCTTAATGTTCAATCAAGGATTCAGAAATATTAGAAATTCCATTTATAAGTGAAGTATTGTAAATTTCAGACATTTTACGGAATTCAAAGCCATTTGAAAAATATGAAAAATATATCATCTTGACATATATCCAATGTTGAAAAGCCTCCTTTTAAAAGGAAATGTTATTTCAAACTTTGAAATCTATGTTCCATTCAATTCAGCATTTTTTAAATATTTTCATTAAGTTCTTTAAAATAATCTTGTCACAACTTCCAAAGAGGTGAAATTTTGCCGTCACTGGTTAACAAAGGTGGTGAGAATCACTTCATACTAAGGATAATATTCGGTAATGCAAAACATTTAAAAACTTTTTAGCTAATTTTCTTTTAAAAGTTCTAGTACATTTTGAATTTCAAGCAATGGTGTACCTCTAGAGGATTTTATGTGCTCTATTTAATTCTAAGTAATTGTGACCAGGAAAGGTGACTTGACCCAGCAAAATTAGAAATGTGTTAATGTTTCAAAAAAGGCACACATAGTTAGACCTCAATATTTACACCTTAAATAGAAATTATAATGAACACTATGAAACCAACTAAGCTTCAGGTGACAATATAGACCATTCAAGTACAAACAATCACTGAAAAAATAAGGTGACATTTAGCAAGGAAACATGGTTCAATGAGCTGTAAAAATCAATTAACCAAAAATAGCCTGTTCCAAAGAAATGAAAGAGATACAAATGAATCATACTTTTAACCTTTAACATGTTTGTCCTGAAATATACCTTCTAGTCCATACTCAAACATTTTTTGTCCATCTTCCCCAAAGACCATTTCTTGAGAGTTAAGTGTATGTGAATATCATCCCTCCACATGCACATATCCACACTGCGGTCACATCCAATTAGACGCATTTATGTTTAAATGAACATACTTTGTTCACTAACTCAAAAATATTGTCAACCACGAGATATTATTTATATTTGGACAAAATCTTGCTCCAGGACTTTAAATTAACATGAGGATATTTTTGCACTTTTAAAATTAATGCAAATTGTTCTTTTAATAAGTTATTGTATACCTAGCCCTATGCTTGACTTTACAGAAAATAGAAACAAGCAAAGATGTGCCAGGTCACTGGACTTTCCTCTTCACTCCCTCTTCTTTCCCCACTCCCTCCTATTCTATACATCTTTTCTCTTTACTTTTTTCTCTCTTTATGTCTTCTTCTCTCCTTCATTCTGAGAATAAAATAATTACAAGACATAAATTCTAACATCTTATGGAAATGTTGTTGGTAATTATTATATATAATATATAATAATTGTATCTATAAAAACATTGTGGTCCAAACTAATAGGTGACTGAACTTATCCTTAAAAAAATAATTTGTATTTAGCTATTAGCAACTGACAAAGAAAAATTTAAAAAGCAAGTTTAAAGTTATATATAACTATTTATAGGATTGTTTTATATCAGTTATAAATTTTCATTTTTTTAGATTTTTTAAGCCCAAAGAATAGTTTAAGAAACAGTCATTACAATATAGAAGCTAAGTTTCAGTTGTAGTAAATTCCTTAAGCATATATAAGCCTATAATTCAGGGCCTAGTAAGGACTCAGTGCTACTAATGACCTCTTAGAACACCTTGCTAGAAAATGTGTGGCCATACTCCTCCATTCAGAAGAGTTATTTTCCTTGAGGCATTTTCCTAAACTATTTATAATCTTTATCATAAGCATTTGTTCTAGTTAGACTGCCATTAATTACAAAGACAAAAATTTTTGCTTATTATCAAGGCTATTTTCTCACCTCATACTAGAAGTGGACTGTTGTAGAGTTGGTAATTTCAGACTGTTACATAAGGCCCAGGCTCTTCCTAGGTTTTTGCCATTCTTGGTATAACAACTTTCTTCCTCAGGCTAACACTTTTGATTATGAAATGTCTGTGGCAGCTTCAGACATTTCAGACATGATATTCACTTAAAAGTGTATCTAAAGATACACACACGCACACACACACACACACACACACAGGTATTTTTCCCTTATTTCTTGTCTTCTTTGTTTTCTTCTTTTTCTCCTCTTCCTCCTCCAACTTCTCCTTCTCTTCTTCTTCATCATTTTCTTGCTGACTTCATTTGACTTCATCTTCTTCTTTAATTAGGGATATAAATTTTTCCAAGTTTCACAGTACACATGATCTTTTTTTTTTCTTTGTTACACAGTGTTCAACACACTGTTTCTCCAAACAAACTAAGGTGTACTAGAATAGAAGGAGGGAACAGATGTTGTTGGTAAATAACAGAACCTGCCATTGCATCCTTTATATTATAACAAACAAACTTGCTTTTAAAAGATTTTTTTAGTGATAAAAAACAACTGATATTTTTGGCACTATAGCAATGCTGATCTTATAAAGTATGAGAGGCAATGTGACCTGTATGGAAGACAGTGTAGAAAGGAACGTCAAGGCTATATTCTAGTTCTTAAACTTACTAGATGTCTCACCTAGTAAGCCCAGACATGGCTTTCTCATCTATAAAATGGGGAAAGGAAGAGGGTATGCCTGAAATGGGAAAGAAAGAGGATATGTGTGAGGACTGTTATAAGACATCTGTAGAAATATAGAGACAATGAAGGGATTATTTTCTAAGGCAGTGCTTCTGAATTTTGAACAGATTGAAAAAACGATTTCTTGAAAGAACTGCCTTGGAACTGCAGACTCTTGGGTAAGTGCTGTCTTTACGATGAATTGTTCAAAAAGGTGCTCTCAGTCCTTAGCACAAATAATCCATGGATTTTTCAAGAAATAGAAGTTACGGGTTTAGCTTTAGGAGTTACTACTGCTCTGGTTAAAAATGCCTCCCAACAAGAACCAATGCCAGGGTACAGCAAATCCAAGTTAATTTAGGGGCAACTCCCACCAGCAGGAGGAACAAAGAAGGACTGGGGTGTAGCCAAGAGCAACTGCAGGGATTGGTTCTTGGAAATAGTAGTGGGAGTTCCATTGTGGGGCTGATGGTAAGCCTCACTCTCCGTTTGAAATAGTCAGGGCATGTTACCTTGAGAATTAATCAGCTTGAATCACATGCTTATTTAGGGTTTGGATAGAGAATATGGTTGATATTTCGTTGTTATCCTCAGTAAGAAGAGAAAATTGCAACTGCTTAGCAGGAATCCTGGTGGGATAAGAAATCCAGAAACATTTATTGAGAGTTTAGATTATTCATGTAGACCATAAAATCTGTTTCAGATTGCTGGGCAGAAGAGTGCATCCTGGGGAAAGGGACTGACACACTTATGAATAAATAGCTTATTGTGGTCATAAATTTTCACAATTAGACTGATGGTAATAGTGAAATATGGTGATTTGGACCACATTTACATGGACTCTGTAAGGCTTTACTGTGTTATAAAAATGTGTACTAAAATGATATTTTTAACAATACCAAGAGTGTTCTCACCAGGAAACAGGCAAATTTTTAAATTTTCAGCTAATAAACTTTAATACATTGAATCATGTTCACACTGCTGTCTTGATGAAATGGAGTAGAGAGACACAGATACTAATAATATATGTAAATATATAAATGATAGAGTTAAAATCATATCCAAGAAGTAAAAAATCGGGGATATAAAACTTTGACATGAATTTAGGGTAAGTTAGCACTTATAATAATACCAAATATTTGTTTTGTAAAAAACCATTATTCTTTATTTTGACTTGAAGAAATTTAAGATTGTGAGTATATTTCATATGGCAAGCCCTCATTTTGGTTCCAAGCAATATGGCCTTAATATGGTTCTGATCACTGTTCAAATGCTATCAGTTCCATTTTTTAGAGTTACAGTAAGCAATGATAACTAAAAGTTGCCCTGTCTTTCCAATCTCTTGCTGACCTGAAAAGTTCTAGTTCAACCCAAGATACAGTATTGCTAGGAAGCAACACACTCTCACATGGTGTGATTGCCAAGGGAACATTTACTTCAAAGTACTCCCCCCTTTCTAATGCACAGAGCACTGCCTAAAGGACTTGCACATACTTTTTTGTCAGGTGGATTTCAGGTGTAGTCCTTGTAAATTTAATAATGCAGAGTACTCGGAGTAGATGCATAAATCACATTGTGGTAATTCAAATAGTAAAATGCCTAGGAGGTTAAAAAGAAAGAAAAAATGACATACAGTTTCACGGTTTGGCCCTTTCAATGTGTGATTGTTGGTGACAGTGAAAAGTCAGGGTTACTGAGCTTTGTGTAATGTTTAAAGATTCTTTTCTTTTTAATGCTATTCACATGCATTATATTATTAGTATTGACATAATTGTCAGTAATACTGACATAATTGTCAATAGCATAATTACTGAACAGTATTAGTGAAAGCAGAATGTCCACCATTGGAATTTGGTCATAAATAAGCATGAGTATATCTAAGCATGCTTATATACATCTGTTTTATATGTACACACACACACACAAGAAAATGAAGAAAATTGCTCATTTTCTCATAGTTTAGATAAGTTGTTTTTTGTTTGTGATTGGCTGAATGTGATCTAATAACCCCTATCATAATCTTCAATGATATGGTCTACCAGTTCTGCTAAGGGCCATAAATCTGTACAATTCAGGTATTGCTTAAGTCTATTTTTTCTTGTTTCTGGAAAGAACTGTTCTGTATGACCACAAATCCTCTTATCCCAATATTCTTCCACTACTGACACTACTGCTTGTCCTTCACCTCTACTCCCTTGTCCTTCTTCTCTCCCTTTAAATCCAGTTGAGTTATTAAGTAGCCAAGGGCTCAAGCATATAAGCTGGGCATACCTGAGTTAACTATAAAACTTGTTCAAGATAAAGATAAATTATCTCCCCCATATGTGTAAGAACCCTAGGCAGTTTCCTATAAGCCAGAATTTTTACTCAGGTTTTGCCATCAGCCTAAATCCAAATGCCATCCCGATGCTCCTTCATCCTGAGTGGGAGTGTTCCTGGCTCACAGCCACCAATAATGATTGTCACTCTTCCTATCACAGCCCTTGTTTGTAGTTTCTCTGTCATGAGCCTTATTTTCAGTCTCCATCCTGATAACTCGGTACTGATTCCTAATAGCTCCAAGAGATATAAGTTCTTTTACTTTCTTGATGGTAATGTTTGTTTATACGAGCACTAAATGTTTATTTATCAACTGAGGACCACTCCCTTAACTTATATTATTCAAACCTATTGTAATAAATTCAAATCTAACAAGTCTATCAATATAATCATAGTCATTAAAAAATTGCCTACCTAGGATTTAGGGTGCAACAGAAAATATTTTACCTGGAATTAGGGACCTATCATCAGTTTTGAAAAATACAGCTACAAAATATGAGGCAAAAAGTAGCTCCAAAAACCAAAGTACATGGTTAAAAATGTATTCATTGTGACCCTTCGTAATATTGTGGAAAAGATGGGTATAAGTAAAATTGAGAAGACATTAAAATGTTCAGATAGATAGAAAGAAAGGAAGAATGATGTATACAATGGACAAGAGCACAAAAAGCATACACTTAATGAGTGCTTCTAGTATCCCAAATCTTTTGCTAAGTTATTTGCATGTGCCGTCTTATTATCACTCAAAACAACTAGATGTAGTACAGCTGTGAAGAAAAGGAGAATGTTTGAAGATTTCAACACATCAATGATATAACTACATTATTTTTTAAATTTTCAGTTCCTTCTTTATATGAATGCTTTAATCTGGAGTTTATTATGATTTATGGTTACAGTGATTTTAAGGGCACTGAAGGATATACAGTAGTGAATATACAGTGACAAATTCAGCTTTTAATTACAGGACAAAAGTGTGGGATATGTATTGAGTATTCTTATTATCTGATCAGTAGCTGGACTCCTGGTGTGTCCTGAACTGCCTGGAGTAAAGCACATGAACGTGAAAGAAGATACATCATTACTTCAGTCATGGGCTTGGAAATGTTCCCTCTGTTTTCTTATTCCCTGGATAAAATGTAATTAGTATATTCTACTATAAGTAGTTTTCCTCAATAGAAGTCAGCCAGAATATGAGGTTCACCTGGTATGTTTCCATTTTCTTAAGATTTACTGACCTTCACTATTTTTACAGTGCCTAAAATCAGTTGTTTCTCACACATTGTCCAGCTTTTCATTTGTGTAGGGTATGTGGGTATGTCTTACACCGGGTAACACAACATGACCCCCAGAAAACTTTTAAAGCTTAAATGCATACAATATACTTAGTGGCTGGGGCTCAATTTTCCCAGTGTTGCCGGGTAAAGAGGATAATTTACTTATAGAATGATAAGAATGGTAAGGTAGATTTAGGAAGGAACTGGCACTTACTATCATCATTGACTTTTTTGAGATGGAAACATAGTAACAGGGTAATTTGACAGGCAAAAAAATATAGTCAACTGGGTAAGGCAAGTCTCTGCTCTCAGGATAAATGAAATCACAAATCTAGGTAGTAGTGTCATCCTAGGGAGAGTCTAAATGCTTAATAAAATAGGTAACGTAGTAGACCCCAGAAAGGGCACCAGAGTTAAAGCTTGGTTCTGCATACTGAGGCACATGAAAATCTGTTCTGGCAACATACTGTAAGAACAAAAATATTAGTCTTTGATGCAGGGAGTAATGCAGGAGTCCGGTGATCAAAACCAGAGAATTATATTCTTATACAGACTGAAAGGAGAAATAAATTAATAATTAGCTCCCAAACTGAGACTTTTTAAAAAGTCCTGCCTTAAAGGCAAATGAGGTAATCTGACAGTTGTAATTTAGCTGAGGGCATGAAGGTGTTAAATAGCAGTGCAAAAATTGGAAAATACACATTCTGGGGTACTTATATGATGAGCTGCTAATGGGTCATTTTGAATTTACATTTTTTTAACAGTAGGTTAGAACTTGTCTACATCTCTAAAACGTTAAGGGTAGATACATACCTTGAAGATTCCCTCCCTACACTTTTTTGTGATTCTTAGACAAAAGGAAAAGAAGGAAAGTGAACTCAACAACAGTCCAAGCATGTTTATTGCTAACCTGAGAGGGACCTCTCTGTTCTGGCGAGCAGAACAAAGAAGGCATCTCTGACAGGCTAAGAGGCTTTTTATGGCCGGGTTTTTTGGGGGGCTTTTGAGGGGTCTGATCAGAGTAAAGGGAGGTTTGTGGCTTGCTGACATGTCCTCTGCAAAATGCTTATAGCCTAAGATGAAACCTGCGTCTCTCTAAGATGGCGGGTGGACTTATTCAAAAAGGTGGTGCTCCTGTCTGGGCTCTATCATTGGACATTGCTGATTTTTTCTTCCTCCATTTGGCAATATGTATGTAATTAAGTCACCTGTAATAATCAAACCCAGATTCATGTGGCCATGGATATTTATATAAATCTTCTGTAAATCTTGGTTTCCAAATGTGTTTAATAGAGATTATTAGAGCTCTTATGTATGGGATTTTTATTAAATATAAATGAGGTTACACTTACAATGCCTGATACACAGTAAAGTAAGCCCTATATTTACTATGACTAATAGTTGAATATGTGCATATGTGATAAAATAAATTATTATGTTAATTTGGCATGGTAATAAGTTGACAGGATGGAAAATCTTAATTCTGCTTATTAACATGGGACTTGTCTATGTCCTCTATGTAAAACTAAATGCATTATTGTAACAGGAAAAACATGATATTAGAACACCCCATATCTGGCATATATTTACCTATTGTAAACCATTATATAAAGATAATTCTGTTAAATGACATTTTTGACCTTTCTCTAGGATGATAAAACATCAAATAGGAGCTTTAAAAATGAGGCAAAATATAATTCCATGTATACTGAAAAAGTAGAAGAAAAACTATCCAATTACATTTTACGATAGTTTAATCTAAACAAAAACTACTAGAAAAATACCTTTTAAAATAATTTTTAACACCTGATAAATCATAGCTCTTCTAAACTTTCTGAGAACTTGCTGTTATAATAACACAAGTTACTACCTATCAGGATAAATGATTTTAATTATCAAGAGTCCACTGTGTATCTATCCTTGCAAAGGTATGATGAACTTGTTTAGATTTTATGTTATAAATAATATTATGATGAATCATTTAAAATCAAAACCTAATTTTGGCTAGAGAAAGAAATCTTAAACATAAAAAGTTTTCAAAGCAAAGAAGAGGTCTTAAAATGCTAGATATTAATAAACTAACTTGTTTCAATACTTGAGGTATAAAAAGAGCTCACGGCAGCAAATATAAAATAAAACTTTATCTAGATTAGTATCCAAATGTTCTCTAAGGTTTACTTAATTTACAAGAAATTATTCCCTGATAGAGAATGATTACAAAGTGAACTATATGAGGACAAAAGTTTTTTTCCCACTTTTCGTTCTACTGCAGATCTCAGTCCATAATTCACAGTGTAAACTTGCATTTTCACACTAAAAATGGATAGGTGAGTAAATATCCCACTGAGTATTTTTTCTTAGCTTACTGCCTTTTTTGAACAAAGCTAATAATAGTATTAATTTAACACTCTTGTATAGGAAATATTAAAATGAAATAAGCTTCTAAGTTACCATATTAATACTTATTTTAAAAGTACACATATCAGCAATAATTGAAGTTTATTTACTAAGAGTCTTAAACTGAATGAAGCTTAATTCAATTGTTCCAATAAAATCTATATGTTAGCATCCATTGATTAAGTAATTATGCATACCCTCACTCCTGCATAATGCTTTCAAACTGTTCCAAAAATAATAGAATAAACAATGTGTTTCTTCATTACTAAGTGATTCTAATTCAACTGTCTTGAATTACATAAAATGTGGATAACAAATGAAATAGGAATTTCTATTAGCACAGAAAACCTTGACCCTTGCCAATGTAAATTTTTCTTTATACAATCCCTATAAAACTAACAAAAAAATATTACTTTCTGAAGGAAAGAAGTTTATCTATCACTAACATTTTAGAAATATACTGACTATTGCATATGTTAAAATCCAACCAGATGATATGTTTTACACTTCTCTATATATATTTTTTTGCTATTATTAATGTACAATTACATGAGCAATATTATGGTTACTAGACTCTGCCTATTATCAAGTCCCCACCACATACCCCAGTACAGTCACTGCCCATCAGCGTAGTAAGATACTATAGAATCACTATTTGTCTTCTCTGTGTTATACTGCCTTCCCCATATGCCCCCCCCACTACATTACCTGTGCTAATCATAATACCCCTTTTCCCCCTTATCCCTCCCTTTCCACTCATCTCCGCAGTTCCTTTCTCTTGGGTAACTGTTAGTCCATTCTTGGGTTCTGTGAGTCTGCTGCTATTTTGTTCCTTCAGTTTTTGCTTTGTTCTTATATTCCACAGATGAGTGAAATCATTTGATACTTGTCTTTTTCCACCTGGCTTATTTCACTGAACATAATACCCTCTAGCTCCATCCATGTTGTTGAAAATGGTAGGATTTGTTTTCTTCTAATGGCTCAATAATATTCCATTGTGTATATGTACCATCTCTTTTTTATCCATTCATCTACTGATGGACACGTAGGTTGCTTCCATTTCTTGGCTATTGTAAATAGTGCTGAGATAAACACAGGGATGCATATGTCTTTTACAAACTGGGCTGCTGCATTCTCAGGGTAAGTTACTAGGAGTGGAATTCTAGGGTCAAATAGTATTTCTATTTTGAATTTTTTGAGGAACCTCAATACTGCTTTCCACAATGGTTGAGGTAATTTACATTCCCACCGGCATTGTAGAAGGGTTCCCCTTTCTCCACATCCTCACCAATATTTGTCTGTCTTTTGGATGGCAGCCATCCTAACTGATGTGAGGTGATATCTCATTGTGGTTTTATTTTGCATTTCTCTGATGATTAGCTATGTGGAACATCTTTTCATGTGCCGGTTGGCCATCTGAATTTCTTCTTTGGAGAAGTTTCTGTTCAGTTCCTCTGCCCATTTTTTAATTGCCTTATTTGCTTTTTTTTGTTGAGGTGAGTGAGCTCTTTATATAATTTGGATGTCAACCCCTTATTGGATATAGCATTTATGAATATATTCTCCCATACAGTAGAATATCTTTTTGTTCTATTGATGGTGTCCTTTGCTGTACAGAAGCTTTTTAGTTTGATATAGTTCCACTTGTTCATTTTTGCTTTTGTTTCCCTTGCCCGGGGAGATATGTTCATGAAGAAGTTGCTCATATTTATGTCCAAGAGATTTTTGCCTATGTTTTTTTCTAAGAGTTTTATGTTTTCATGAATTACATTCAGGTCTTTGATCCATTTTGAGATTACTTTTGTGTATGGAGTTAGACAATAATTGAATTTCATTCTCTTACATGTAGCTGTCCAGTTTTGCCAACACCAGCTGTTGAAGAAGCTATCAATTCCCCATTGTATATGTTGAATAAGAGTGGGGAGAGTGGACATCCTTGTCTTCCTCCCAATCTTAAATGAAAACATTTCAGCTCTCTCTGTTAAGTATAATGTTGGCTGTAGATTTGTCATATATGGCCTTTATTTAAGTTGAGGTACTTGCCCTTTATACCCATGTGGTTAAGAGTTTTTATCATGAATTCACGTTGACTTTTGTGGAATGCTTTTTCAGCATCTATGGAGATGATCATGTGGTTTTTATCCTTTTTGTTGATGTGGTGGATGATGTTGATGGATTTTCAAGTGTTGTACCATCCTTGCATCCCTGGGATGAATCCCACTTGATCATGATGGATGATCTTTTAATGTATTTTTGAATTTGATTTGCTAATGTTTTGTTGAGTATTTTTGCGTCTATGTTCATCAGGGATATTGGTTTGTAATTTTCTTTTTTTGTGGTGTCTTTGCCTGGTTTTGGTATTAGAGTTACATGGGCCTTGTAGAAAGAGTTTGGGAGTATTCCCTCCTCTTCTACTTTTTGGAAAATTTTAAGGAGGATGGGTATTAGGTCTTCACTAAATGTTTGATAAAATTCAACAGTGAAACCATCTGTGCCAGGAGTTTTGTTCTTAGTTAATTTTTTGATTACCAATTCAATTTCTTTGCTGGTAATTGGTCTATTAAGATTTTCTGTTTCTTCCTGGGTCAGCCTTGAAAGGCTGTATTTTTCTAGGAAGTTGTCCATTTCTTCTAGGTTATCCAGTTTGTTACTGTATAATTTTTCATAGTATTCTCTCATAATACTTTGTATTTCTGTGGTGTCTACAGTGATTATTCCTTTCTCATTTCCGATTCTGTTTATGTATACTGTAGACTCTCTTTTTTTCTTGATAAGTCTGGCAAGGGGTTTATCCATTCTGTTTATTTTCTCAAGGAACCAGCTTCTGTTTTCATTGATTCTTTCTATTGTTTTATTTTTCTCAATTTTATTTATTTCTGCTTTAATATTTATTATGTCCCTCCTTCTATGGACTTTGAGCCTCATTTGTTCTTCCTTTTGTAGTTTCATTAATTGTGAATTTAGACTGTTCACTTGGGATTGTTCTTCTTTCCTGAAGTAGGCCTGTATTGCAGTATATTTACGCCTTAGCATGGCCTTCGCTGCATCCCACAGATTTTGCGGTGTTGAATTATTGTTGTCATTGGTCTCCATATATTGTTTGATCTCTGTTTTTATGTGGTCATTGATCCATTGATTATTTAGGAGCATGTTATTAAGCCTCCATGTGTTTGTTGGCTTTTTCATTTTCTTTGAGTAATTTATTTCTAGTTTCATACCTTTGTGATCTGAGAAGCTGGTTGTTACAATTTCAATCTTTTTGAATTTACTGAGGCTCTTTTTGTGGCCTAGTATATGATCTATTCTTGAAAGTGTTCCATGTGCACTTGAGAAGAATGTGTGTCCTGTTGATTTTGGATGGAGTGTTCTGTAGATGTCCATTAGGTCCATCTGTTCTAATACATTGTTCAGTGCATCTGTTTATTTATTTTCTGTCTTGTTGATCTATCCTTTGGAGTGAGTGGTGTATTGAAGTCTCCCAAAATGAATGCATTACATTCTATTTCTCCCTTTATTTCTGTTAGTATTTGTTTCACATATGTAGGTGATCCTGTGTTGGGTGCATTGATGTTTGTAATAGTTATATCCTCTTGTTGGACTGACCCCTTTATCATTATGTAATGTCCTTCTTTGTATCTTGTAACTTTATTTGTTTTGAATTCTATATTGTCTGATACAAGTACTGCAACTCCTGCTTTTTTCTCCCAATTATTTTCATGAAATATCTTTTTCTATCCCTTTACTTTCACCTTGTGTATGTCTTTGGGTTTGAAGGTAGTCTCTTGTAGGCAGCATATAGATGGGTCTTGTTTTTTTATCCATTCAGTGACTCTATGTCTTTTGATTGGTGCATTCAGACCATTTACATTTAGGGTGATTATCGATAGGTACATACTTATGGCCATTGCAGGCTTTAGATTCCTGGTTACCAAAGGTTCAAGGGTAATTCCCTTACTATCTAACAGACTAATTTTAAACTCACTTCATATGCTATTACAAACACAACCTAAAGGTTCTTTTTTTTTTCTCCTTTTTCTTCCTCCTCCATTCTTTGTATGTTATGAGTCATGTTCTGTACTCTGTGTCTATCCCTTATGTGACATTATTTAGTCTTAGGAATACTTCCATCTATAGGAGTCCATCCAAAATGCACTGTAGAGGTTGTTTATGGGAGGTAAATTCTCTCAGCTTTGGCTTATCTGAAAATTGTTTAATCCCTCCTTCCAACTTAAATAACCTTGCCGGGTTGAGTATACTTGGTTCAAGGCCCTTCTGCTTCATTGCATTAAATATATAATGCCCCTCCCTTCTGGCCTGTAAGGTTTCTGTTGAGAAATCTGATGATAGCCTGATGGGTTTTCCTTTATATGTGATCTTTTTCTCTCTCTAGCTGCTTTTAAAAGTCTGTCTTTATCCTTTATCTTTGCCATTTTAATTATTATATGTCTTTATGTTGTCTTCCTTGGGTCCCTTGTGTTGGGAAATCTGTGCATCTTGATAGTTTGAGAGACTATCTCCTTTCCCAGATAGGGAAAGTTTTCAGCAATTACCTTTTCAGTGACACTTTCTATACCTTTTTCTCTCTATTCTCCTTCTGGTACCCCTATTATTCGAATATTGTTCTGTCTGGATTGGTCACAGAGTTCTCTCAATATTCTTTCATTCTTAGAAATCCTTTTTTCTCTCTGTGCCTCATCTTCCTTCTATTCCTCTTCTCTAATTTCTATTCCATTTACCATCTTTTCTACTACATCTAATCTGCTTTTAAATCCCTCCATTTATGTTTCATTGCAGATATGGAATTTCTTAATGATTGAATCTCCATCTTAAATTCGTTTCCGAGTTCTTGAATATTTTTCTGTACCTCCATAAGCATGTTTATGATTTTTATTTTGAACTCTCTTTCAAGAAGATTGGTGAGTTGTTTCATTTGGCCCTTTTTCTTGGGTTTGTGAGATTTTGGTCTGTACCATGTTCTTCTGACATTTCATATTTCTGTGTGGTGCCCTCTATTGCCCAGAAGCTCCAGTCTCTGGAGCTGCTCAGCCCCTGGAGTGAGGTTGGGGGTCTTAGGGGAGTGGAGCTGGTGCCTGGGGGATGGAAAGATCTGTTTCCTGTCTCCTGTCTGCCCTGCCTGTCTCTAGTACCACAGCCAGTGGGCCGACCACACGGGTGTAAGCCTCTGTGATTGGCATCTCTAGCTGTTGTAGGTGAGGCCGCTCTCTGGCTGTTCTGACACCAGAGTAGTGACTGCCAGTTTGTGAGCCAGTGCTGTCAGGCCAGGAAGAAGGCTCAGCAGGCTGCACATCACAGTGGGGGGCCTCGACCAGAGTAGCCAGCCAGGGGATGGGGCACCTGAAGCTCCCCAAAGTTCCCAATCTGCTGGGCAGAGTGCACCCTGACAACCTTGTCCCCCTATCCCTTCTCCGACACAGCAAGCTTCATCCAAACCCTGCCCCTTCAGCAGCCCTCTCACTGCTAGGAATCCTCTCAGACCGCCTGCCTTTTTCTTGTCTCAGGGCGGCAGGGTGTGGATCCCATCCTCCACAAATGGCTGGAATCTGTCTCTCAAGCACTCTGCCTGTCCCAGCTCCCCATCGTCCAGAGCACCACACAATTTAGATTTCTGCTCGCAAGGCAGATCTCCAGGGCTAGGTGTTCCGCAGTCCCAGGCTTCCACCCCCTCCCCTTCTCCATTTCTCTTCCTCCCACTGGTGAGCTGGGGTGGGGGAAGGGCTCAGGTCCCGCCGGATCAAGGCTTTCATATGTTACCCTGTTTTGGGAGGTGTGCTCTGTTTGTGAGGTCTCTATGCAGTCTGGTGCAGCCTTCTTTTCTGTTGCTGTTTTAGGGTTAGTTGTATTAACTATATTTTCACACTATCTGTGGTTTTGGGAGGAGTTCTCTATCTCACCTCTCATGCTGCCATCTTGAATCTACTTCCCTAGATTTTTAAAATTAACTTTATGACTGCTATGTACTTTGAATTCAATTGAAATTTACATAATATTGATAAGCATATATTGAACATTTACAAGAAGTTATATCCTCCCTCAATAGGATTGGGTTGCTTTATGAATGTCAAGGACTATATTAAGGGATATGGTATTGAAGAAGCTGAAGTAGCTTCCTGATCTTGTTTGCTTCTCCTACTAGTTGCTAATACAGAAAGAGCAAAAACAGAAGGAAAAAAAAGCATATTATAGTGTGTGAAACTAGGTTGAAATAGAGGGACTAAAATAATAACACATATTAGGTGGGATTGTTAGAGATGAGCTATATAGATGAGGTGCTGTCCTTAAACTGAAACCTAAGTAGAGTTAAACATGTTACACAGAGGATGCAAAATTATTCCAGCTGGAAGAAAAAACATGTGCAGAGATGTTAACATAGAAAAGAAGATGACTGTGAAACTGAAAGTTAGATATTGTGATGAAGGTGCAATTGTTTTCTAGAAGTACGAAAGCATCTGAAATGTTAGCTTATTTGCAAACTACCAAGTTAGTCTGTGAGAGTTATAAAGGTACTGGCAGAAGACCCAGGACTTCTGGGTCAGAGACAAAATACAGTTTCATTACTCACCACAACAGCAGGAGCCAGAATTTCATGACCTCGGAGGGGGAGGTAAAGAGCGATAAGGGAGAGGAAGAGAAAGAATAAGGTGGAATTCTCCACAATCAGGACTATTAAAATATTGCACAGAGAAAACCAATGAATCTGAGAAGGGAAAATAGGAAAAAGATATTTCGAGTAAAGACAAGAAATAATAATGCCAATAAAGAACTATTTTATAGTATTATTGTAATTGCCCCTGAAGATCAAATGTAATGAAGAGAGAGAAGAGAAAGTGTGAGTAGTAACTTGACAAGAGTTGCTGACATGAAATGGTGGCCAGTCATTTCTTCTATGAGTGTACAATAGTGGAAAGAGAATCCATGGTATTTTATGCTACAACAAATTGTCATGCTGATATTAGGGAAAGAAGTGTATACCAACTGAAAAGAGCTATTTAGACTTCTTATAAATAGTAGATTCTTCAGTTTTATCAAATATTTCTTCCTGTAATTACATGTATGTATAAATATTTATAATAATGAAATATTTTTTAAATTTCTAATTATAGATTTCTTAGATATATGCTGTATTTTTCTCTCCTTATGATGGCCTTCTTGAAAATATCTTCAAATCAATAACTGTATAATTCAGAACAAAGTATATACAATATCTATGAACTTATTATAAAACATCTTTGTAATATGTCAAAGGATTCCTGATGTTAATGAAAAGTTCGTGAAATAGTTAATGAGTCCTCCTAATTAGATTTAGTGCATAGTCCTTTAAAACATTTTTAATGTTATAAAAAATGTGTATTGAGTTTCAGTTTCATATTCCATATGTATCTGCTTAATATACTGTAGGACTTTGCAGAGCTGCAGCATGGCTTTTAGTTTTGTTTTTTCCCAAATAGAGTATATAGTGTCTGCCTTATAATAACAGGGTGGTAGCTACATAGAGACAAATAGATGGATGGATGAATGGTCAGCTGAGACAGTGGCATTTTAGATGGAGATTGAAGGAGTGGTAAGAGTGTAAATGGAAGGCATGGAGGTAAAGAGACAGAATTTTGCATTTAGATGGGAAACTTTGAGGATGGTAGAAGAATGCAGAACATGTTAGGAAAAATTATGGTGGTAGGAGGAAGTAGAAGTGCATGTGAAAGATAAAGTGTGGTTCTACTTAAGGTAGGACTAATTATAGAAGCCAAATCAACATTTTACGGCAGTGGAGTAGACTGAACATATTCAGTTTTTAGACAGATTTCGGTAGTACTAAGGAAATTCATAGTCAGGGCCATTGTCAAAGGTGTTTCAGTGATGGAAATTTAAACTAAGACACTTAAGTACAGCGTTTGTGTGAGGAAAAAAGTATTATCTTTCAATTTAGATTGAAGTTCAATGTGGGCATTCATATTATGTCCATTAGCAACTGCAAAATATGAAGATGAACCTTGGAAAAAGAATCATGAAGTCAGTTTAATAAACATGGGTATGTATTATTTCCTCTAGTACTGCTGAGTATTCTAGACATTTGTGTATATTTAGAATTTTTAAATATTAATGTATTTATTTGAGAATCAGTTAAACCAACTGCTAGGTGTCAGTCACTACTGAAGAGACTGGAGCTAGAAATAGGACAATTAAGAACCTTTTAATAAGGAACATAAAGACAGTATTCAAACTGAAAAACCCACACATTCACATGTACACACACTCACAGACACACATCAATCTTTCAAATTTTACATATAGAGATGAGATTTTATAGGATATTTCCATGTGTAGAACTAATTAAAAATGAAACATAAATGATGAGAGAAAATTATTAAAAGGTAAGGAAAATATAAGAATGTAACAAGTAATCCAGGAGATTTAAGATGGTGGAGTGAGAGGTGAGACAGAGAACTCCTCCCAAAACCACATATACTATGAAAATATAGTCAATACAACTAACCCTAAAATAGCAACAGGAAAGAAGGCTGAACCAGACTGCATACAGACATCATGAACAGAGCAGACCTCAAGAAACAGGGTGATGTACCAAAGCCTTGATCTGGTGGGAACCAAGCCCTTCCACACCCCAGCTCAATGGTGGGACAAAGAAAAACAGAGCAGGGAGGGGGTGGAAGCCTAGAACTGCTGAACACACAGACCTGGAGATCGGCTTTGCAACACAAACCTACATTGTGTGGTGCTCTGGAGGTTGGTGAGGTTGAGGAGCTGGGACAGGAGGAGGGCTTGAGATATTAAGATTCTGGCAATTTGTGAAGGACAGGCATCCACATCCGGCTGATCTTGGACAAAGGAAAGGCGGGCTTCCTAGCAGGGAGAGGGCTGCTGAAGGGGCGGGGTTTGCACCGAGCTTGCTGTGCAGGGGAAGAGATAGGGGGACAAGGTTGTCTGGGTGTGCTCTGCCCAGCAGGTTGGGAACTCTAAGGAGCTTCAGGTGCTCCATGCCCCTGGCTGGCTACTCAGCTCCAAGGCCCCCCAATGTGACACATAACCTGCTGCACCTTCCTCCTGGCCTACAGGCACTGTCTTGCAAACCAGCAGTCACTGTGCTGTTGTCAGGCCAGCCAGAGGGAGGCCCCACCCATAACAGCTAGAGATTCAAAGCACAGATATACTAGTTAAAATGGCAAAGATCAAGGATAAAGACTGACTTTTAAAATCAGCTAGACAGAAAAAAAAGATCACATATAAAGGAAAACCCATCAGGCTATCATCAGATTTCTCAACAGAAACCTTACAGGCCAGAAGGGAGTGTCATGATATATTAATGCAATGAAGCAGAAGGAACTCAAACCAAGTATATTCTGCCTGGCAATGTTATCATTTTAATTTGAAGGAGGGATTAAACAATTTACAGAAAAGCAAAAGCTGAGAAATTTTACTTCCCAAAAACCACCTCTACAGTGCATTTTGGAGAGACTGATATAGATGGAAGTATTCCTAATGCAAAATAGATGTCACCAGGGGAAATAAAACCACAGCATAGTAGAACAATTAATTAATAAGCAGATGCAAAATCAAATCAACTACCCACAAAGTAAATCAAGGGACAAAGAGTCCAGAATATGATACCTAACATATAAAGAATGGAGGAGGAAGAAAAAGGAGGAAAAAAATAAAAGAACTTTTAAGGTGTGTTTGTAATAGCATATGAAATGAGTTAAATTAGAATGTTAGACAGTAAGGGAATTACCCTTGAACCTTTGGTGACCAGGAATCTAATGCCTGCAATGGCAATAAGTACATAAATATCATTAATCAGCCTAAATGTAAATGGTCTGAATGCACCAATCAAAAGACATAGAGTCACTGAATGGATAAAAAAACAAGACCCTTCTATATGCTGCCTACAAGAGATTCACTTCAAACCCAAAGACATACACAGACTGAAAGTAAAGGGATGGAAAAAGATATTTCATGCAACTAATAGGGAGAAAAAAGCAGGAATTACAGTACTTGTATCAGACAAAATAGACTTCAAAACAAACAAAGTCACAAGAGACAAAGAAGCACATTATATAATAATAAAGTGGTCCATTCAACAAGAGGATATAACTATTGTAAATACCTATGCTCGCAACACAGGATCATCAACATATGTGAAATAAACACTAACAGAATTAAAGGGGGAAATAGAATGCAATGCATTCATTTTGGGAGACTTCAACACACCACTCACTCCAAAGGACAGATCAACCAAGAGAGAAAATAAACAAAGAGACAGAGGCACTCAACAACGTATTAGAACAGATGGACCTAAAAGACATCTACAGAACAGGATACACATTCTTCTCAAGTGCACATGGAACATTTCCAATAATAGATCATATACTAGGCGACAATAAGAGCCTCAGCAAGTTCAAAAAGATTGAAATTGTACCAAACAGCTTCTCAGATCACAAAGGTATGAAACTAGAAATAAATTACACAGAGAAAATGAAAAAGCCCACAAACACATGGAGACTAAATAACATGCTCCTAAATAATCAATTGATCAATGACCACATAAAAACAGAGATCAAGCAATATATGGAGACAAATGACAACAATAATTCAACACCACAAAATCTGTGAGACACAGTGAAAGCCATGCTAAGAGGGAAGTATATTGCATCCAGGCTAACATCAGGAAAGAAGAACTAGCCCTAATGAACAGTATAAACTCACAATTAATGAAACTAGAATAGTAAGAACTAATGAGGCCCAAAATCAGTAGAAGGAGGGACATCATAAAGATTACAACTGAAATAAATAAAATCGAGTAGAATAAAACAATAGAAAGAATCAATGAAAGCAGGAGCTGGTTCTTCAAGAAAATAAATAGAATAGATAAACCCCTAGCCAGAATTATCAAGAAAAAAAGAGAGTCTACAGACATAAACAGAATCAGAAATGAGAATGGAAAAATCACTATGGACACCACATAAATACAAAGAATTACAAGAGACTACTATGAAAAATTATATGGTAACAAACTGGATAACCTAGAAGAAATGGACAACTTTCTAAAAAAATACAAACTTCCAAGGCTGACCAAGAAAGAAACAGAAAATATGAATAGACCAATTACCAGCAAGGAAATTGAATTGGTAATCAAAAAATTATCTAAGAACAAAACCCCTGGACAAAATGGTTTCACTGCTGAATTTTATCAAACATTTAGTGAAGACCTAATACCCATCCTCCTCACAGTTTTCCAAAAAGTAGAAGAGAAGAGAATACTTCCAAACGCATTCTATGAGGCCAATATCACTCTAATACCAAAACCAGGCAAAGACACCACAAAAAAAGAAAACTGCAGACCAATATCCCTGATGAACATAGATGCAAAAATACTCAACAGAATATTAGCAAACCAAATTCAAAAATACATCAAAATGATCATCCATCATGATCAAGTGGGATTCATCCAAGGGATGCAAGTGTGCTACAACCTTCAAAAATCCATCAACATCACCCACCACATGAACAAAAAGGACAAAAACCACATAATCATCTCCATAGATGCAGAAAAAGCATTCGACAAAATTCAACATCCATTCATGATAAAAACTCTCAAGAAAATAGGTATAGATGGCAATTACCTCAACATCATAAATGCCATATATGACAAACCCACAGCCAACATTATACTTAACAGCAAGAAGCTGAAAGCTTTTCCTTTAAGATTGGGAAAAACACAAGGATGCCCACTCTCCCCACTTTTAATTCAGCATAGTTCTGGAGGCCCTAGCCACAGCAATCAGACAACACAAAGAAATAAAAGGCAACCAGATTGGCAAGGAAGAAGTCGAACTGTCCCTGTTTGCAGATGACATGATATTGTACATAACAAACCCTAAAGAATGCACTCCAAAACCACTAGATCTTATATCTGAATTCAGCAAAGTTGTGGGATACAAAATTAATACACAGAAATTTGTTGCATTCCTATACACTAACAGTGAACTAGCAGAAAGAGAACTCAGGAAAACAATTCCATTCACAATTGCATCAAAAAGAATAAAATACCTAGGAATAAACCTAACCAAGAAAGTGAAAGACCTATACTCTGAAAACTACAAGACACTCATGAGAGAAATTAAGGAAGATACCAATAAGTGTAAACACATCCCATGCTCACGGATAGGAAGAATTAATATTGTCAAAATGGCCATCCTGCCTAACGCAATCTACAGATTAAATTCAATCCCTATCAAAATACCAACAGCATTCTTCAATGACTTAGAGAAAATAGTTCTAACATTCATATGGAACCACAAAAGACCCCGAATAGCCAACACAATCCATGGAAGGAAGAATAAAGCTGGGGAAATTATGCTCCGTGACTTCAAGCTCTACTACAAAGCCACAGAAATCAAGACAATTTGGTACTGGTACAAGAACAGATCCATAGACCAATGGAACAGACTAGAGAGCCCAGATATAAACACAAGCATATATGGTCAACTAGTATGCGATAAAGGAGCCATGGATATACAATGGGGAAATGACAGCCTCTTCAACAGCTGGTATTGGCAAAATTGGGCAGCTACATGTAAGAGAATGAACCTGGATTATTGTCTAACCCCATTCACAAAACTAAACTCAAAATGGATCAAAGACCTGAATGTAAGTCATGAAACCATAAAACTCTTAGAAGACAACATTGGCAAAAATCTCTTGGACATAAACATGAGCAACTTCTCTATGAACATATCTCCCCGGGCAAGGGAAATAAAAGCAAAAATGAACAAGTTGGACTATATCAAACTAAAAAGTTTCTGTAGAGCAAAGGACACCATCAGTCAAACAAAAAGACATCCTACATTATTGGAGAATATATTCATAAATGACATATCTGATAAGGGGTTTACATCCAAATTATATATAGAGCTCAGCACCTCAACAAACAAAAAGCAAATAAGCCAAATAGAAAATGGGCAGTGGAGCTGAACAGATAAGTCTCCAAAGAAGACATTCAGACGGCCAACAGGCACATGAAAAGGTGCTCCACATCACTAATCATCAGAGAAATGCAAATTTAAACCACATTGAGATATCACCTCACACCAGTTGGGATGGCCACCATCCAAAAGACAAACAACAAACATTGGCGAGGATGTGGAGAATGGGGAACCCTCCTACAATGCTGGTGGGAATGCAAATTAGTTCAACCATTGTGGAAAGCAGTATGGAGGTTCCTCAAAAAACTGAAAACAGAAATACCATTTGACCTAGGAATTCCACTCCTACGAATTTACCCTAAGAATGCAGCAGCTAAGTTTGAAAAAGACTTATGCACCCCTATGTTTATTGCAGCACTATTTACAATAGCCAAGAAATGGAAGCAACCTAAGTGTCCATCAGTAGATGAATGGATAAAGAAGAAGTAGTACATATACACAATGGAATATTATTCAGACATAAGAAGAAAACAAATCCTACCATTTGCAACAACACGGATGGAGCTAGAGGGTATTATGCTCAGTGAAAATAAGCCAGGTGGAGAAAGGCAAGTATCAAATGATTTCACTCATCTGTGGAGTATAAGAACAAAGTAAAAACTGAAGGAACAAAACAGCAGCAGACTCACAGAACCGAAGAATGGACTAACAGTTACCAAAGGGAAAGGGACTGGGGAGGATGGGTAGGAAGGGAGAGATAATGGGTAAAAGGTGCATTATGATTAGCACACATAATTTTGGCAGGAGGGACACAGAGAAGACAGTATAACACAGAGAAGTCAAGTAGTGATTCTATAGCATCTTACTACGCTGATGGACAGTGACTGTACTGGGGTTTGTGGTGGGGACATGATAATAGGGGGTGTCTAGTAACCATAATGTAGCTCATGTAATTGTACAAAAAAAATCAATCCAGTAAAAAAAAAGAAAAAGAATTTAACAAGTGATATGTCTACTCAGTACAGAGTTGAAATTTGTGACCCAGCATTGGTTTTCTTCACTAATTTTTTTTAATCTTTAGCAGACTAGAACGTCCAACATCATCACTATTTTCTTCACACAAAATTTAATGGCTTAAGTATGCTTTCCAGAGTTAATTCTGCCTGAGAGAGCTTTCAGGCCTGATATTTTTTGATTGGCTTTTGCACATGGAACACGCCACAAATTGCCGCCATCATTGGCTAAAGGTTGCACTTCAATAATGTTAGATGATTGAAAGCATATTTGAAAGTCATTTGCAGTATCATGAACATAACTGCTTCTTTAAGAGGTCAAAGAACATTTGATTTTTAAAATAAATTCATCTTTTAAATGTTTGTTTCTAATAAAGCTGAAATCATTAGAATGCTATAGCTACACTATTTGAGTCAAACTCTAACAGAAAGAACCTTGACTTATGTTATGTTTAGATTCTAGACTAATACTACATATTATCTTTCTGAATTGATAATGGGGCAATTCAATTAACCTTTTGCACATGCTGCATGTTGGTATAAGCAATTTATTTTTGCCATCTCTTTCACTGTACAGGGTCAAATCCAGTGTTGCTATCACTGAAATGGAAGAGATTTATAATATTTAAAATTTTTCATTTGATCTTAAATGTATATAGTCTTGTTTGGTACATCAATTAATGAGAGCATAATTCCAATTTATGTATTTGTATACATATTTTAAATACCATAAGATAAATTTCCTCTTAAATCTACTAAATTATCACAGTAGAGATTCTCTTGAAAATGATCACCCCTCCCTTTTTTTTTTTTTAATGAAATAACCCTCTAGTTGAAATCCTGTAGCCAGTATTGATGGGCTGGGAAGAGGGAGGGAATCATAGGCCAAAGAAACACATTGAAAACTAAAAGCCTTTATAAGTATCTTGATGATATGAAAATTCGAGCCATTTTTGCATTCTTAGTATGTTTTACCATTATTACTAAATAACTTATTTAATAGTAGTAAATAACAATGTAATAAACATACTACATTGTTTTGGATAAATCTTAGTTTTTGCTAAATGGATATTTATTTTATTAAAATTCCCATCTGTTGGCCCAAGAAATAAAAGACCATTTTTGTCACAGTGCTAGTGACACATAAACTGTTTATCTTGTCACTCTTTACCATTCTAGGAAAAACCTGACCTCCCTACCATCTTACCATTACAACCTCTGACTTCCCTGTTCTGGCACAAACTATATCCTAACCACCCCCCTCCAGCACTGCTGCGAGTTTTCAGGAATTACAGCTGCAACTTTCTCATAGATGTGCAAAATTCAGTCCCAAACTTTATTCAGTGTGTATTTCAAGTGTTTGAGTAGGTATTGGAAGAAATGCAGATTTCTCAGTAATCCTCAAATCATTCTTTCCATTTCTTCTATGTCTGTATTTAGCATTTCTAATTTCACTAACCATCCCTCCAAATATATTTACCTGATGTTTTAGCTATCTTGAGAGTTCTTTCCACATGCCAACATGATAATTTTAAGCAGAAAGAGCTTCAGATAATAAGTAACTAAATCTCTAAACTAATTATATAAAATTTCACCAAGTGGATATTAAGAAATATTACATTTGATTATTTCATGTAGAAAAACTATTAAAGTATCTGCAGGCTTTTGAAAATGTAGATATCAAAGTCTCATTCGATCACCCAATTATGAGAAGAACAGTCTAAATACATCCCAACAATGCTTCATTTATTCTTTTACTCCTGACCTGGTATCAATTTCTTTTCAATTTTTTTTCCTCATTAGTTTATCTTTCTTCTTCCAGCTGATGTGGATCAATTTAACAGTTTACCAGAATGCATAAGGAAGATTTCATAGAAATTTTGGTAATTACCACACTATTAAATGTTCTCATTCTTTAATCCTCAACTGCCAGGTATATTTTTAGTATTTTATCCCTAACCTGTTTCTATTAAATGAACATTTTTATCTGAATAAATATTTATTACTCTATGTAGAAGTAGAACTATACCTTGTATATATAGAAGAAATGGAATATTCTGTATTTTACATAGGTATTCAGAATGCAGCTCTTGTTCTTAAATTGCCTACATGAACCCAGGTGTGGGTAAAATTACAATATTTCCAGAAAGTCTGGCCTGGCCTTAGTGCATCTCCATATCAATAGGTGTTTCCAAGGGGTGGAGAGAAGTAGACCATGTCCCTATCTATCGATAGGTAATTACAAGGGTAAGCATGGGCTTATCTGGACCAGAGAGGTTGGGTGGTGTGCCTTCTTCTGCAGCTGGGTGGGGAGACATGGGAGAGCAGAAGTGAATGACTGCTTGGAAGAAGTAAATGGGTTTCTCCCACTTTATTTCTCCCTTTGACTGATTTTGGTTTCAAAGGTATTTTGCCCCAGGATTTCCCCCCAGAGTTACACCTGCATAAATTTATTTTCAAGTCTTTCTCTTTGCTCCAAAAGCCATGCCCACACAGATTAAGGGCACAAAATAATATGATATACATTTTCACTTTCCAGTGATAAACAGTAATTTAGCTTTCCTTAATATTCCATTGCAGATATGTTCATATTTGTATGTTTATGAAATTATTTCTTGAAGGAATTAAATAACAATTGAGAGAATTTTACATGCAATATTTTTCAATCATAAATTCACAAATTATAAATACAGGCAATGTAACTGGAAACTCAGGGAAAAGAAAAATAATCATTATTGATTATCTTTAGTTCTCTGAAATTTTAAGCACTGAAAGACTTAAAAGACTAGCCAGTACTGGGACATTTTGGGAGAAAAAAAATCACACAGAAAAGAACCGACCAGCAATAAAATCAGTTTTAAAATATAAGTGTGAACCTGATGGTAAAACGACACTCATGTAGTAGTTTCCTTGTAGCTGCTCTCCAAATTCAGTGATTTTTCTCTGTGAGGTAGTGATAATAATATTTGCTTCATGGTGTTTTTCAGAATATTTCATGACAAATAAAATAGCTAGAAAACGAACTGTAATTCTATGAAGAATTTCCTGGGTCTGTGGACTAATTTTCTGGCTCTATAGACTCCTAGGTCTAATGTCTGTCATTAATTTTGCAAAATTCCCAGCCATTGTTTCTTCAAATATTTATTTTCCTTTCTCTCTTCTCATTCTGGCATTCACATTACGAATACCTTACCCCTTTTAAAATTGTCCCCCTATTCTTGGGGATTCTGTTCCATCTTTTGCATTCTTTTTTCTCTTTGAGTTTCATTTGTGGACATTTCTATTCTCTATCTTCTACTTCACTGACCTTTCGCCTGAGGTTTTACATTTGTCAAATTAAGAGTTAAATTGTGTTTACTGTTTGTTGTAGCGATATGTGCGTAAAATTGCAATATTTCAAGAATCTCTCACCTGACTTTAGTGCATCTCCATATCAATAGGTATTTCCAAGGAGTGGAGAGAAGTAGTCCACCTCCATATCGATAGGTGATTAGCTCTTCCTTAAATGTTTGGTTAAAGTCAGCTGAAGCCATCTGATCTGGGATTTGTTTTCTTGGGAGTTTTTGATTACCAATTCAATTTTTGTTACTGGTAATTGGCCTGTTCAGACTTTCTGTTTTTTCCTAGGTCAATTTTGAAAGTTTGTACATTTCTAGGAATTTATCTATTTTTTCTAGGTTGTGCAATTTATTCACATATAATTTTTCATAGAATTTTCTTATAATTCTTTGTATTTCTGTCATTTGTCAGTTGTAACTATTCCTTTTTTCATTTCTGATTTCTGTTTATTTGTGTTCTCTCTTTTTCTTGATAAGTCTGTCCTGGGATTTGTGTATTTTGTTTATCCTCAAAGAACCAGCTCTTGGTTTTATTGATTTTTTTTTCTATTGTTTTTTTCTTCTCCATCTTATTTATTTCTGTCGATATGTTTATTATGTCCCTCCTTCTACTAACAGTGGGTTTCATTTGTTCTTCTTTTTCTGGTTTCTTTAGTCTGGAGTTTAGACTGTTTATTTGAGATTGTTCTTGTTTCTTGAGGTTGGCCTGTATTGCTATGCACTTCCTTCTTAGAACCACTCTTTCAGTGTCCCACATATTTTGAACCTTTGTATATTTGTTTTCATCTCCATGTATTGCTTGATTTTGTGTTTGATTTTTTCATTGACCCATTGATTATTTAGAAGCATGTTATTTTATCCTCCATGTGTTTGTGGATATTTTGTGGGTTTTTTTCATGTAATTTATTTCCAGTTTCATACATTGTGATCAGAAAAGATGATTGATACAATTTCAATCTTTTTTAATTTATCAAGGCTCTTTTTGTATTCTAATATGTGACCTATTCTGGAGAATGTTCTGTGTGCACTTGAAAAAAGTGTGTATCCTGGTGCTTTGGGCTGGAGTGTTCTGTAGATATGTTAAGTCCCTCTGATTTAGTATGTTGTTCAGTGCTTCTGTTTCCTTGTGTATTTTCTTTTTGGCTTCTCGTTCCATTGATGTGAGTGGTGTATTAAAGTCTCCTAAAATGAATGTTTCAATCTATTTCCCCCTTTAATTCTGTTAGTATTTATTTCACAAATTAAGATGTTTCTATGTTGAGTTCATACATATTTATAATGGTTATGTCCTCTTGTTGGATTGACCCCTTTGTCATTAGGTAATATCCTTTGTTTCATGTTACTTTCTTTGAGTCTCTTTTTTCTGATATAAGTACTGCTACTCCTGCTTTCTTCTCCCTATTATATGCATGAAATATTTTTTCCATCCCTTCACTTTCAGTCTGTGTATGTCTTTGGGTCTGAAATGAGTCTTTTGTAGGCAGCATTTAGATGGATCTTGTTTCTTTATTTATTCTGCCACTCTATGTCTTTTGATTGGTGCATTCAGTCCATTTACATTTAAGGTAATTATTGATAGGTACCTACTTATTGCCATCTTATTAATTGTTCTCTGGCTCTTTTTATAGTTCCTCTCTGATCCTTTGTGTCTCTCTTATACTCTTCTGTTATTTTATGGTTTTCTGTATTGTGACTACATTACTTTTAAAAAATGTTTTGTGTATCTGTTATAGGCTTTAGCCTTGTGGTTACCACAAGGATCATAGTTTCCTAGGTTAACAATCTATATTAAGGTGATGGTCATTGTATTTCAAATATAGTCTAAAAGTACTCTTTTTTATTCCTCTTCTTCCTCCACTCTTTATGTATTAGATGTCATAATCTGCATTTTTTTAGTAATCCTTTACTTATTTTGTGTATAGTTGATTTTACTTCTTTTTATTTCTTTTTTTATAACTTCATATTTGCTTAATTAGTAGTGGTCTACTTACCTTTACTATACTTTAATTTCCTTTGATGAAAAATATTTAGTCTTAAGAACATTTCCATCTACAGAAGTCCCTTTAATTCCCATTTAGTGTTGGTGAATTCTTTTAACTTTTGTGGATATCAGTTAATGTATTCTTCAGCTCTAAGTAGCTATTTTTCAACTCTTCTCTTTGTTGAAGTCCTCGCTGAGATTGTCGATACTTTTCTGTAGATCAGTGAGCATATTTATGACTGTTATTTTGAAATCTTTATCAAGAGGATTGGTGATCTCCATTTCACTTAGCTCTCTTTCTGGTGTCTTATCCTTTTCTTTTATTTAGAACATATTCCTCTGCCTCCTCATTTTGTCTGGGTTTCTGTGTTTCTTTGTATTAGATCTGTTATGCCTCCTGGTCTAGAAAATAATGGCTTTATGAAGAAGGTGTCCTGTGGTGCTCAGAAGCTCAAGACTCTTTGCTCACCTGTGCCTGTCTCACCTTTCAGTGGAACCCCGGTTGCTGTTGGTGGGCTGTGGGTGAGTCTGTCTTCCTGTTTATCTACCAGCAGTGGCTGATCTCAGTCTGCTGCAGCTGGCAGCTAGCCTCAGCTGGCCCTCTGTGAGCCCTGCAGCAGCACTTTGCTTCAATCACTGTGGGTGCATCTGCCCTCTGCCTGACCCTGACGGGCAATGATGGCAGTGCTTCTTGGCCTTGGTGTGGGTGAGGTTAGGTGTGCAGGCAAGCAAGGCATAGTCTGGGCCACCAGTGAGGATGAAGGAGCATTTGGAGCTGGCTCCCACAGGTACCTCCCCAGTAGGATTGAGAGAGGCCCAGGGAAGCTGGGAAAGCCCCCTTCTGCCTGCTGGGCAGCAAAGTCTCACTGATGCTGGGATGAGCAGTCTGGACATGTGTGCAGGGCAGCACCTCTGAGCTGAGCCACCAGTGAGGGGAATGGAGTGTTTGGGGCTGGTTCCAATAAATACCTCACCAGTTAGGCTGTGGCAAAGTCACCCACCTGTCCTTTCTGCTCCACAGAGAGTGCCATCCAACCCATGTTCCTCTGGCACCCTTCCTACAGCTAATAAATCTTTCAAACTGCCACCTCCGTGTTGGGTCTCAGCAGGACTGCCAGAGTGCCTGTCCTCTATAAGCAGTAGGAGTCTCAGCCTCCTAGAGTGCTCCAACTCTCCCCAGTGTCCAGCCCTTTAATCACCAAAGCCCATGTGTAGATTCATGTTCCAGAGCAGATCTCCAGGGTCAGCGGTGCAAAGTTTCTGAGTGCTTATCCCCTCCCCACTCCATTCCTCTCCCTCCTGCTTGTGGGCTGGGATGGGGGAAGGGTGTGCATCTCAATTGGTCATGGATCTGCCTCTTTACCCTTCTCTGTGTGGTCTTCTCTTTTTTACCAGGTATAGATGGTCTGCTCTGCAATGTTCAGGTCATTTTTGAGTTTAGTTGTATTTGCTGTAGTTTCTTCCTTGATATGTATGTGGGAGGAGATTTCCACCTTACCTTCCTACTCTGCCATCTTTTTAATCTCCAAAGGCTAAGGAATTATTGTAGAGTGATTCATCATCTATAGAAGCCAAAATTCACAATCATGTTCCATGCTTATTATCAAAGGAATTTAATGTAACATTAATCTAGACTCAGGTCTTGACATTAACATTTAGCTTTGACATAATATAAATTTTGGAATGATTTAATCTAGTGGCTGGAGGATTTTTGTTTGCTATAGAGAACATAGGGATCTCTTGTTGACTTTAGAGACATATTTAATCATAAAATTAAAATATATAAGTTCTGGACTTGAGATTTTGAGGGCTTAAAATAAATTAGCACATATATTTTAAATAAATGTTGTCATGACACAGCTGATATATTTCTTGCACCCTACAACTTGGCGTTTTGCAAATGTTCCACAGGTCTGATGCCTGAGGCAGTAAGTGATTTAACCATCAGCTCATAAATGACTTTGGAAATTAGTTGGAGGTTAATTCTCTGCCTCATTGGTCCCCCGAAATGGACAAACAGTAATTGATTTTGATAGCATTCACAAAGTACCTTCCACTATTGAATAATGGAATAGCACTCACAGAGACATCCCCAGGATAGAGGAACAATTAAGTGGGTATCAGTGAGATGTCATTAAGAGTTTATTCTTGTGCTCTTAATCAATCTCTGCCTACCTTTAGCAGTTGTGTTGCTCTGGGGAAACTACAAATTCCAAAAAGTCAAAATGGTTTTATATGTTGTGCCAAATATTCTAGTTAAATAAAATATCCTAAGTAGATTCCAATAACTATTTAAAGTATACCAAAATAAATGTCATGATTATTAAAGTAATAAATTAATATATCTTATCATTACTGAAATATCAAACTGAGTTTATTGGAAGGAATAAAGCGAATATTGAATCTACCATGGACACTCTATAGGCATAATAATCACCTCCTTGCTTTCAAAGAGATCCATTTTAAATATCCAAAACCTTTGAATATGTTACCTTACCTGGTAAAAAGATCTTTGCGGATGTAATTAGTCATCTTAAAATGGAAAGATTATCTTGGGTTATCAAAATGAGCCCAATATAATCCCAGAGGTACTTGTGAAGTGAATGAGGGAAACAGGAGAGTCAGAGTCTGAGAGAGAGAATTGAAGGTACTACGCTTTTGACTTTGAAGATGGAGAAAAGAACTGTGAGCCAATGACTGTGGAGGCCTCCAAAAGCAGGAAAAAGAAAGAGAACAGATTTTCTCTGAAGTCTACAGAAGGAGTGCAGCTCTGTCAACAACTTGGTTTTAGCTCAGTGAAATCCACTTCACAGCTTTGACCTCCAAATGTACAATAATATATTTGCATTGTATTAAGGCACTAAGTATGTGGTGACTTGTTACAATACCAATAGGAAATATTTAGGCACAGAAAAAAAATTGAGTTGAAAAATTTTAGGATAGTCTTGATAACTAAGGGCAACACAATGATAAACTATTTTTAAAGTATTACAAGGCACTAAGCCATATATCAAATCCGTTTTATGCGTAATTTTGCCCATTAACTGTTTACATGCCTATCTTTATCTCATCTCTATCTTAGATATGTCAAAACAGAGACTTTGAGAGTTTACATAACTTGCCTGGACATATTTAGTTCGACTAGAGCTAGAAGTCTAACAAAGGCAGTCAGATATGGAAGACAATGCTCTAAACCACTAAAATACACTGCCTTCCTCTATAAATGTTAAAAACATCTATAAAAAATCTATAAAATGTTTTAACAAAGGTTAGGGCACTGAGCTGTTCATTCTGATGGCTCTCCCAAAGGTACTTGTCAGAATTAAACCCAACTGCTTTTTTTAGGACTCCAAAATCCTAGCTCTTAACCTATACTTCTATATTTCAGTTAAATATTGAAAGAATGGTATCAAGTTTTGCAAAGTATTCAAGCAATGAGAGGAAATATTAAATTAAATCTCGAGTCCATCATATGCTTTCAAGTCTCTCCTACCTAGGATGCTTATTGCAATGTGTCCTCATTTATTTCAATTCCAGTTAAATAAAACCACCTTCTGTTTCTTTCATATGATAAAGGTTTGGGTTTGTGAAGTAGGATGAGGATTAGGGCCAAATTTATGTATGAATAGTTCAAGATATAGATTGTTTCAGAGCATCAGTTTCTTCATTGGTAAAAATGGAAGCTTACTTTCATAATTACTGTGTGAATTAAATGAAATAGTAGCCATAATGCACCCAAAGACAGTGTCAAAAACTTGATAGAGTTACTGATGATATTCTGTAGTTTATATTTTTTAAAAAGGAGTTGTTAGCATAAGCTTCAATTCCATTGCAGTTTATGGAGTTGGTGAGGTTATAATTTAGGTCATATTTCTGAAAGTCACCAACCAAGTTTGCCTGATTAATTACTATGCCTTTCTGCCTTTTTGAAATTATCTGTGGGGGGAAAGTGAGGGGCCACTTTTTTCCTTTGCATTCCTAATTCTCTGCACTATGTTTGACATAGTGAAGCTCAGGGTCTTTAGATGCTGGAGAGAGGAGCCAGCGGTTTTCTTTGGCATAGTGGCTGGAGTATAATTGCCTCACAGTTCTATAGCTTTACTAGAAGACTACTTATTTCTCTCTCAGAGCTATGTCAGAGGTGACTGTTTAAACAACAAAACTTTCTCAAAATAGGCCTTTACTGACAATTTTCCTTTCTATAACTGGGGCTATTGCCTCTATGAACTCAGTTGATTTTCTTCTTTAGGTAGCTGATGACTATTAGAGTTCTTCCAGAGACGCTGCGAAGGACTGAATGTAGTTTTCTTCCTCCCTTGACTACCTCTTATTATCAACAGTTGGCTTTCAAAGATGAAATATAACAGGAAAACATTCTCAAACAATACATTCTACCTTAATAAAATTTGTAATAAATGGTCCCTTTTATCCTTGAGATGTTTGGAAAGGTTTTTTTTTAATGTTGTAAGTCTTTTTGTTTTATAATTTAGCAAAAATTCCACCTACCACATTTTATTACAACTTTGCTACCTCCTATAAGTTGTGGTAATTTTTTTTTCTTATTCAGAGAAAAAATTCAGAGCCTTACACTTAATGACACTTTAATAAATATTTTAATAGATGAATGAATCACAACACAGTTGGAACATCTAGAACAGGCTTAAAAATGTTTCCAGAATCTAATCCAGTTTGTACTTCATGTGATTACTAGAAAATCCCATTTATATTTTCCAATAGCAATAATGGTCTATATTTTATGTTTGGTTCAACTGTGTTCAGTGTAAGGTCTTCTCCCTAGGTCTGGATCTCAAATAATAGGACGTATCATCCTTTTTAACTGTTTTACTACTTTAAGGATGTTGTATTGGCAAGAGCAGATGGAATTATTGTGATGGTATTTGCTGGTATCCACTAACCCGGAATGTTATTGTGCATTTAATTTATTATTAAATAGAATATACCACAAATAGTAATGGTTTCTTAGTGTCAGAAAGTATGTTTGATGTACAATTGACAAACGGTTCATACTTATTAATGAACAAATGAATACATGAATTAATGGTGTAAATTTACTTCAAAATGTGAAGGAAATATTACAAATGGAGTATAGAAGAATTAAATTAATAAATTCACAAAACAACCTTTCTGCAATGTGCTCAAAAGCAATAGTACTATTTTTTTAACATATTTTGCTACTCATGTTAATGGCATAATTTGGGGTCAGTGTGGTCAGACTTACTTTAAAGATGTGAAAAAAGAATAAAAGACTCCTCTCCTAGATGTTAAGAGGCAAAATTGGGGTGATTCACATTATTGTGGATACATTTAATATCTTACACAGATTACATATAAGGAAGAAAGTACTTCCATTAAATATCTTCTAATGAATATAATTTTAATTTCTGATGTGACCTGTTGTTTTCCATGTATAGGTATAAATTGAATCACATTAAGAGTAGCCAGGTAAATTTCATTGAACCCTTTCCCTATCTGCACAAGGTAGAATATCAGATTCCTTTAATTTCCTCACTTCAGAATATTTTCTCAGTCTGTCAAAGGTACGTCATACACATAATCTTCTTGTGTCCTTTGCTTCAATTTTTCTCATTGACTTCATCTCAGAAGCCACTCAACATGGTATTTTGTTACTGCTGTTATAATCCTTCATTAACAAAGGACTCCAATAAAGTCTGGCTTCCTGAGATGTCAGGTTGCCAAGGGTCTATTCCACATAGAAGTGGAAAGAACTCTTCTTTCTCTACCTGTCTCACACTGTTACTTGGGCACCAAAAAAAAAAGGTGCTGTGTTTCACACGGTCCTTCATGAAAACAGTTGCTTTATTTTCTTTATACAGACTTTATAGGTTTTCTTCAGATAACTGACCATAAGGTTGTGCTTAATGATTTTGACTACTTGAGACAAACCACTGCAGAATCTCTATTTCAACAATAAACTCTCCACCAGATACCTCCAGAGTGCTCCATTTGCTACATCATCACATTAGACCAATATATCAGAATCAGAGATGAGAGGCAAATTAGGTTATATTTGCACTGAAAGCTCCTCAAAAGGAAAACAGTATCCATAAATGATTTGTAAAGTTGTCCTGTTTCAAATTTGTGCAAAAGCTAATGAAGGATATTAGTAAAAGAAGAAATTCTTACACAGTATTTTTAATATCTCGTGCTTGGATTCAAAAAGGAAACCCTGTATGTTACTAAGTGGAAATAGTCAAACAGGTAGGAGAGTTGTCCTAAATTGGAATATACCACATCCATTCCCTCAAACCATTTTTGCATCTTATATATTGGATGTAATATAGGTTTTACTCATTTTCCACTTGAAATTATTACTACAGCTGCCACTCAAACTGCACCATTTTCCTGTAATTATGTAAATATTTTCTTGTTAAATTAAAGACAAAGCAGTCAAGTAACTAGAGTCTCTACTTAATTTTGGAATGTAAACAATAAAATGCAGTGTTAATGTGATGCCTTGTATGAATAATTCAATGTTTATTGTGTTTAAGTTTGATCTAATTGTATGACACACTGTAATTCAGGTAGAACAATTTGGTATGTTTTCACCTGCATTATTTTCAGAGCTGTAGGCAAAGACTTAGCAGCATGGCTTGTTTCAGAAAAGTACAAACTTTCACATGTGTTGACATCTAACACTCTATAGCAGTTGCTTTTAGAAAAAAGAAATCCTATTAATAAGGCTACATTGTATTCCACTTATTAGAATCCTCGCTTCTTATGAACCACACAAATTTTATATATTTTTTAAAGAACGGAAGGAATTTGATGAATACTAGCTAAATATCTGTGTCTTCTCTTTGACATTTTGACATGTATAGTTTAAAGAACATTCGGATTGACAGAATATCAAAAATGTCATCTGTTCTGAAGCCTTATATTTTGCCTTTAACTCAAGTGTGAAATGAAGGTTTAGAAAAATATTTCCTTTAAATATACAAACCAATAATATGTTTGTCTATGATTTTATAATTACCAACTATTTTATTAATAAAAATAGTAACAGTACAGATGCCTTGTGCAGATATTAGATCTAAAGAGATGTTGCCGAAATCCCAAATCTTTCAAACAAGCAGAACTTTCTGTTTTTTTCCCCTGCTCATCATTAGTGACTAAACAGTAGCTATTCATTTTCTTTAAGTCAATCTTGAAAACTCCCTGAGCTGAAAATGAACAATTAGTGGCAAAACATTGAAGGTGCTTCAGATATCTTCCTTTTGTGTCTAAGCTAAGTTTTCATTTATGGCTCTCAAGAGCCTGAAAAACATATTTATTTCTGGGCTTAGGCTAAATTCTGTCAAAAAATAATGGTGTTTTATGAACATACTTTTTATTTTGCTAAAGTTTATAATTTTCTTTTTTTCCTCCCTATGTCTACAATATATGATCTTTTTTTTAAATGAAATTGCTGTTGTGAAAACATGTTTAAAATAACAAATATACTTCTACCTTGCCCACCTAACAGATATACTTTATAAACATAAAATATATTTATAAGTATCAATACCAAATCAATGAAATTATCATAAATCAAAGTACAATTATCGCAGCTACCTACCTCTTTCTTATGTTTTAATCAGAAACAATCGATTGTCATCAATCAGAGATAATCAATACCTATCAGAAGCAGAGCTTCCATCTCCACTCAGCAGTTACATTGCTTAATGAAGGTCTGTTCCTCACCAAACTTTACTCCCTGGTGTCAGCAGGCCCAAGTAGGAACTCAGTCTACATGCCCGCAGAGCATCAAAAGGACAGAGCAAGGTGGTTAGGTGTGGAGCTATTTGAAACTCCACTTCTCTTTCTGACCTCCTCTAGTTTTAGCAGTGCCCAGTGGGGTGCTGAGCTTACACCTGCACTAAAAGAGGCACTATAAGTTGGTGTTCCACTATTGCAGGGAAGGTGTGAGCAGGATTGAGAGGTCTGAACTCCCAACCCTGCCCATCTGCAATGAGATAATATGTGAGCTGAGCACATACCTACACAGCCGTCATGCTGCAGCTCAAAAAGAATCTTCTTGATTAGGAAAAAAAAGATAAATATAACTTCCAATCATCCAAGAAAATCCCTACTTATACTAAGAATAAGACAAAACACATCTTGAATGAGAAAGGACAGAATATGCCAAGATGAAGATAAGTCAAATGTTGGACTTAATTGATAAGGACTTTAAGCAGATGTTATAAAAATGTTTTAATAAGCAATTACACATTTGCTTGAAAATTTGAAAAAAAAATCTCAGCAAAGAAATAAAGGTCATAGGAAGAAAACAATGGAGATTATAAAACTGAAAAATAAAATACAAAAATAAAAAATGATGTATCCTGGATTTGCTCAATAGTAGAATGGAGATGAAAGATGATATAATCAGTGAACTAGAAAACAAATCAATAGAATTTACTCAGTCTGAAAAACATACAGGAGAGAGAATGAAAAAATGATGAGTCTCATGAACCTGTGGTATAATAACAAAAGAGCTGATATTCATAAAATTTGAGAAAGATAGTATGAATCCTTAGAAATTACATTTGTATCTCAGGTGATGAGAGAAAGAGAGAGTAAGACTGAGAAAATATTCAAGGAAATAATGGCTAGGAATAGCCAAAAGTTGGAGAAAGATATAAGTTAATGAATTCAAGAAGCTAAGTAAATCCTATATAGATAAATAACAGATAAATAAAAGAAAACCACACCAAAACATCCTCATTAAACTTCTGAAACAAAAATACAAATAAAAATATTGAAAGCAGCCAGGGATAAGCAGCACATTACTTATAAAGGACCATTAATTTGAATGACAGCAGATTTTCTCTCTGAAACCATGGAGGCTGGATGAAGTGGCACAATATCAATTACTGACAGAAAAGCATTGTCAACAGTGAATTTAGTAGCTGGGGAAATATTCTTCAGGAAGGAAGGGAGATAGAGACATTTTCAGAAAATGGAAAATAAGAAAAAAAGTATTAAAAACCCTGCCCTAAAGGATGGCTAAATAATTGTTCTCAACAGAAAGGAAATTAAAAAAATAATAAAAACCTTAGATCTTCAGAAAAGAAAGAACCTGAGAATAAGCACAAATATGCGTAAATATAATTGATTTTCTTCTCCTGGGTTTCTTAAATCATATTTACAGATTGAAGCAAATTAACACCATATGATGTGATTCTCATTATATAAAGAGGAAATGCCTAAGTCAGTTATGTTTTAAATGGTGGGAAAATAAAAGCAATTAAATGGAAGTAAAGTTTCTATACTGCACTTAAAGTAATAAGATGCCAACACCGGTAGACTGTTAAAATACCATATGGTAGTTCCCCCTTTTCTCTGGGGGATATTTGCCTATACCCCCAGTACATGACATTGTGGATAGTTACAAACACTGTATATAGTCTATTTTTCCCTGTATGTACAAACCTGTGATAAAGTTTAATTTATAAATTAGGCATAGTTAGATATTAACAAAAATAACTAGTAATAACATAGAACAATTATAATACATGCTCTAATAAAAGTTATGTGAATGTAGTCTCTCTCTCAGAATATCATTTTGTACTGTGCTTTCTTTTCTTCTATATGTGGTGATGTGAGGTGAATGACATAGGCATTTTGATGTAGCATTGTGAAGGATACTGTTGGCCTTCTGACAATATGTCAGAAGGAGGATCATTTATTTGCTTTGGAATGTAGTTGACCTTGGGTAACTTAAACCATGGAAAACCAAACTGGATAATGGGATGCTGCTCTGTGTGTGTGTAAAATAAATATATAAATGAAATACATAGGTTTATAAAATTGATTAGTTACAGGGACAAAGGTACAGCATAAAGTATATAGTCAGTAAATACTATAATTTCTTTGTACATTGACACATGGTAACTACACTTATCATGGTGAACATTTAATAATGCATATAATTGTCAAATCACTGTGTTGTTCATTTGAAGCCAATATTGTATATCAACTAAATATTTTTTAAAACCTGGGGTATATAATGTATTATATTATATGACCTCTGTATTATTTTTTTACAACTACATATAAAGCTAATATTATATCAAAATAAAAAAATAATAAATGGCATAAAAAGTAAAGATAAATATGTCCACAATTGTAGGAGGAATCTAATACACCTTTCCAATAGCTAATAGAGCAAGTATGGAGGGAAAATCAAGAAGATGTAGCATTATAAAAAGAAATGAACACTAATAATGTTACCAATATGTAAACAGAGAAAACAACAACCAACAGAGGTAGACCTCATATTCTTTTCAAGACCACATAGAACGTTTTGCCCAACCAACTATGTAGCCCTAAAAATACCAAATTTTAAAAGATTGAACTGATTTGTCTTATGTCCTCTAACCACAATGGAGTTAAAGTAGTAATCAATAAAAACAACAAAACAAGCAACTAGAAAAGCTATCACTTTCTTAAAATTAAACAATATATAAATAATCATGGCTAAGTAAGAAAATATTATTTTAATAGGTATTTTAAGGGAATGTCATCACATAATGACATATCAACACTTGTGAGCAAAAGCAGTGAATAGAAATAAATTCATATTTGTAAGAAAATATTAGGGGAAGAAAAGAATGAATATCAATGTATAGTTTCAATCTCAAAAAAGAAAAAAGGGTCACTAGAGAACAGAAGGAAATAAATAGTAAAAAATATCAGATTTTCAAAATAAGTGAGGTCAATGCAAAGAAAATCAACAAATTTATATCTTTAGAAAGTTAAATTGATTACAAATACAAGTAATCTGATTTATTTTGTTTAAAGATAGAGTGAACACAAATGTTACAAACATCAGAGATAGGATGGCACCTTTATTAAATACTAAAGTTCCAAATAATAGTAAGAGAACAAATTTACTTGAGATTTCAGATGAAATACATTTCTTGGAAAATGCAGCTTACCAAAGAGGATAAAATAATACAGAGGAAAATCTGATTGGCCCAATATTAGAATGGCCTGAAATCCAATATCTACTTGTATAGAGCATACAAAAAATGCACTTCCTTCAAAAAAAAATGCCTTTCCTTCAAAGAAGAGTACAAGATACAATAATCTTTAAATTCTCCCCCAAAATTGAGGATTAAACAATGTTAATCTTATACAAAATCTTCCTGAGAGGAATAAAGGAAGGAAATTGCCTATTTATATGAGGCCAATGTAAACTTATTATTGAAGTATGATAAAGAGGTTTTTGAGGAATAAATACTATTTTATTTCATGATCAATAATTCATATTCTTTAAAAAATAGATAATGAAAATCAGAGATAGTGAAAAAATAGACTGCTATAGATTCAAGATGGTGGCATGAGAGGTGAGACAGAGAACTCCTCCCAAAACCACAAATAGTATGAAAATATAGTTAATTAATACAACTAACCTAAAACAGCAACAGGAAAGAAGGCTGCACCAGACTGCATACAGACATCATGAACAGAGCAGACCTGATGAAACAGGGTAACGTACCAAAGCCTTGACCCAGCAGGACCCAGGCACTCTCCCCACCCCAGCTCATTGGCAGGAGGAAGAGAAACAGAGAGGGGAGGGAGAGGATAGAAGCCTGGGACTAATGAACACCTAGCCTTGGAGATCTGCTTCGTGAGCAGAAACCTACAGTCTGTGGTACTCTGGAGGTTGGGGAGCTGGGACAGGGGGAGTGCCTGAGAGACTGACATTCTGGCCATTTGTGGAGGATGGGATCCACATCTGACCACTCTGAGACAGAGGAAAGACAGGCAGTCTGAGAGGCTTCCTAGGAGGGAGAGGGCTGCTAAAGGGTCAGGGTTTGAACAGAGCTTGCTGCACAGGGGAAGGGAGAGTCAGACAAGGTTATCTGAAAGTGCTCTGCCCAGCAGGTTGGGAACTCTGAGGAGCTTCAGGCATTCCAACCTCCTGGCTGGCTGCTCAGCTACAAGGCCCTCCACTGTGACATGGAGCCTGCTGAGACTTCCGCCTGGCCTGACAGCACCAGCTCGCAAGCCAGCAGTCACTGTGCTGGCATCAGACCAGCCAGAGGGAGGCCCTGCCTACATCAGCTAGAGACGCCGAGCACAGAGGCTTACACCTCTGTGCTCAGCCCACTGGATGTGATACTGGAGACAGGCAGGGCAGACGGGAATCAAGAAACAGATCTTTCCTACCCTGAGGCACCAGCTCTACTCCCCAAAGACACCCAAATTCACTCTAGAGGCTGAGCAGCTCCAGAGACTGGAGCTTCTGGGCACTAGAGGGCAACACATAGAAATATGAAACGTCAAAAGAAACTGTTTCAGACCAAAATCTCACAACCCCCAGAAAAAGGACAAAATTAAACTGAACTCAATCTTCCTGAAAGAGAGTTCAAAATAAAAATCATAAATATGCTTACGGAGGTACAAAAAAATATTCAAGAACTCAGAAACAAATTTAAGACAGAGATTCAATTATTAAGAAATTCCATATCTGAAGTGAAACATACAATGGAGGGATTTAAAAGCAGATTAGATGTAGTAGAAGAGAAGGTAAATGGAATAGAAGTGAGAGATGAGGAATAAAAAGAAGCAGAGGCACAGAGAGAAAAACGAATCTCTAAGAATGAAAGAATATTGAGAGAACTGTGTGACCAATACAAACGGAACAATATTCGTATAATATGGATACCAGAAGAAGAGAGAAAAAAAGGGAAAGAAAGTGTCATTGAGGAGGAAATTGCTGGGGAAGGAGATAGTCTCTCAAGCCATGGAGGTGGACAGATCTCCCAACACAAGGGACCCAAGGAAGACAACACCAAGACATATAACAATTAAAATGGCAAAGATCAAGAATAAAGACAGACTTTTAAAAGCAGCTAGAGAGAGAAAAGAAGTCACATATAAAGGAAAACCCATCAGGTATCATCAGATTTCTCAACAGAAACATTACAGGCCAGAAGAGAGTGGCATGATATATTTAATTCAATGAAGCAGAAGGCCCTGGAACCAAGAATACTCTACCCGGCAAGGTTATCATTTAAATTTGGAGGAGGGATTAAACAATTTTCAATAATCAAAAGCTGAGAGAATTTACCTCCCACAAACCACCTCTGCAGTGCATTTTTGAGGGACTCCTATAGATGGAAGTATTCCTAAGGCTAAATAGATGTCACCCAAGGGATTGACAAAGAGTACAGAATATGATTCATAACATACAAAGAATGGAGAAGTAAGAAAAAGAAAAAAAAAAGAACCTTTTGGTTGTGCCTTTAAGTTGTATTTGAAATAGCATACAAAGGGAGTTAAGTAAGACTTAGATAGTAAGGGCATTACCCTTGAACCTGTGGTAACCACGAATCTAAAGCCTGCAATGGCAGTAAGTACATACCTATCAATAATCACCCTAAATGTAAATTGTCTGAATGCACCAATCAAAAGACATAGTCACTGAGTGTATAAAAAAAAGACGAATCTATATGCTGCCAACAAGAGACTCACTTCAAACCCAAAGACATACACAGACTGAATGTAAAAGGATGGAAAAAGATATTTCATGTAACTAACAGGGAGAAAAAAGTAGGAGTACCAGTACTTGTATCAGACAAAATAGACTTCAAAACAAAGAAAATTACAAGAGACAAAGAAGAATATTACAGACTTCCGGGAAGATGGCGGTGTGACCAGGGCGGCAGAAATCTCCTCCCAACACTATATTTATCTACGAAAACACAGCAGATACATCTATTCCTAAAAGAGAGATGAGATTACACAGGAAAGCGTGCAGTGTGCAGCTACACCCGAGAGGACTTGGCATCCCAAGAGGCGGGTAAGATACAGAGCCGCGACCCGGCGGGACCCGAGCCCTACCCCACCCCAGCGCAGCGGCGGGAGGAGAGGATTCAGAGCTCGGAGGGAGTGGAAGTACACCCCGCGAAGCAGCCAGCCCCAGTGATCTGCACGGGGAGCGCTGACCCACATTGCACAGTGCAGCGGAGATTGCAGAGACAGAGGGGCAGGATCTGAGCAGGAAACGTGCCAGGCTGCTTGCAGCCGGCTCCGGGAAGGAAAAAAAAAAGCGCGCGCTTCCTTCAGCAGTTTTAAAGAGACAGGAGCCCAGCGGAGGAGCCAGATCATGCCAGCACACTCAGCCCAGCAGGCTGGGAGCCCTGGGGAGTTTCAGACGCCTTAGCTGGCGACTGAGGAAGCGTAGCCATACTTACACTTCTCACTGAGATCAACAGCCTCCTATTCGTTCCCAACCCTGCCAGAGCGATAAAGGGCCCTGCGGAGTGGCACAGTCACAGCTGTGGAATAGTGGGGCAATAGCGCCACCTAGAGCATTCCCACAGAATCTACGTCCGGTGGGCATTTCTTTGTTGTTTTTTGTTTGTTTGTTTTTGTTTTTTCTTTTCTTTCTTTTTTCTCTTTTCTTTCCTTCTTTCTTCTTTTTTTTCTTTTTCTTTTTTTCTCTTCTCTTTTTAAAGTCTTAAAGAGCCCAGCTGACATACATGGCAACTATCAGTGACCAATTCTATAGCCATGAAAAGACAGAGGAATATGGTTCAGACCAAAATCAACCAGACAACTCCAGAGAGGGAGTCTGAAGGGATGGAAATGCACAGTCTGCCTGAAAAAGAATTCAGAATAAAAGTCATAACCATGCTGATGGACCTACAGAGAAATGTGCAAGAGCTGAAGGAGGAAGTGAGGGAACTGAGGAAAGACAATGCAGAAATCAGACAAGCGATCGACGGGCTTAACAGCAGAATGGATGAGATGCAAGAGACTGTTAATGGAATAGAAAACAGAGAACAGGAGTACAGAGCAGCTGAGGCAGAGAGAGATAAAAGGATTTCCAGGAATGAAAGAATATTAAGAGAACTGTGTGACCAATACAAACGGAACAATATTCGCATTATAGGAGTACCAGAGGAAGAAGAGAGAGAAAAGGGATAGAAAGTGTCTTTGAAGAAATAATTAATGAAAACTTTTCCTCGCTGCGGAAGGAAGTAGTCTCACAGTCCACCGAAGCTCATAGATCTCCCAACACAAGGGACCCAAGGAAGACAACACCAAGACACATAATAACTAAGATGGCAAAGATCAAAGATAAAGACAGGGTATTAAAGGCAGCTAGAGAGAGAAAAAAGATCACCTACAAAGGAAAACCCAACAGACTATCATCAGAATTCTCAACAGAAACCTCACAGGACAGAAGAGAATGGCATGATATATTTAACGTTATGAAACAGAAGGGCTTTGAACCAAGAATATTGTATCCAGCACGATTATCATTTAAATATGATGGAGGGATTAGACAATTTCCAGACAAACAAAAGTTGAGAGAGTTTGCCTCTCATAAACCACCACTACAGGATATCTTAAATGGACTGCTCTAGATGGAAATACACCTAAGGCTAAAAAGATGTCACCAGAGAAAATAAAATCATACCAAAGAAAGCAGATCATTCAAATACTAACTAAAGGCAAAGAATAAAACACCTAGAATAGAAAGAATGGAGGAGGAGGAATAAGAAGGGAGAGAAAGAAAGAAACATCAGACTGTGTTTACAATAACTTAACAAGAAAGTTAAGTTAGATTGTTAGATAGTAAAGAAGCAAACCTTTAACCCTTGGTAACCACGAATCTAAAGCCAGCAATGGCAATAAGTACATATCTATCAATAATCACCCTAAATGTAAATGGACTGAATGCACCAATCAAAAGACACAGAGTAACAGAATGGATAAAAAAGCAAAACCCATCTATATGCTGCCTACCACAAACTCACCTCAAATCCAAAGATATACACAGACCAAAAGTGAAGGGATGGAAAAAGATATTTCATGCAAACAACAAAGAGAAAAAAGCAGGTGTTGCAGTACTTGTATCAGACAAAATAGACTTCAAAACGAAGAAAGTAGCAAAAGATAAAGAAGGACATTACATAATGATAAAGGGGTCAGTCCAACAAGAAGATATAACCATTATAAATATATATGCACCCAACACAGGAGCGCCAGCATATGTGAGACAAATACTAACAGAATTAAAGGAGGAAATAGACAGCAATGCATTCATCTTAGGAGACTTCAACACACCACTCACTCCAGAGGACAGATCAACCAGACAGAAAATAAGTAAAGACACAGAGGCACTGAGCAACACACTAGAACAGATGGACCTAACAGACATCTACAGAACTCTACACCCAAAAGCAACAGGATACACATTCTTCTCAAGTGCACATGAAACATTTTCCAGAATAGACCACATACTAGGCCACAAAAAGAACCTCAGTAATTCAAAAATATTGAAATCCTACCAACCAACTTCTCAGATCACCAAGGTATAAAACTAGAAATAAATTTTAGAAAGAAATCAAAAAGGCTCACAAATACATGGAGACTTAACAACACTCTCCTAATTAATCAGTGGGTTAACGACCAAATCAAAACAGAAATCAAAGAATATATGGAGACTAATGGCAACAACAACACAAAGCCACAACTTCTGTGGGACGCAGCAAAGGCAGTTCTAAGAGGAAAGTATATTGCAATCCAGGCCTATTTAAAGAAGGAAGAACATTCCCAAATGAATAGTCTAAAGACACAATTACTGAAATTCTAAAAAGAAGAACAAATGAGGCCAAAAGTCACCAAAAGGAGGGACATAATAAAGATCAGAGAAGAATTAAATAAAATAGAGAAGAATAAAACAATAGAAAAAATCAATAAAACCAAGAGCTGGTTCTTTGACAAAATAAACAAAATAGATAAACCCCTAGCCAGACTCATTAAGAGAAAAAGAGAATCTACACACATAAACACAATCAGAAATGAGAAAGGAAAAATCACGATGGACACCAGAGAAATACAAAGAATCATATGAGACTATTATGAGAATCTATATGCTAACAAGCTGGAAAACATAGAAGAAATGGACAACTTCTCAGAAAAATACAACCTTCCAAGACTGACCAAGCAAGAAACAGAAAAACTAAACAGACCAATCACCAGTGACGAAATCGAATTGGTAATCAAAAAACTACCCAAGAACAAAACCCCTGGGCCTGATGGATTCACCTCTGAATTCTACCAGACATATAGAGAAGAAATAACACCGATTCTCCTTAGAGTTTTCCAAAAAATAGAAGAGGAGGAAATATTTCCAAACTCATTCTATGAAGCCAGCATCACTCTAATACCAAAACCTGGCAAAGACCTCACCAAAAAAGAAAATTACAGACCAATATCCCTGATGAACGTAGATGCAAAAATACTCAACAAAATATTAGCAAACCGAATTCAAAAATACATCAAGAGGATCATACACCATGATCAAGTGGGATTCATCCCAGGGATGCAAGGATGGTACAACATTCGAAAATCCATCAACATCATCCACCACATCAACAAAAAGAAGAACAAAAACCACATGATCATCTCCATAGATGCTGAAAAAGCATTTGACAAAATTCAGCATCCATTCCTGATTAAAACTCTCAACAAAATGGGTATAGACGGCAAGTACCTCAACATCATAAAGGCTATATATGACAAACCCACAGCTAACATCATACTTAACGGCGAGACGCTGAAAGCTTTTCATCTAAGATCGGGAGCAAGACAGGGATGCCCACTCTCTCCACTGTTATTCAACATAGTACTGGAGGTCCTAGCCACAGCAATCAGGCAAAACAAAGTCATACAAGGCATGCAGATTGGTAAAGAAGAAGTCAAATTGTCACTATTTGCAGATGACATGATACTGTACATAAAAAAGCCTAAAAACTCCATTCCAAAACTACTAGAACTAATATCTGAATTCAGCAAAGTTGCAGGATACAAAATTAACACACAGAAATCTGTTGCTTTCCTATACACTAATGATGAACTAACAAAAGAGAAATCAGAAAAACAATTCCATTCACAATTGCATCAAAAAGAATAAAATACCTAGGAATAAACCTAACGAAGGAAGTGAAAGACCTGTACTCTGAAAACTACAAGACACTCCTAAGAGAAATTAAAGAGGACACTAACAAATGGAAATGCATCCCATGCTCTTGGCTAGGAAGAATAAATATTGTCAAAATGGCTATACTACCTAAAGCAATCTACAGATTCAATGCAGTCCCTATCAAACTACCAACAGCTTTCTTCAATGAACTGGAACAAATAATTCTAAAATTCATATCGAACCACAAAAGACCCCGAATAGCCAAATCAATCCTGACAAGGAGGAATAAAACAGGGGGAATTACACTCCTTGACTTCAAGCTCTACTACAAAGCCACAGTAATCAAGACAATTTGGTATTGGCACAAAAACAGACTCACAGACCAGTGGAACAGAATAAAAAATCCAAACATTAACCCAAACATGTACAGTCAATTAATATTTGATAAAAGTGCCTTGGATATACAATGGGGAGATGATGGCCTCTTCAGCAGCTGGTATTGGAAAACCTGGACAGCTACATGTAAGAGAATGAAACTGGACTACTGTCTAGCCCCATACACAAAGGTAAACTCAAGGTGGATCAAAGACCTGAATGTAAGTCATGAAACCATAAAACTCTTAGAAAGAAACATAGGCAAAAATCTCTTGGACATAAACATGAGCAACCTCTTCATGAACATATCTCCCTGGACAAGGGAAATAAAAGCAAAAATGAACAAGTGGGACTATATCAAGCTGCAAAGCTTCTATATAGCAAAGGACACCATCAGTAGAACAAAAAGTCATCCTACAGTATGGGAGAATATATTCATAAAAAACGTATCTGATAAAGGGTTGACATCCAAAATATATAAAGAACTTATGCACCTTAACAAACAGAAAGCAAATAATCCAATTAGGAAACGGGCAGAGGACATGAATAGACACTTCTCCAAAGAAGAAATTCAGATGGCCAACAGGCACATGAAAAGATGCTCCACATCGCTAATCAGAGAAATGCAGATTAAAACCACAATGAGATATCACCTCACACCAGTGAGGATGGCCAACATTCAAAACACAAACAACAACAAATGTTGGCGAGGATGTGGAGAAAAGGGAACCCTCCTACATTGCCGGTGGGACTGCAAATTAGTTCAACCATTGTGGAAAGCAGTATGGAGGTTCCTCAAAAAACTCAAAATAGAAATACCATTTGACCCAGGAATTCCACTCCTAGGAATTTACCCTAAGAATGCAGCAGCCCAATTTGAAAAGGACAGATGCACCCCTATGTTTATTGCAGCACTATTTACAATAGCCAAGAAATGGAAGCAACCTAAGTGTCCATCAGTAGATGAATGGATAAAGAAGATGTGGTACATATACACAATGGAATATTATTCAGCCATAAGAAGAAAACAAATCCTACCATTTGCAACAACATGGATGGAGCTAGAGGGTATTATGCTCAGTGAAATAAGCCAAGCCGAAAAAGACAAGTACCAAATGATTGCGCTCATATGTGGAGTATAAGAACAAAGAAAAAATACTGAAGGAACAAACAGCAGCAGACTCTCAAAACCCAAGAACGGACTAATACTTACCAAAGGGAAAGGGACTGGGGAAAATGGGCGGGAAGGGAGGGATAAGAGGGAAAAAGGGGCATTACGATTAGCAGATATAATGTTGCGGGGGCACGGGGAGGGCAGTACAACTCAGAGAAGACAAGTAGTGATTCTATAGCATCTCACTACGCTGATGGACAGTGACTGTAATGGGGTTGGTGGGGGGGACCTGATAAAGGGTTAGTTTAATAACCGTAATATTGCACATGTAATTGTATATTAATGATAATAAAATAAATTATATATATAAAAAAAAGAAGAAGAAGAACATTACACAATGATAAAAGGGTTAGTCCAACAAGAGGATATAGCTATTATAAATATCTGTGCGCCCAACACAGGATCACCTACATACGTAAAACAAATTTGATCAGAATTTAAGGGGGAAATAGAATGCAATGTATTCATTTTAGGAGACTTCAACACACCCCACACTCCAAAGGACAGATCAACCAGACAGAAAATAAATAAAGAGACAGAGGCACTGAACAACATATTAGAACAGATGGACTTAAGAAACATCTACAGAAGATTCCATCCAAAAGCAACAGTATACACATTGTTCTCAAGTCCACATGGAACATTTTCAAGAACAGATCGTATACTAAGCCACAAAAAGAACCTCAGTAAATTGAAAAAGATTGAAATTGTACCAACCAGCTTCTCAGATCACAAAGGTATGAAACTAGCAATAAATTACACAAAGAAAACAAAAAATCCCACAAATACATGGAGGCTTAATAACATGCTCCTAAATAATCAATGGATCAATGACCAAATAAAAACAGAGATCAAGCAATATATGGAGACAAATGACAACAATAATTCAACACCACAAAATCTGTGAGATGCAGTGAAGGCTGTTCTAAGAGGGAAATATATTGCAATGCAGGCCTATGTCAGGAAGGAATAAAAATCCCAAATGAACAGTCTAAACTCACAATTAATAAAACTAGAAAAGGAAGAACAAATGAGGCCCAAAGTCAGTAGAAGGAGGGACATAATAAAGATTACATTAGAAATAAATAAAATCAAGTAGAATAAAACAATGGAAAGAATCAATGAAAGTAGGAGCTACTTCTTCAAGAATATAATAAAATAGATAAACTCCTAACCAGACTTATCAAGAAAAAAAGACAGTCTACACATAAAAAGAACCAGAAATGAGAAAGGAAAAATCACTACGGAAACCACAGAAATACAAAGAATTATGAGAGAATAGTATGAAAAATTATATGGTAACAAACTGGGTAACCTAGAAGAAATGGACAACTTTCTAGAAAAATACAACCTTCCAAGGCTTACCCAGGAAGAAACAGTAAATCTGAATAGACCAATTACCAGCAAAGAAATAAAATTGGTAGTCAAAAAACTACCCAAGAACAAACCCCTGTTCCAGATGATTTCACTGCTGAATTTTATCAAACATTTAGTGAAGACCTAATACCCATCCTCCTTAAAGGTTTCCAAAAAGTAGAACAGGAGTGAATACTCCCAAACTCATTCTATGAGGCCAGCATCTCTCTAATACCAAAACCAGGCAAATACACCACTAAAAAAAAAAAATTACAGACCAATGTCACTGATGAACATAGATTCAAAGATACTCAACAAAATATTAGCAAACCAAATTCAAAAATACATCAAAAAGATCATCCATCATGATCAAGTGGGATTCATCCCAGGGATGCAAGGATGGTACAACATTCGAACATCCATCAACATCATCCACCACATCAACAAAAAGAAGGGCAAAAACCACACGATCATCCCCATAGATGCTGAAAAAGCATTTGACAAAATTCAACATCCATCCATGATGAAAACTCTCAACAAATGGGTACAGAGAGCAATTACCTCAACATAATAAAGGCCATACAGGACAAACCCACAGCCAACATTATACTTAACAGTGAGAAGCTGAAAGCTTTTCCTTTATGATCAGGAACAAGAGAAGGATGCCCACTCTCCCCACTTTCATTCAACATAGTTCTTTGGGGTCCTAGCCATGGCAATCAGAGAACACAAATAAATAAAAGGCATCCAGATTTTCAAGGAAGAAGTCAAACTGTCCCTGTTTGCAGATGACACGATAGTGCACATAAAAACCCCTAAAGAATCCACTCCAAAACAACTAGAACTAATATCTGAATTCAGCAAAGTTGCAGGATACAAAATTGACACACAGAAATCTATTGCATTCCTATACACTAACGATTAACTAGCAGAAAGAGAAATCAAGAAAACAATTCTATTCACAACTGCATCAAAAAGAATAAAATACATAGGAATAAACCTAACCAAGAAAGTGAAAGACTTATACTCTGAAAACTACAAGACACTCCTGAGAGAAATTAAAGAAGATACCAATAAATGGAACCACATCCCATGCTCATGGATAGGAAGAATTAATATTGTCAAAATGGCCATCCTGCCTAATGCAATCTACAGATTCAGTGCAATCCCTATCAAAATACTGACAGCATTCTTCAATGAACTAGAGCAAATAGTTCTGAAATTCATATGGAGTCATAAAAGGCCCCGAATAGCCAAAGCAATCCTGAGAAGGAAGAATAAAGCAGGGGGAATTATGCTCCCTGACATTGAGTTCTACTACAAAATCACAGCAATCAAGACAATTTGGTACTGGCACAAGAACAGACCCAGAGACCAATGGAACAGACTAGAGACCCAGATATGAACTGAAGCATCTATGGTCAATTAAAAATGATAAAGGAGTCATGGATATACAATGGGGAAATGACAGCCTCTTCAACAGCTGGTGTTGGCAAAACTGGACAGCTTCATGTAAGAGAATGAAATTCGATTTTTGTCTAACCCCATACACAAAAGCAAACTCAATGGATCAAAGACTTGAATGCAAGTCATGAAACCATAAAACTCTAGGAAAAAACATAGGCAAAAATCTCTTGGGCATAAACATGTGCAATTTCTTCCTGAGCATATCTCCCCAGGCAAGGGAAACAAAAGCAAACATTAACAAGTGGCACTATATCAAACTAAAAAGCTTCTGTACAGCAAAGGACACCATCAGTAGAACAAAAAGACATCCTACAGTATGGGAGAATATATTGAGAAATGACATATCTGATAGGTTTTGACATCCAAATTATATAAAGAGCTCACGCACTTCAACAAACCAAAAGCAAATAAGCCAAATAGAAAATGGGCAGAGGAGCTGAACAGAAACTTCTCCAAAGAAGACATTCAGATGGCCAACAGGCACATGAGAAGATGCTCCACATCCCTAATCATCAGAGAAATGCAAATTAAAACTACAATGAGATATCACCTCACACCAGTTAGGATGGCCACCATCCAAAAGACAAACAACAACATATGTTGGCAAGGATGTGGTGAAAGGGGAACCCTCCTACACTCATTGTGGGAATGTAAAATAGTTCAACCATTTTGTAAAGCAGTATGGAGGTTCCTCAAAAAACTCAAAATAGAAATACCATTTGACCCAGGAATTCCACTCCTAGGAATTTACCCTAAGAATACAGCATCCCAGTTTGAAAAACACATATGCACCCCTATGTTTATCGCAACACTATTTACAATAGCCAAGAAATGGAAACAACCTAAGTGTCCATCAGTAGATGAATGGATAAAGAAGAGGTGGTACATATACACAATGGAATATTATTCAGCCATAAAAAGAAAACAAATCCTACCATTACATGGATGGAGCTAGAGGGTATTATGCTCAGTGAAATAAGCCAGGCAGAGAAAGACAAGTATCAAATCATTTCACTCACCTGTGGAGTATAAGAACAAAGAAAAAACTCAAGGAATTAAACAGCAGCAGACTCACAGAACCCAAGAATGGACTAACAATTATCAAAGGGAAAGGGATTGAGGAGGATGGGTGGGAAGGGAGGGATAAGTAGGGAAAAGGGTCATTGCGATTAGCATGTATAATGTAGAGGGGGGACACGGGGAAGGCACTATAACACAGAGAAGACAAGTAGTGATTCTATAGCATCTTACTACACTGATGGACAGTGAGTGTAAAGGAGAATGTGGTGGGGACTTGATAATATGGGGAGTCTAGTAACATAATGTTGTTCATGTAATAGTACATTAATGAGAAAAATAAAAAAAATAAAATAAATCATGGATAGTAAAGTTCATACTATATCAGAACTTTGATTTTAGAAATACAGTGATAGTTTAACATGAAGGTCATTCAAAGAAAGATACCGAAAAAAAAAAACAATCTGGAGAGCTTTATTGCCTTTTTCTCAGTTCAAAAATTTTTATGTGTGTTATACAATTTTATTTTAATCATTCCAGGATTTTTTGTTTTTTTTCAGCTATTGCTCTTTGAGATCTGGGAATATCATTTTTAAAAATATCTTCTATTTCTGTACTCCCTGTCTTCTTTTTGTTTTAAATTCTTGAGCACATTTGTAGTATATGTTTAATTATTTTTAATTATAGTGACTGATAATTATATTATTTATTCTTTTCTGTACTGTTTCTATTGTTTTTTCTCATAGTTGTGTTTAACACTTTGTGCTTCTTTGAATATCTACTAATTTTTTGTATACTGGACATTTTAGTGTGTGCAGCAGGGTATTTTGTAGGCAGTTTATTTAATGTGTGCATCAACTCAAATCATTTAAGCCTTCTTTTCTAAACTTTTCAGTGAACAGTAAAGATAACTATTAAAACTAGGCCTACTTTAGTTCTATTCAGGTTTTCAACAATATTTCTTCATTCTGGCTGATTGAGAAACCAACACCTCCCAGGACTTCATAAACTCTTTTTGTACTCAAGCTAATTATTCCTTGACAGTTCTTTGTCTGTCATTTACCAACCTCATTCTAATTGTGTACAGACGTCATTTTCAGCCAAAGACTCAAAGTTACTTTTAAAGATATATTACTTTTTCTCTTTGATTCTATAGCTCTCCCCTCTCTGATCTCTGGTATATTTCCCTGAAAATACCCACTGCCTTCATTCATCACCCAGCACACCCTCAAAAAAAAGCCCTCTGTTACAACCCTCTTGACCTCATGGTTCAGAGATTGCTGTCAGATATAAAAACTGGACTATCAAAAGCTTTACTTCATTATTTTTTTAACTTTTAGGAATAATAGTCCCATTTTTACTGTTTTCCAATTTATAAACATATTTTTTCTATGTATATTGTCCAACTTTTCAATCATTATGGCCAGAAAATGCAAATTGCTACTGACCTTGTTTATACACATCATAATTTATATATCTAACTAAATTGATTAAGTATCCCAGTTTTTTGTTATGTTTTTGAATTAATGAAATAATCACTCTAAACTTTGCAGCTGAACGTTTATTTCCAACAGAAATTTCTTTAATGAAATAAACCTTAACTTGTACCTTTATTATTCTAAATACAAAAATAATCCTAGAGTGTTAAATATTTTTAAATAGTGGCACAAAGGTAAAACAAAAAACTGCACAACTCAAACCCTTACCTAAAGTTCCTACTTTACTAAGGAGTGTCACCTAACACAATCTCCTACTTGAATAGACAATGATCTGGTAACAAATATGTTTAAACTGTCTCTTCTGTTAATAATAAGTATTTTAAATTATAAATATGTATTACTTTAAAATTATTATGACTTTATAAGCTTACCAATAACATAGGAAAATAACAGTTTTGAAACAACTTTAATATTGATATTAACTTTCTGGTAGCAATTCAGATTGAGTGAAAAGTACCTTTACTATACATATCATCTGCAGAAAGGTTTTAGAAATATTTCCAAACTACCAAATTTAATGGCTAAAAAACTTTTAAAACCCATTTCCTTTAAGAGATGTATTATGTCCAGTTACCCAACATAATATAATATTTTCAGTAGAATATTTTATGCTGAATGACATACTTAAATTTAATCATATGATTTTTCTAATGTGCCTGTAAAAAAAATAATAACATGAAATGATATAAATAATAAAACTAAATCACTTGAAAATTCTATTTATTTACGTATTTTTCAAATTTAGTTTTATTGAAAACTCAAAAGAGCATTAAAAACATGGAGTTATTCAATGAGGGGAAGATAATGTTAATGAGAGAAATTGGATTTCCTATTTATATATTGCCCTTAGAGTCTGTATATCTCTAAAAATGTATGAAATATTGAATTGTGTACTGGCAGCACAATACAATGACTTTATGTAGGGAAATATTAATTAGCCATTAATAAATCAATAGGTTATTCACCAATTTGTCCATTACTTGATCATTAGACAAAGAAATATGATAACTAAGTGTACAGATTGAGAGTTTGATAGCAGAATGGTGTATTTTTGAAACAGTTTTAAAATCTTTTCAGTCATTATAATGAACACTTTTGTAAGGCATGGCTGTTAATAGTTTTATTAATGATAATATATTATAATTATTAATAATATATGATCTAATTTGGAACTCCTCTAAATTTTAGAAAATATTTATATTAAAATGTACACTTTGCATTGAAATAAGTGATATTCAGAGATATTAAATGACTTTCACTAGGTAATCTATGACTTACCCCAGGAAAATCTAATACCCTGCATAAGCAAGATATTCTTCTAATTCTTTTCTTCTAATATGTGACATATAGTAACTACTATCCAGATGTGTGTATTTAAATTTAATTTAACAAAAATTAAGTAAAAGTATAAGTTCTGATTCCTTAATAACCATATGTGTAGAGAGTACTGTCAGAAAATAAAACAGAAGCAAGTAGGACAGTCTTGGGGCCTATGTTGATGTTTCTGCTAAATCTTGGAGAGTTGATGAATGTAGGCCAGAGAGTAAAAAGTAGGGGAAAGATGATGTGTTCTAAGTAGAAGGAACAATGTATGCCAAGGTGCAGAGGCATGGAAAAGCACAGACTGCTCAAGGTCCTATAATACATTTAATGTGAGGAGGGCATCCAGGGAGGCTGTGTTCAGCAGGACTGTTACAAGTTGAGGTGAGAGTGTTAAACAGAAGACTAATTATGAATGACTTGGCATCACAAACTGAAGATTTAGATATTTTTCCCTGGAGACTATTTTTGAATGATACAAGTAGGAGAGTCAGAAGGTTTAATATATGCCTTTGAAGGATTACTCTGGCAAGAGTATGGATAATGCACTGTTGGGAGCAGTAGTGAAGGAGATGATCCGATCAGTAAATTGCTGAGATAATCTAGACAAGAGATGCCTTAGCTAAGGTAGAAACAGTGGACATGGATAAAAGGGGACAGTTTCCAAAACTTTGCACAAAATAATGAAATCAATCAGTGAATATGACAGAGTACATTTTCTTACTTTTTATCTTTCCAATTTCTTTGTACTTGGCTCTAGTGAGGTCTCAAAATATGTGTAAAATATATGTACTGCAAAATATGTGATTATAAAATTTCAGCATATTTCTATTATATACCATTTTAAACCTTCTATTTGCCAGAGCCAATTCTTGATTATACTGGAAAAGCAATGATATGTATCAAATATGGCTTGACACAGAATTATTATATGACATTGGTACAAATTGAGAACATGATGGAAGGAAAGATGCTTGGGAATATCCAAATTTAACCAGTAGTACTTCAGAATTAAAACTCAAAAGAATTAAAACAAGCTTTCCCAATTTAGAACTGAAATTGAATGATTACATTATTCACTTTACAAATATTATAGAGAATTTCCTATGTGTAATCTTCACCTAGAAACTAGAAGTAAGGGATGCAGATGTACTTTTCACTCTGATTCCATGTGTCTGGAATATCAAAATAGAAAATTCCCAATCAGTTTTAGTAAATGGATTTTGGAATTTAACTCAGAGAAATTAATATAAATGCTTTCTAAATTTAAAATTGAATTTGGGTGGCTGCATTATTTATTTATTCCTTGCACAGATATTTATGAATCCCCTGCTGTGTGTACTATGCAACCAGAACTAGTAATAAGAATGAAGATTTATTTCCTACCCTCATTGAGTTTGCGGGCTGAGATGTGGCTTCTGTAGTGCCAAACTGGCTGGCAAGGAGGTCTCTAAAGAATGCCTCCTACTATGTCAAGAGATTCAGCTTTGCATAAGGTTGATATGATTTATATATGTGGAAACTGAAGTTAAAAAAAAGGACATTCCTTTCAATGTCAGAGTTAAAATGACAGAACTTACATTCATATCCAGGAGTTATTCTAATAATTCCCTGCACCATATATTTTAAATATCATAATTTCCTTTTCATTATACTTAGACATACTTTTATTAAAGTCATTGATCCACCTTTACTCTAAATGAAATTGATGGAATGAAATACAGAAGCAAGAACATTATCGCACAAGAACTCTGATAAGGGTTTGATGATCTTATATCTGAAGGCTCGCTAGCAATACTCACCTCCTTTCTACCAGAAAAATGTATTTTCTGACAAAAAATGAAAACTGCCATCTGATTAGCCAGATGGCCCTGTGATGGTAGCATTTGCAGGTCCAGGACATATCTGTTACTCCCCACAAAGTTTCCTAAAGCAGATACAGAAAATATGGGTTAATTTACTGAATATGATGGACATTTTACTAAAGACACATTTTTATTTGGCTAAAATTAGACATGAAAATACCATCTTTTTATAGGCAGCCTTTAAATAATAGATAGCTGATTAAAATGAAAGGAAAACAGATCTTTTCCCTGTATTCTAATTTACAAGGTAACATCCCCTGAGCAGAAACAGTTGGCTTAAAGGAATCTCCTGAGTAGCACAAAACAGTAACAGCCTAAAATCACTTTCCAGTACATCACCTTCAAGCTGGTGCCGGGCTCCTGTCTTCTTACCTTATGTTTGCCTCTTGTCCCCGTATTGCGCCTGCTGCCTTCAGTCTCGTCAGTAGTAAAAAATGAAAAACTTCCACTCTTCTATACTCTCCCAGAAATTTCCTGGGGATCAGTTGTCATTGAGGTGTTTTATTTATTTTCCTTTATTCTTATATTTTTAACAGTTAAAAATTATATGTTAAGTGGCCTAAATATTGAAGACTGGCAATATTCTCTCCAGAAGAGCATGCTCTATAAAAATTCTAGGCTTCAAAATCTTGGCATATTTCAAGGTGTATCTTAAATGCCACATCACTCATCAATTATTCCTTATTTCTGTTCTTTGAATATCAGTATATCTTTGATTCTCTTCCAAATGTCAGTTATCATGTATTATATTATATATTATATTACATATGTATAATTTTAAAATTATATATATTCTAGAATACATTAACTACATATTTTTCACAATAGCATGATTCATAAGTAGTTTATTCCCTATTTGATTTTGCTTCAAAAGCAAACATCCTAAGATGGAAGACTTCACTTAAAACAATAAAGTTATAAATCATTTTGGAAACCATGTTTAGATGGATAATGAATAAAAATAATTATAGTTTCTGCATTGTTCTACTTTAAAATGTGACCGTGTAAGCCATTAAATACATTTCCACACAAATAGAACTTTTATCATGTTCTAAAGTCCTATCAGTTACTCGTTGGATTTATTTAATTTATATCTCAGTTAAACTTAAATATGTCAACCATCTCGACAGATTCATAGTATTTGAATCCAAGTTCTTAATATAACTCTATGATCACCTATGCACTTACTCTGGTAATAAATAGCAGGGGAAAATCAAGTCTTCTAAATGCCCTTACATTTTCTCCATTCCCAGGAACATTTATAAATGTGAAAAAGTTACCTATTCTCTTTGCCTATTTTATTAAACAAATTTAAAATCCATACATTTATAAAATTCCAATTTCTATGTATCTTGACATTTTACATTTAGGAGAATATTCTTGTTATCAATGAAAACTTAATTCCAAGTTGGAATCCATTGGAAACTAAAACATTCAGATGAAAAGAAGGGAAAAGTCAGGTAACTGTCTTACCTGGAGGCTTTCAGCTATTCCAGGTTTCCAAATGGACTAATGAAGGTGGTGGAATATCCAAGAAGTCATTATTTCATGACTTCTGGGGCATGTGATGATGGCAGAACACCTTTAAGTATACCGTAGGGAGCTTTGGGAAATTAGCATACAGTCAAAGACAAAATACCATACAAGGCATTTATTCTTCAGAATGAAATTACTGGATTTTAATACGACTCCCATTAATCAGGAAATCTGGGATTGAGATGATGAATATAACAACTATTTGGAATCTTAGTCACACCAATCATCAGGAGATTGATAAGTTGTACTCACTAGGTATAAAATGCCTTATGCCAGTGAGCATTAAAGTTCATCAATACTACATGAAGATTGGATGAAGTGGGGGGCTCAGAGAGCAAGTTAAGTAGTTCAAACAATGTAAAAAGTAATGTAATGTGCCATTTTTATACAAACACAAATGCAAACTTATTCTAGAGAGGAAAGCAAAGTTAACATTACTTTTTTCACATGAAAATGTGGTTTAAAATAAATTTCAAGATATAGGGGAAAGGAATCAAATTTCAGATTGCACTATCAGCCTTCTGGGATAAAATACATTCACTTGCCTCGCGTTTATTTCACCACACGTTTGCAAATCACTGCTGTAAAATATTCTATTATCAAGAGATTGTGATATTGAGGTTTAATATTTGAAGTTAATGTCAAGAACTGTGGAGTCTGAAGTGTTTCCTTACTTTTAAGCCAACAAGTATTGTTATATGTTCATGACCGCTGGTAGAAGACACACTCCTGGGTCAGAGTCAAAGAACTTTTTTACTCATGACACAGCAGGCAACATCATCTTCCATGTTCCCACCAGTTTCCTTTGTCTCTCAAATCCCACAGAGGTGGTGTAAGGTGTTCCCCTCCCCCCAAATGCTGCCTTTTTATAATAGGCAACAAGCAAACCTTCTCCCCGGAAAGAGACATTATCTTATACTGAATAGTAATAAACCTGCCTTTGGCTCTGGAAGGAGGCAAAATCTATTCTCTAATTATTTTTGCTCTATCATTGAAAAGAAGTCCATAACAAAAGTCATTAGTGCCTCTTTACAAGATATATAAAAAAGTAGATCAATGATAATTGTTTTCAACAATATCCATCCCTCCTTTTTGCAATACTTGGTTTCTAGTGAAAATTGTCCTATGAATATGCTGTTTTATCACATACTCAATTGTCTTATACAGTTTTTAATTCAGGCTACTGTTAGCAGGACTCCAAGAGTAAATTGAGACCAACCTGCCATATTAGTCTGAAACATGCTCCCTAGAGTTCCATACCAAACCAGATGAAAAAATCACACACTTCACCTTGACTTTTAAGGAGAAAGTGTAGAGCAAGTCTACCACCCAAAACAAACTTGGCCAATGAGTTGAGGCTGACGTGAATGTCTTCCATGGCAGAGGTGGTGTTTCTGTAAACACTTAAATGTCTGTAATGACCACCTATAATGTGCAGGCCATTATGTTCTTGGGAGAGAGATAAATTAATGTCTGGTTTCCACACAGAAGTACAATTCTAAGGATACACACAGCGACCCTGGAAAGAGCACATTGGTTATAATTATTGCAACTGGGGCATTTACTGGGAAGTAGAGGTTGACAGTGCCTCCAGTGTGTCCCCCTAGTCAGCTGAAAAGCTTTATGGTTCCTAGTTCAGCTGAAACTGTTGAGTCTGGTGTTTGTTGTTAGAGGAACTACCTACTAGAGGAACTAGAGGCAGTCAATCAAATCTGAATTATTTGTTGTCATTAATGTGTGTGGCATCCAGTTGCCCTAGAGAATGAGTAAGTAATGTCTAAGGAATAGGAGCAGGGAAGTTATCTGGAGGAATAGCATGGTGTTATTTGTGAGAAGTTTCAGAGCTGGGGTCATATCTTGCCATTTCTGATAGGTTTCTGAGTAACGCTAAGGGAACTGGCTACCAAACCATGGCAGAGCCTTCCTGCTGGAATAGCAGACCCATGAGTTATACTCAAGGTGCTTGCAACAATTTGGAAGTTCCTACCCATGGTGTTTTCCTCCTAAAGAAGGATCCAGGAATGTCTTTGAATGGTGAATGATCATTAATGTCCTTCCCTCCCTCATATTTTTTTTCAGGGACCCATGATATGCCATTCCTAGGTAAATGGATTCCTGTTCTCTCTCCACTGTTGAAAAACCAATCTATCCCATTACAGTAACTGTAACTTCACCTTCTAGCAATTCTTCCTACTTTCATCCACCTATTTTGTCCAAAAAGATTAATTGCAAAAAGGTCAAGGTATTTTAATAAAACTTGTACATTTTGTATTCTACATTGAACCATGAAGACCACTGTAGTGGAACTTGGTGAGCAGGCTTCTTACCAAAGTTATCCTTTTCATCAGTTCATCTAATTATCCTTTTCATCTACGGTCATGTGAGTCAAACAGAAGAATCTAGGTAACTAGACCAGAGTTAAGTTTGAATCCTCTAAGCTTGCCCAGGCTAAGCTACCACCACTCGTGGGCTTTAATAGCCAGGCTGGACTGAGGTTGTCATTCAGAGAAGTAAAGAAACATCATGGCCAGGAAAGGTCAGGTGCAATTCTGAATTTTCAAAATCAGGCGATATAATACCCATTCCCTATTCCTAATTATTACTCAAGAAATGGCTGAGAGATGATCCTTTTCTGATCATAGCACATTCAGTGGCCAAAGGAATACAGCAAGAGTATGAGGAAGGCTGGGTCAGAAATAATCTTGAATTAATTTTTGAGGATTCATTCTAAGAGTCAAAATCAGAATTCAGCTGTAGGTGGTAGGGAGTTTGTAATTTCCATCAATACTTTGTCAGCCCCTTTTGAGTTGCTTTTGTGATGGAAAACATACCATTGTCAGGCTGAAAATTGATGATATATCTGAAAATACGACATAGATTAGCTTCAGTGTTAAAACAGTGTGCCCAGTGTTAGCTGTTCTGACTGGAATAGAAACTCTGGAACCTAAAAAATAGACACTATTTTCAGTGAGAATCCATGAAGCATAGAATGAAAACATTTGTAGGGAATTTCAAAGTTGACAATGTGACTAAAGGTATAGATGACTAAAATGGTATGTAAGCAGTGATCCTAGAAAATAAAGATGTAAAGTAACTGAAAGGTGATAATGTCCAGTAGGTCATCAATGTAGACATTTTATACATCCATGATAACAGAGTGGTTAAGGTCTAAGTACCAAATCATCAAGGAATTTGAAAGTCACTTGGATGCCCAAGATGGCAGTCATGAGAAAGAGTACTTTACTCAGACAGAGTTTAAGGTGCATTAAAAGCAAAATAACCAGGATATTTGCACAAGTTTAAAGGAAGAGTAAATGCTTAAAGGCTACAATGCAGTGGAAAATATGTGACAGTTCCATGTCAATGAAACTATAAGGTATTAGAGCTGGAGAAGATTTTGATATTACCTCCTGCAGTGCCTGCCTTAAACCTAGTGAATAAATGATTAAACGATATGTATACACATATTTTTTGCCAGCATGTATTTGATAGACAAAATGTTACTGCCTGATAATGAGATAGTGATGTTTGTTCTGATAAAATTGTACAGGATATCTTCCAAATGATGAAACATATGTTAGGACAGCTGCTTCTAAGTTTAAACAAAATACAGTATAGCATTTTTTGCATTTGAATACAGACAAATATAAAAAATTATGGTGATTAAGATGAATTATGCCTATTTTCTTTGAAAAGCAAAATGTCCTAATATGAAGTTGGAATTGAACATGAAAATGAACTTAAATTTTAACTCATTCAAGAATATTGGCCTCTCAAAATGTAGCATGTTCAAATACTAGTTCACATTCTCTATAATGAGAATAAAATAGAGCATATATGCACATACATAATTTTTACAGTATTCTTTATTTTTAACTTTAAATAAAAGTAAATTTAAAAATAGGATCTTTATTATTTATTTATTAAAATGGTTATTAGGAAAAATAAAACAAAATACATGTATAATTTATAATTATATGAATTAGAATACATACTACACATATTACATATATTACTTAAAATCTTGCATGGATTGAAGCTTAAAGGCTTAGGCTTTCAAAGTGATTTCTCATAAAATCTAAGGATATATTACCAGATATATTAATAGTTAGTGATATTATCAAACGCCAGGTATATATTTACTGTTTTTCCAGTGGTGGGGGAGAAATAAAAGAACTCTGTGTGGATTGGAAAAAAAAGGAATTTACTGGCTGAGAAATTAATTTTGCTTTAAAAAAAGTCTATCATACATATAATTTTCATTTGTAATGACTTAAACATGCTTCAATAGAACATTTTAGAAACATGCATTTTTAATGAAGATATTTTAAGTAGTTCACTCACTATGTAATACCCTGGTTTTCAAGGCACCTTTCACTCAGTTTCATACTGTCTGAATGCACATCAGGTGCTCTGAAATGGGCCTTTTTGGGCATGAGTTAGGTTGTATCATTTTCTTTGTGTTGAGAATCACACGGGTTATGATTATAAAATTTCACTTATATTAACAGTTTCTTTTGATATCCCAAGTTTAAATGCATTGAAATGAAAGCTGACATAAACTTCATCAAGACCTGTCAAAATTGTTTTACTTAATTTCAATCAATTTAATGTTGTCTATTTATAAATGGAGTAACTATCACACACTGAATTAGATTCAAGTTAGAGTTCTGCTAGTAAATTTAAGTAAAAATAGTTAAATCGAATATCTAAAAATACTATATTTAGTTAGCAATTAACCATAGTGCTTTAGCCTTAGTTTTATACTTTCCATATATTTCTTTTTACTCCTTTATAAAAATAATAAAATATTTAAAATTAAATGAATTCAATGAAATTGTTTTAATATTGCCTGAGCTCTTTCTCATTATTAGACTGGGGTTATAGAGTTTTGGGGACAAGATCATATAGGTAGAGTGTTATTTTCATCATTTCATAATATATCTACAAGATTTAAGAAAATTTATGTTGACCTAGATCATGTGACTGAAGTAGTTGTTGCCAAGTTTTGCCATAATGATGTTACACATTTTTTTTCCCTTTCCAAACTGTATTCTGTGGAAAGGAATCACTATACACAGCCCACATTCAAGGAGTGAAAAATTACATTCCCCTTCTACAAAATGTATTAGGTGTCGTCTATATAAGAGATGTGTTTCTTCTCATTTTACATTATTCAGTCACTTATTGACAGTAGTATGGATTTATAGGTTTTATTTTAAATTTTGGCTTATAATTCTATAATCCTATTGAGAAAATCATGTCATTTTAGAACACAGGCAATTTTATTTCTTCCTTACCAATTTCTATTCCTTTTTTATTTTCTTGTTTCATTGTATGTTTAATGTTTTCTGCATCCATTCAGCCATATTTAGGTTATTTCTATATCTTGGCTGTTAGGAAAATTCTACGGTGAACACAATAGTGCAGATATCTCTTTGAGATCCTGGTTTCAATTGTTTTGGATACATACCCAGAAATAGGAATGCTGGATCATATGGTAGCTCTATATTTATTTTTTGAGAAATCTCCATACTGTTTTCCATAGAGGTTACACCATTTTAAATTCCCACCAAAGGTGTACAAGAGTTTTATATTCTTGACAACACTTAATTATTTGTTTAGTTTGTTTTGTTTTGTTTTTTGATAGTAGCCATCCTGACAGTTGCGATGTGACATCTTATTGTGGTTTTAATTTGCATTTCCTTGGTGATTACTGATGTTGAGCAACTTTTCATAGTCCTGTTAGACATTTGTATATCTTCTTTTAGAAATGTGTGTTCTATTTCTATTTGTGTTATTTACTCATTTTGCAACCAATTACTTGTTTTTTGTTTATTTTGTTTTATGTTTTGTCTTATTCTGTATTCCCCTATGGTTTTGTCTTGGAGTTTTATGGTTTCCAATTTTACATTTAAGTCTTTAATCCACTTTGAGCTCTATGTGTGTGTGTGTGTGTGTGTGTGCATGCATGCATGTATGGTGTAAGATATAGGGTGCAATTTCATTCTTTTGTATATGGAGGGATATTCAGTTTTCCCAACACTGTTTATTGAATAGATTATTCTTTTCTCATCGTATGTACTTGGCACCCTTGTGAAAGATCATTGGACCATATTATGTGGTGGACTTATTTTTGTGTTCTTTATTCTGTTCTGTTGGTTTATGTGTCTGTTTTTAGCCAGCACCATACTGTTTTGATTACTATAGCTTTTTAATATATTTGACATCAAAAAATGTAATGCCTCCAGCTTTATTCTTTTTGCTCAAAATTTCTTTGGTTATTTGGGGTCTTTTGTGGTTACACATAAATTTTAGGATTGCTTTTATAATTCTATTAAAAAAAGCCATTGGGATATTGATATGGATTACACTGAATATGTAAATCACTTTTGGTAGCATAGACAGGAACGGTATTAATTCTTCCAATCCATGAACATGGGATATCTTTCCATTTAGTTGTATTTTTAATTTCTTTCATCAGTTTTTTGTAGTTTTCAGTGTACAAGTCTATCCCCTCCTTAGTTACATTCATAAATATTCTATTCTTTGTTTTGCTGTTGTAAATGGAACTGTTTTCTTGATTTCTTTTGCAGATTATTTTGGTATACAGAAATGCAAATAATTTTTTATGTTGATTTTTGTAGCCTTCAATTTTGCTAGATTTGGTTGCTAGTTCTAAAAGTTTTATGTTTGTTTTGTTTTAGCAGAGTCTTCAGGATTTTCTACATATAAAATCATGTCATCTCTGAACAGAGACAATTTTTTTTTCCTTTTCAATTTGGATGTCTTTTATTTATTTTTCTTGCTTAATTGCTATTACTAGGACTTCCAGCATTTAAGAATTTTTGAATATTGAACTAGTAGTCCTTTCATGTCAAATGGCAAAGTTGGATAAATCCAACTTGGTCTTGGGTGTGTAATTTTTTACTGAAGATTTTTGTATCTATGTTTATGAATCATATTCATCTCTAGTTTTCTTTTCTTCCAATGTCTTTATCTGGTATTTAAATTAGGCTAATAAATGAGTTAGGAACTGTTCTTTCTGCTTCTGTTTTCCAAAAGAAATCATAGAGAACTGATATAATTTAATCATTAAATGTTAGAGTTAGCGATTGAAACCATCTGAGAATGTTGCTTTCTCCTTTGGAATGTTATTAATTATTGATCCATTTTCTTAAATATATATGAGCCTATTCATATTATCTGTTTCTGCTTAAGTTTGGTAGATTGAGTTTGATAGATTAAGGATCAGTGCATTTCATCTAAATTATCAAAATGTGAGAAAAGAGTTATTAAAAGTATTCATTTAGTATTCTTTTAATATCCAAGGGATAAGTAATGGTGACTCTATCATTTCTGAAGATAGTCATTTACAATTTTCTATTTTCTTAGATAATAAGGATAGTGTTATTCAGCATTATTGCTCTTTTCAAAGAGCTGGCATTTGGTTTTGTTGATTTTCTTTATTGTTTTGCTATTTTCCATTATATGTGCTATTTTTTATTTATTTTCTTCTGTTTAAGTTTATATTGCTCTTATTTTCCTAGTTTCCTAAGGAAGAAACCTAGTCTTGATTTTAGCCTGTTCTTCATTTCTAGCAATTACTGATATTATCATACTAAAATTTACTATATTTGTAATGGTTTTGCACTTGTTTCACTTTTTGCTTTTTTGGACATTCTCTATTCATTATGTGTTTAAATAGAACATTTTGTATATTCCATTATTTCTTTTGACTTAGCATATCAGTTATACTTCTTAAAAGTTTTAGTGATTACCTTAACGTTTTTGTATACATTTATAACTAGTCAGTGTCTACTATCAAATAACACAGTACTGATTGAAGAGTAGTACAGGTTTCTTATAATAGTTTTCCCAATTCTTGCCTATGATACTTTATAATACTGCTATTATTCCTTAAGCTATAATCACATACAATATTACTATTTTGAACAGTTATATATTAGATCAACTAAGAATAAGGGAATCAAAGGTTTTAATTTATTTCTTCTCTATTGTTCTTATCTTGTTTATATAGATTTTAGTTTTTGACATATTTTTTCTCTCTATAAAACCTATTTTGACAATTTTTTCAAGGCAGATCTACTGTCAACAATCCCTCTGGTTTTTTTTGGTGGAGAAAGTCTGTATTACTCTCTTCAACTACTATAACAAAATATCATAGACTGGGTGGCTTAAACAACAGAAATTAATTTCTCCAAGTTCTGGAGACAAGCAATACAACATCAAGGTACGAGGGGGCTGACATCCGGTGAGGACCATTCTTGGGTTGAAGATACCTGTTTTCTAGCTGTGTCTTCACATTGCCTTTCCTAGACACTTACCAGTGGAGACAGAAAATGAGGAGAAGCAAGCACTCTGACATCTCATAAGCGCACTAATCCCATCATGAGGGCCCAACCCATGTGACCTCATCCAAACCTAATTGGATCCCAAAGTATTCATCTCCAAATACCATTACACTGGAGATTAAGGCTTCAACATTCCATAGTAAAGGAAGTAAAGGATTCACTTGACGGATTATTTCACTGGATTCAGAATGCTAGGTTTATAATTTTTTCTCTGTTGTCTTTAGTTTGTACTAGAATTTACTTCTTAAGTATAATCTGAGCTTTGCAGTTCTTAGAATTTTAGTCCTGTTATTTTCAGGATCCCTGTTTGTGTTGTGGTAAAAGATGATGAAAAGGAAGTGTTCTTTTAATTGGGTCTCAGCCCTTTAGTGGGCCTATGTTCCTGGGCTGTCACCTTCATGAGTACTTTTCTATCTCCACCTACAGCATAGCTAACAAAGGAAGGCCAGAGGGGCCTAGACTCTCGTATGTCCTCCCCCCACATTAGTTAGACTCTGTTAAAGTAGTTTCCCTTGAGGGCAGTTGGAGAATAGAAAGCTCCAAATTTATTTCAAAATGATTACCTTTCCCCACTCCCTTTGGCAGGCATGAGCAAATTGTTCTCCAGTCTTCATCATGAGAACTGGTGGGGCTTCTAGAGGTAAAATTCGAAAATGTGGGGCTCCCCCTAAGACTGCCCCTCACCCAGACCACTAGAGTTCTTAACTCTCAGACCAATCCACACTGAGCATCCAGCAACTTTTCAATTACAATTTAAGTGTTCCTACTGGTATTAGATACAGGGGTGAGTTTCTGCTCTGGGTTTCTCTTGACATTAAGCTGTGGTTCTTTGTATTTGCCTTTTTCTCCAGTTTTCAGTGTAGTATTTTGCTACATGACCTCAGTTCTCTGACAGATCTAAAAAGAGTTGTCAGTATTCAGTGTGCTTAGCTTTTTCTGTTATGAGTATGGAAGTGAGAATTTCCAAACTCTTTACATTTCTAAACTCTAAAATGGAAGCATAAAGTCTCTAATATTTGGATTCGATGCATTATAAAATGTTTATATTATCCTATTTTGTCGATAAAATTTTAATTTCATTCTAATTCCTTGCAATCAAGAGTGTCCCTATAGAAGACAACCATTATACTTTGTAGAAACACAGTTAAAAAATAATAATTTTCAGCTCCCTCTATGCACACCTCACATCCTTTGTGCCATCTTTGTCTCAGTCTAGTTACCATTTGTAGTAGACAGTTCTGTGTGTGCTGTATCCAGCCTAACACATGTGCAACCTGATAGCTCCTCACCCCTAGCCCTCTTTGCTGACTTCACTGCAGTAAGTCTCAATACCTATCCATACATGTACAATACGCAAGTTCAGAGAAGTTTTTCCCTGAGGAAAGGCTTTGAACAATGGGAGAAATGAGCAAATGGATAAATTCTTCCTCCCCTTCCTTTTTAAGGATTGTCCTGATAAGGGAAATATGTGGCTTCTTGAAACCCCTCCAGATTAAGCCTTCAAATAAACTTAGCTATGACCAGATCAGCAATGAATTCGTGTAGAGGTCTCTGTCCTTCCATACTTTATTCCTCTTGTCTTCTTGTCCTTCATTAATAAGTTAAAAGCATAAAAACAGGCTGACTAATGATCTTTTCTTAAGGTATCTCAAGACAAATAGAAGGAAAACAAAAAAGAGTTCTAGAATGTTTTTATTCCTAAGTGAAATCTAGTGATATTTCCTGCTTATGCGATGTTTGCATTTCTAAATGTATGGTGATAACTGTACTCCCTGAAATTAGATTTCTACAATTAGCACCTTAATTTCCCTTGCTTTGAAATGTGGATATGGGAATTATCATCTTCCAGATGCAAAGTTGCTGGATTATATTAAAGAACAAACATATAAGCATATGGGAAAATGTTAATGTGAGACAATTATGTAAGAAAAAATTTTATGTAGACTTTTTCTTTAAAAATTTTGTTCCTAATGCTTTATTTTAGAAAAATACAATACACTAATATAAAGTTTGGACTAACAGTGCTTTAATAATGAAGATAAATAACAACTGCAAATATATGAAAAATGTTGAAAACTATTCAAAAAGATATTTTATATTCAATGAAACTGTTTTATTAGCTTTTATCTTTACATGTATTACCATTTAATCAAGATTGCTATTATAAATATAGGTAAGGTATATGTTTTTATTGAAATCCTAAAGTTGTGAGAATTCCTATTTGCTATTATTTCTCTTTCCCTGCATATCTTTTCTATTTATCTACTTGTAATTACTATAAGCCTTATTAGAATATAAGTTCAAAAATGTTTTGAGGAACCATCCAAACTGTTACACATTAAAACATGTTTTAAAAATTACATACCAGAAGTGATCCCTGGAGTTTTGATAGAATTGGATTGTTTTCTTTCTATTATTAATTGCAATTATAATTACTGAATTCTGATACTAATGGTTTATGTTCATATAGACTATGCTTCAGATCCTCGTGCTTTTTCAAAGTGTGTCTAGTTCTTCCATGATTGTTGATATACAAAGCAAATTGAAGCAAACTGGATGATGGTAATATATTTAGAATGCCAAAAATTTTTGTAGAATTTTAGTGTTCAAAAGACACCTAGTTCTACCTCTTTATAAGTCTAAAAAATCAGATATCAAAAATATTAAATGACAATTTACATTCCTTAGGCAGTGTGTGGCAGAGGAACAAAGTACTAATGCATACAACAAAATCAGTGTATCTCTAAACATTATTTTAAGGGGGAAAAAAAAAGCCAGACACAAGAAAGTATAAACATGGAACTCATACCCAGAAAAAAATAAGTTTTGAAAATAGAATTCACATAGCATTTTGTGGAGAGGAGAGGAGAGGTGGGCAGGGGAAACTTCAGTTAAAAATGACAAAAGGGTAACTTCCAGGGTATATGAATTGTTCTGTGAAGTAGTATATTAGTCCCCTAGGGCTGCCATAACAAAACAGCACACACTAGATGGCTTAAATAACCCAAATTAGTTTTCTTTCAGTTCTGGGGGCCAGAAGTCTCAAGTCAACGTACCAACTTGTTCAGTTTCTCCTGTGGCCTCTCCCCTTGGTTACCGCCAGCCACCTTCCTGCTGTGCCTTCACATGTCCTTTTTCTCTGTGTGCTCTGGGCTTCTTCCTCTTTTTATAAACACCCCAGTCCTACTGGATTAGAGCCCCACCCTTATGACCTCATTTAACTTTGATTACCTCCTTAAAGGCCCTATCTCCAAATACAGTCACATTGCTGAATAGGACTGGAAACTATGAATTGGGAGGGGAATTCATCCTGTTACTAATTTCATAACAGGAGTGTATACAGATTCATTCAATTTTCAGACCCCATAGATCATTTACAAATTTTTTTGTGCATTTTACTTCCTGTTTATAGACCTAAATTTAAAAAAAAAGCAGAATGCCATGGTGAAGACATTTGAAAGTTAATTTTAGCCACATGAGAATATACTACTACTCATTTGAATATATTTTTGTATTTGTATTGTTTTCAGGATACACATAAGCCTGGTTTTATGCAAAGAATAAGAAATAATATTGGATACCTATATGAATTTTGCTCCTTTAGGAAACTTTTACCCATTAATATTGATGGACGCCTCTTTGCTAGACAGATTATAAAGGAGACTATAAACCTTATATTATAGATTCTGTTGCTAACCCTCTAAATCACCCAGAATAATCTGGGGCTGTATAATTCTAAAATGTGATTTTAAAAATATGAACCGACCAAAATTTGTATAGAACCCAGATGGAAATGGCTATACAGTCCTTAATTTTATAGACTGTATTGCAGGTGCTTGAAACCTATCACCCAGAGAAGAAAAGGATGTATGAAATAGTGGATATATGAGACTTTCTTCTTCACCCCTACTGGCCACACATGCATACACCATATTCAAGAACAGTATATTTTGCTGTATTTTAGTGAAACATTTCCTAAGCTTTCTTTTCACAGTTACAAGAAACTCTTTAACAATTCAGTGAATCCAGTTGCTGAAACTTTTTCTCCATTACAGAATATTATTCAATAGTAACTAGGGATGTCATCCATATGCTGCAATGAAAACCTCTGGTCTGGTTTATTAGGTCTTACTATAGAAGAGAAATCCATTTCATAGCAAAGAGGGAAAGCTGTTGCTCATTAAAATGATTACTTATATCTGTTATCAAAATATTTAAATATTGATAAATGTCAGTTATGCTATTCATCCCAGATCTGAGGATGGCTTCTTCAGGATACTATGACCTTTCACAGGAGTTGTATATCTTGTGGTAAAAGTACTCAAGACATTTCCTTTGCTCTCCTACACAATAGTTTCACTCAGTGTTTGGGGTAAGTATCTTATCCAAATTTATATAACTGGTGCTTCCAAACCTCCTCTTCATGGAAAAAAAAAGTTGAGGTCCTTGTTGATCAGCTTGAACCTGCTTTACTTAGAATATTGTGTTATGTTTACAATAATACTGGGTTCATAGGAACAGGTATTTGTAATTCTACCTTAATCTGTATTAGAAAGGTCATTGAGGAAGTATGAAGCTCTCTATGTTTGGGACAATCACTGCTTATTTGAGGATGAAGGCATAAAGAGATGATATGGTTTTGTTTTTTTTTTGTGGAGCGTGCTTACCCATAACTGCCAACGACCTAATCTAGTGTAAACTGCTTGGAAGACACAACCTCACTACCCGTCAAGCATGCTATAAGGAATGGTAGGCATTCTCCCTGGCATAGCTACAATCAAAGAAATCCCCAATGTTTAGCATATGCAATCTAATAAATCTTCAGATATTTAGCAAATATTTTAGAATAAGTTAGCAAAAGTGCAGCTGTTTCTCATTTACAAATTACCTCTTTTTGAAAACTGACAATGGGTTTTATTTTCCACAATAATGGAAGTATAGGTGTTTTTGTTGGAGAAAAATGCATCATTTGAAGTGCATTACATATGGGGATAAGCCAGTCGTGCTTTGGCCAGCCATATTAGAAAGAAAACTGCCAAATGCCATTAGACTGTGAGTTGTAAATAAGAGTTGTGGTCTGGTAATAATACACTGTGAAGAATAAAAATGTAAAATGTGCAATTACTTGGAATAATATTTTGCTTCTGTAAGGCAATGCTGAAATGTTGTAGCTTTAGCTATGTGTAAAATAGCTTATTTCACAAGCTAATTAGCATTATGCAGAGTATGTACTTAGAGAGTTGGGTAGCTAATCGGAAAAGGAGATAATGAAACTCATGAAAATTCAAACTGAAGTCATTGTGATATTAAAAATGTACACCCAGACACTCTGCCCACCCACCCCCACACACACACAGAAGGGAAAATGTAGAGTGAGAAAGTATAGATTTCCTACCTGAGAAATAAAAATGCCTTCTTCAGCATAAATGAAAGGAAATTATGGGTAAAAAGTTTTACACAGAGAGAAAGCAATTCCTATGGAAGTAACATACTACTTTTATTCAGTTTCTGCCCTGTAAAAGCTTCTGTAAAATGCATTTCTTTACTACAAAGCAGCTGACTTTGTTACCTGCTAAACCTTTCTTTGCTACCTAATCAGAAAGAGATGAAGATTATATAAGTGTCCTTTGGTGTTTATTTTTTAAAATATTTTCTCAGGTTCTTTTTTCTGCTCACTTTAAAAGATAAAGACTATCTTGTTTTCAGATTGTTATACAGTTGAGCATGACCTAGAAAATAACCTTTGCCCTAAAGGCTTGTATAAATTAAAAAAAAAAATCTGCAAAACTCACTGAAAGAATTGGAAAGATTCATAAAATATTGAGTTTTGTTAGTATGAGTTGTTTTTTTCAGCAATTTTCATACCACCAATAGGAGATGGGTTTCACAAATATAATGGCCATCACATTAATTTAAACAAACTGAAATATGACTGTTCTTTATGTTTTTTGCTCATTTTCACTAGTGTTCTTTGAGAGATCCATATTTTGACACCTGTGATATGGAGTATTTTTCCAAGTTTTAAAAGGAGAAACACATCAATATCAATTTAGAGAAGAATATAGTAATGAGAGTATAAGTTAAGTTTCTTACTTCTTAGAGACACAAATTCTTGTAGGGCTCTGCTTGGTCTGAAGGCCTTCTTGGGTTCCCTAATGAGAGCCAACTCAGCTCTAACAGTCAGGCCAGAGTAAAGAAAGCACGCAGAGAATTAGAAAGGAAGGAGAAGAGTGAGTATTATCAGGTCATAATTGAAAGGGTTCTTTAGCTACCCAGCTCACTCGCTTGCAAAGAAGGACATTAGAACTCTGTCAGCATGGTTTTATTCCCTGTAAGACAAACAGGCAGAGTGGCTGTCTCAAAAGAGAGAGAGCAGCAGCTTGTGGGTGAGGAAGCGCGTTTTTAAGGAGTAGGGTGTGGGATGTTGGGGATTGGGTCTTAAGGGGTGGGGGCAACCATCTGGTTGGTGGTTGGATCTTAAGGGATGGGGTGAAATGTTTAGAGGTAAGGTGAGGCAAGTCCAGACATGATTTTCACTGGCCCATGTGCTTGGGGCCATGGGGTAAATGGAGGATAAAGTCTTACATTCCTCCCTTTTTTGTTTTATAAATTGCAGAGGACTTGGGGAAGGGGTTAAGGTCAGTCTTCGGTAACTGCTTCCTGCTGATTAGGGGTGATGAAGTTCATTTTTGTATTGATGGGGGTGGTCCTCGGATGAGCCCTTGGTCTGAAGTGGTGATGGAGTGTTCCAGGACTCGGGCTTCTGTCAGCACTGCATTGTCTGCTGGCAGGATCTTTCTTCCATTGGGAGGCAGTGGTATTCCTGCATGATTAACTGATTGATTGTTTGGTTAGTGATTTTTGAATTTTGAGTTTGAATGAGGTTTTTTAGAAGATTAATTAGGCAGGGAGCGAAGAGTAAGAGAAGGCAGAAAATGATAGTAGGCATGAGGAGAGGAAGTAGGATGTCTCTCAGAGTTGATCTGGGCCCATGGTCCATGTCTCATTCACTCCTCTACAGATAGAGACTTTAGCTGCTGCTAGGGAAAGGGGGTGATGACCACTCTGGCTGCTTCATGCTGAGAGAGGGTGCAGTAAGGGTTGCAGCTAGGTGTCCATCAATGGTTGGTCCGGAGGGCATCAGAAGGTGGGAGTTTTTATCTTGGGCTCTATGGCTATCACCATTTGCAGCTTCATGGCTTCTAGGTGGGACAGAACAAATCATGTCACTAGGTTAAGCAGCAACATCTGGGGTTGGATTCTCCATTCTGGAAGGACAAACTTGACAAGAAGATTAAAGAATGCATGACTGAATATGAGGACTAGAAATAGTAAATTTCTAATTGAGAATCATAGCCAGATATCTTGGGAAAACTAGAATTCTGGATCTAGTCCATGTACTAATGACTAGTATTAGGATTTAGTATAAATAAGGCTGCATTATTGAAACAATACTTTTCTCTAAAATCACCCTCATTTTTATTAGAAGTAACCAGATGAAGAAAATAGTCAACACTTGGCTTGATTATTTGCATAAGTGCAGCAAGAAGAGCAATTGATTACATAGGCTCTTTTAAATGTGCTTTGCTGGAACTTTTTAAAAGCAACTTCAGATTGGACTTTTAAAGGCCTCTCAAAGCCAGAAAGCCAAGCCAGACTTGCCATAAGGTTTTGCCTGCAGTACCTGTAGATTTGGGTGAATTCCTCTCTTCTTGGGGTCCCCAAGACATTCTGAGGTTCCTGCACCTGCCAGGAAGTGACCTTCCCTACTCACCTGGTAAGGCTGCTGGGAATCCTGTAAGCAAGGTACCAGGCCAGTTCCTCCAAGGAGCTCTGTTGGCTTTATGAAGTCAACCTCAGTTCCTTAAAGCTGTCTGTTAATATGAGTTTACACACGTGTTTTTAGGAATAGTATTCCAGTCAAAGCCTTGGTAATAATATAACCAGTGTTTTTAATCGGTCTTCTTACAAGGAAAGCAGATTCTTATTGAACTTATGCAAATAAACATAATGCCATGAAATATAAAAATAGTCACTGAGAGTTTTTAAATTCTGGAGGGATCAGGTAGAGAGAAAGATAAATATTTCAATTCTGCTTACAAAGGTATTTTCATTTACTAAACTGTTGTCAGTCAGCTTAAGAGAAAAAGCTTAAAACATTATCAGTAACATTTGAAACAAAAAGCCACAAAATCATCTTCTTTAGTTTACTTAATCTTATGTAAATACCTGTTCTGCTGAAATCTAGTTTTTTACTAGTTCAGGAGTAATGAAACAGTAACTATAAATGACAAAAGACTTGTAAATGAGAGTGGCTAAAGATCTGATGAGAGGTTACTATAAGACAGTTGACATAAGGAAATTTGGATATTTTTGCAACACAAAACATTTAGTAACAAAGTTTAGCATTATTCCCTTTGGCAGTGCTTTCCAGGTAATCAAGCAGGTAATTATATATCAGATAAATAAGCCGAATTAGCCACATATTTTTTCAGTGATAAAAATTCCTCTGACATGTTCCAGGAGCCCTCTGGAAAATATCAGAGTTAACTAGAGGTAAATGCACCTTTTTGAATTTGATTTTGGGAAGTTTTCAGAAGAAAGTTTCTTTGGCACTTGCTTAAATAGGATTATAGGTTGCCATGAAGCAACACTTATCCATTTAACTAGAATGACAACAAAATACCTCAAAGACAAATACAGAAGGTTGCAGTTGTTAGCAAAGTTTAGCTTTTAGTCTTTTTAATACTAAGATCTCATTTTCTTAAATACCCAGACAGCTCATTGAGACTTTAAGCATGAGAAATTTTGATAAAACAATTAGAGAACCCTTTGCAACTTTTCAACATTAAGAGCAGACTAATCAGTTTAAGAAAACTTTATCTTTAACTGAAAACAAAATTCTAATTTTGCTGTGTACTTGATATCGAAATTCTTTTGCTTTAATTTTACATAGCATGACCATATCAATTTTTCCAGAAGCTTTCTACAACTTTCCTTTTACATTCAGAGTTCTCCCTCTTTAAATAAACAGCTGTACTTTAGAACTAAGTTACTTTTATTAAAAGACACATTTTTTAGCATGCAGAAAAAATGTTTTCCTTATTATTTTAAGTAGCTTTAATTAAAACTTAAAACCATTAGGAACTTTAATTTTCAGTGAACACTACTAGCATTCTTTAGACTGATGAATTTATGAATACATTTTAATTTCTGTAACCATCAGCTTTATAGCACAATCTCTCACTAAGCACAAAGTATGTCTACTTAGCAAAACTTTAAGGTTTTAGGTTACTGCAAAGATTCTCAGGCTCTTTGTAGGACTGTAACACACCATAACACAATTATTAAGATGTTCACTTGCTACGCTTAGTTTATTCATTCTTAACAACTATGTTACATTACTTCAAAGGTATTGTCATTTACTAAACTGTTGTCAGCTTAAGAGAAAAAGCTTAAAACACTTTATCAGCAACATTTGAACTTCCTTAGTTTACTTAATCCTGCGTAATACCTGTTTTGCTGAAGTCTAGTTCTTTACTAGTTTAGGAGTAATAAAACAATGACTATAAAGGACAAAAGACTTACAAATGACAATGGCTACAGATCAGATGAGAGCTTATTATAAGACTGATGACATAAGGAAATTTGGATATTTCTGCAACACAAAACATTTAGCAACAAAGTTTAGCATCATTCCCTTTGACAGTGTTTTCCAGGTAATTATATATCAGATAAATAAGCCAAATTACCCAAATACTTTCTCTAATGAGGAGAAAAAAATTCCTCTGACATGTTCCAGGGGCTCTCTGGAAAATATCAGAGTTAACTAGAGGTAAAAGCACTTTTTTGAATTTGATTTTGGAAAGTTGTCAAAAGAAAGTTTTTAAGGCATTTGCCTAAATAAAATTATAGGTTATTAATACTTATTATTTAACTAGAATGACATAAAAAGGCTTAAATGCAAATACAGGTTACTCAGTTGTTAACAACACTTAGCTTACAGTCCTTTTAATATTAAGATTTCATTTTCTTAAATACACAGAAGACAATTAGAAAACCTTTTGCAATCTTACAATATTAAGAGCAGATTAACAGTTTAAGAAAACTTTGTCTTTTTAACTGAGAACAAAATTCTAATTTTGCTGTGTACTTGATATTGAGACTTGTTTGCTTTAATTTCGCATAGCACAACTATATCAATTCTTCCACAGTTTCTACAATTTTTCTTTTACATTTGAAGTTCTCTCTCTTTAAATAAACAGCAGTACTTTAGAACAGTTACCTTTTTTTGCTCTAAATAAAATGAAATTCCATTCTTTATACTTTCTCTTATTAAAACACACATTCTTTAGCATACAGAAATGTTTTCCTTATTATATTAAGTAGTTTAACTAGAATTTAAACACATTAGTTACCTTAACTTTCAATGAACACTGAAAAATAGGCTATTGTAAACTGTAACACCAGCATTCCTCAGATTGATACATTTATGAACACTTTTAATCATTTCTGGAAATGTACCTTACAGCACAAGTTTTTACTGAGCATAAAATATCTTCATATAACTTAGCAAAACTCTAAAATATCTTCATATAACTTAGCAAAATTCTAAGAATTTTGGTTACCACAAAAATTCTTAGGCTGTTTGCAGATGTACACAGTTATACATTAATATACTGTTATTATTATTAAGATATTTGTTACACTTGTTTACACACTCTTTAGCAGTTATGCTAGATTACACATAAAAACTTCTACTAAACATCAAAGTCAAGCATTTCTTTAAGCATTGTCTTGAAAGATTTAACAAATAATATCAACTTAAAGAATTTCAAGTAAACTTAGGCAGCTGATAATTATAAGGACATGCCCATTTCAGTTAAACTTAAATTAGCATTAATGCTTAATATTTTTATTAGAATTTTCTGGAAGTTTTAGAATGCCCAATTTTCACAAGTGCTTGTCTTTAAATCAATTTTTATTAATACCATCTGGAGGTAGAGAAATATTTTCCATTTACACACTTAGACACACATACAGATTTGAGACATAATGACTACAGTTAGCACTAATTTTCATAAAAGAACATATACACAGACAGAAAAACTGATACAAAGATTTGAGTTACTGATATCCAGTTGCTTTCTTTTGGCTTATTTGACTAAAAGTATTTCAGTTTCCAAAAATACACTCTAAGGGCAAGCTGTTTACATAACTGGGTTAAGGTTTAGATGGCCCCAGGCTAACAGGGCCCATGAAGGCTCTGAACTGATAGGGACTTGTGTGTGTCCAAGCTGCTGGAAATGAAATGCAAGTACAATTCTAGCACAAGTTATTTAAAGCCAGGCTGTATTGCAGAAGATAAATTTCTTCTGTTTCAAGGAGTCTAGTTTAAAAATCTCTCAAATTTTTGAAGATAATGATGAACCTAATAAGTAGAATAGATTTTCAGTAAAAGAATTTAGAAAACTAGTTTTATATTGTAGTAGTTCATGGGAATTTTGACTATTTTCTTGCATTAATATAAATTTAGCTGCATAACCTTATTATATTGTGTATTTCTCTCAGGGACCAAGCTTTTCCATTAGAGAGTTTGTATTGAAGCTAGGCTTATGTGAAGTAGATAAGGCACTGTTTTGGGGTTTAGGGATCGAATTGCTCCCAGTTCTTCAGAATGCATGCTAGAGGCGTGTTTGGCTTTAAACTTGAAGAGGTTGTTCCCATCTCTGAAGTTAGGGGTGTGAACCTGCTAAGTGCTGTCTGAACACCCAGAATTAACTTAACACAAGGAATTCTCTCCCTCCCATCTCTCTCTGGGATACTGGCATCTTGGTCTAGGAGCATATCAAAAGGCAGCCTGCCCAGACCCCAAGGTGGGCTGAGGTATTGTCTGTTTGCTAAAGAGTAAGTTAAGAATCCTGCTTTCTAAATTTCTTGGGTGTTAAAATGCAATCTTAAAGGTGGAATCTTTCCTGCTTTTTACTATGTTGTTTACAGCTGGGTCTGCATGCTAAATTAGTTGCCCAGTTTGCAAAACTACCCCATCAGATCTGAAAGAGGAAAGACAGCACATAGGCCTGGGCCTTTTAGCATGCTAAAGTGAATCTTACAAATGATTAGCATAATAAAAACACATGCCACTCTTCTTTGTCTGGGGAACTTTAACTGATCTTACTGAAGAATGACTCTAGAGCTTAATGTTCAACAGAGTTTTGGTAGGGGGTTTCTGGATTTAGATTGGCATACTGTAAGAGGGCTTGCATGAGGCTGTCCAGGAAGGCTGAAGGGTTTTCGTCTTTATCTTGGAGGATATTTTGTAATTTTTCATAATTAATGGCTTTATTGGCCACTTTTCGGAGGTCTGCTATGAGACAAGTAGTAAACTGGTCTCGGTGAATGATGATGTTTCAGGGATGGTTGTAGTCTCACTCTGGGTCTCTATCTGGCACGGCTTCTGGTCCCATGGGATGAGTGGGTTGGTGAGGTGCATATTGTTTGCATGGGCTCTAGCATTGTGTAAGGTGATATTATAGGATTGGTTGAGGTACTGGAATTCTTTGATACAGGTTGCAGGGTTGGAAGTGTATGAGCTGAGGCACTTCTCGATTTGTGAGAGATCAGAAAGGGAAAAGGGAATGTGTACTCTAATGACACCTTTGGATCCTGCTACTTCCCTCAGTGGGGCTAAGAAGTGAGCTTTAGTGCGACTGTGAGTGGTAGGTGGACTGAGAGGCAAGGGGACTGAACAGGAGTTGGGGTAGGGAGAAAGCGGGGGAGGTGATATGGAAGCTGTGAAGGGAGAAGAAGGGTGGGTCAGAGGGGTGAGGCAGGCGGTGCAGAGGAAGGGGGGGTCAGAGGGGTGGAGACAGGTAGCGCAGAGGAAGGGAGGGTCGGAGGGGTGGAGACAGGTGGCGCACTTGAGACTGCTGATCCTTGGCCTGCTGAGCAATAAGGGGGGGCTCATCTGCAGGATCTGGGTCTAGGGAGGAAGAGGGAACTGGGTCTATGGAAGAAGAGGGAGTCTTTGGAGGGTGTGAAAGGATGGCAAGGATATGATTGAGGTGGCAAGAGTTACATAGAGATGGCTTGTTTTGAAGACAGAAGAAAGCTTGAGCAAAGGGAATTCTGTCTGTCTGTCTCACAGGGAATTTCTCTCCATCTGCCTGAACACTCACAGAAGTTGTGAAGATCCTGAAGGACTTTAGGGTCTACGGATCCATACTGAGGCCAAATTGTTTTATTGTCTAAAGGATATTGGGGCCAAATCTGGCTACAGAGCCGAATTAACTTGGAGGGTTTTAAAGATGAAGAGTTTTGAAATTGCTTAGGAGGCAGCTAGCGGGGAATTGCCAGGTATGGAGGGGAACACTCCCATTGTGACTCTTTCATGGAGTTTCTGTAGCATACCCCAGGCATCCCTAGGGGGCTCAGAACTCCAAAGAGTAGCCCAACTCCAAGTGAAGGGTCGTCACCTCTGTCACTGGAGGGGCACCCTTGCCCTGAGCAAGCAGTAGGTACCTAGCGCTAGGGCTTTTCAGCTATGAGCCCGGCTATGAGCCAATGGAACAGGAGTCGCAATGGGGGCAGTCTCTCGCCTGTTGGGGACAAGAGGGACTGGGGCATCACTGACCTGCTGTGGGCCTAGTAGGGGTGCAATAGGGACAGAAGAAACTAGTGGACTGGGGGCATCACTGACCCACTGTGTGTCTAGGGGGCAGTCTCTTGCCTGCTGGGGATGAGAGAAACTGGACAGGCTGGGGGCAGTCTCTCACCTGCTGAGGATGAGAGAAACTGACTGGGGGCAGTCTCCCGGAGACTGGGGGCAGTTTCTCGCCTGCTGGGGATGGGAGGAACTGGACTGGGGGCAAGTCTCTCGCCTGCTGAGGACGAGAGAAACTGGACTGGAAGTGAGTCAGGGGCACAGCTGTAGCCAGTGAAGGCATGACTGGGGGCAGTCCCCCACCTGCGGTGAGGCCACGAGGGTGCTGGACACTCAACGGTCAGCCCTCAGGTGCTCACAGAGGCATTTTAGTCACTTGATGGGGGATGGTGACTCTCTGCTCCGTTGGCACGGGTGGTGGATGCTGGAGAGGTGTTCAGGGAGATGGAGGGTGCTGACGAGCCCCAGTGTCCAGAGGGGCCAGGCGCTATTGGATTCCCAGTGCAGCTAGAATTCCTAGGGAAGAGCAGGCGACGGGGAGATCCTAAACTGGACAGAAACACCAATGAAAGGATTCTTTTAGCTACCCAGCTCACTCGCTTGCAAAGAAGGACACGAGAACTCCGTCAGCATGGTTTTATTCCCTGTAAGACAAACAGGCAGAGTGGCTGTCTCAAAAGAGAGAGAGCAGCAGCTTGTGGGTGAGGAAGCGCATTTTTAAGGAGTAGGGTGTGGGATGTTGGTGGTTGGATCTTAAGGGGTGGGGTGAAATGTTTAGAGATAAGGTGAGGCAACTCCAGACATGATTTTCACTGGCCCATGTGCTTAGGGCCATGGGGTAAAAGGAGGGTAAAGTCTTACAATAATGAAATTTGCAATTTTAACCAAAAACAGTGTATTTGGAGACATATACTTGCTATCTTATCCTGGAGAAAATTAACAAATTATTTTCTCTTTCTGTATGGATATTAGATCCCCATCCCACCAGCTTGCTATGAAAAGTAAAATAATCATTTGTGTGAGAATCTTTATATTGCCTAAATAATTACTTTTCAGATTATAGAACTGTTTACAGAACAGAGGGATAGAAGTAACATTGTCCTGGCAATCTTCTTGTTATACATAAAAAAATTATATATGTGTATATATAAATTGAAATGACCCATAATAGTGTACAGTCTTTAAAATGTCAAGTCACGTTCTACTGCTAGGGCAATGGAGTTATTCTCTGAAAAGAAGTTCTGTGAAAAAGATGGCAGATTGAAAATGTTTATACATGGTGAACATTTGATAAAGAGTTAGTCCTTGTCTTCCCTGACTCTTTTTTAAAAGTCTATTTTGAAAGATATAGAGCCATCGAATATAATGATTTTCAGATAGGACTACATGGGTTCTGTCCTGTCAGTCAGATGGAAAGTTGCCCCCTACCTCTCCCAAGTGGAACAATAACCCAAGCAGTAATTGAAGGTATTAACTAGATAAGAACCTCCCTTTCTCTGCATTCTTGTCTTAAATATCAATATACAATAATTCCAAAGTGAGACAATGGGGAGGAGGGGAATTCCAGTAGAAAATCTAAACCTACCCAAATGACAAAAAAGAGCCCTTCGTGCTCACAGTATCTTTTTTCTCAGCTTTAATACAAATGCTACATCCACTGTTTACTCAGATACAGTGATTAAAAACCCTTTCCTGTGCTAACCATTCAAGTAGAGTGAAAAGACAGCTCCTTCCCAGTTTTTCCCCCAGCTTGCTTATACTCATGTAGATCACCCAACCATATGATCTAGAGGAAAACTAAGGAGATCAGGCATTAAGCAGAAAACGATACTGCTCTCCCACATTCTAGCTATGCCATCTCTGCTTTTGCCTCTTCACCAATAAACTGGGATCAAGAATACTACATTACAAAATTGATTTAAATTATAAAACCTTAAATGAAGTAACTGCAAGACATAAAATGAAAATATCTGAATGTTCCCTGAAATAAACTAAAAATCAAGTAATGTCAAATTACTGGGAGACGTTAGAGTGTAACAGGCTGAAATGGGAATTAATGGATACAGAGATGTGGATTTGAGATTAGACACTGCTATCATGGTTGTAGAGCAAGTCAACTACTTGTTAAAGGCTGCTTTTTTTCCACATGCATAAAGGGTGCATGTGGGTAGAAGATCAACATGATATAATGCACCTCAAAGGAGCAATATTCTAATTTATGCTGCTCTGATGACAGATACTCTTCTTGTACCATTCCCCTTCCTGTTAAAGATGATGAGTCCGTGATTGTTTAAATTACTGTTTGCCTAGCAGCCTCTAGTTAGTTATATATTCAAAACCTAGATTTCTAGTGAACTCTGATTTCTTCCATATGCCCCTCTATGAAAAACTTTTACAAAAACATTTACATTGCCAATATTACAATATGGAGAAAAAATTATTCCCTTCAGCAAGTATACTGAAGACTGTTACATAAACATAAATTAAAGTATTGCTCAGTTTCTGAATTTTCAATTCCTTAAGACAAAATCTAATCACTTAGCAAATGTGAAGCCAAACCAAAATGTTAGCAACATATCTTTAAATGAGATATAGATACAATGGTGGTGGTGGCACCATTTCTTAAATTTCCATAAAATTTATATTGTTTTGTATCTCACCAACAATTGGTCCTTTTAGCATTTTAATAGACGTGGCCTATTACTAAACACAGGAAAAAGAAATCCATGCAATCACTGTGATCTTCCTGCAAATTAATTACCTTTCACAACTTTAGAACTCAAAGAAGCTACATTTTTAAAAGCCTTCAGCTTATTTCTGTGAGAAATTTATATGCAGATGTGCGATTAAAACAATTTGAAAAGTAATAATGACTAAAATAATTGCCATCAACAATGGACTCATTTCTCTATGTAGTGCCTAATTGTGGGGCCTTAGAAGAGATGTCACTGAAGGAAATAGACCATTTGGGGCATAAAGGGGTATCTTACTTTTATTTTCTCTCTCTTGTGTGGTTTTCTTTTCTCTGGTCTATGGAAACCCTTATTAAAGTATTCAGAAACAATATGTTGTCTCTCCAAGAAAAGGTGGGTGTAGTAATTAAGAAAAAATAAATGAATAGTTAGAATCTAAGCATCAAAAGTGACTGTGAAGCAAAGAATATGCCATGTTCATTTTCAGCAGCAGCATTCCTTTATTTTTTCCTTTTGTAATTACCAAAAAGATCCTAATCATTTCTTTATAATAATTTATTGTCATGGAGATATGAGGTGTGGTTTTACTACATATATATGAATGATGCTTTAAAAATAACTTCATAATAAAAAATTTTTATTGTGTCCTCAAAACATCCTTCTGATCTAATGGGATATGAATAAATGTATATATGCTGGGGGGAGGCAAATAACTAGAGGCCATATAGCTGCACTAAGAATTTGTGTAAATTAAATTTTATCATATACAAATGATATCCACAAATGGTACAGACTTAATCAGTTACAAATACGGATAACAATTGAAATCCAAAAGGTTAAATCAGAGAAATTTCACTGTTTGAACTTAAGAATTGCATCTTCAAGAAAACATCTAGGCCCTCCAGCAGCTCAGTATAATTTGTTGGCCAAGCAAAATATTGTAATAAAAATATCACTTGGATCATATAACTTTCACTTCTAATTAATTCAGCTTTAGTTCCTATTTTCCAGCATGAGAAGCTGATTAGAGACAAGTGAGGAAAGAATACACTAGGAATCAGTTGATCAGCATTCTTAGGACTCATAGCACTCTCATAGCACTCTTGTTGACAACCATGTAAGAAGCACCCATAAAGTCTTTGAGGTATTTAAAGAACTGTACCAACGCTGGCCAATATTAGTGATAATGAAAATGCAGGACTGTGCAATGTGCTTTGTGGTACTCGGTAACAATCAGAAATCAGTGTTATCTCATGTCTCTAATAAATAACTGTAACTCCAGGGGGAAAATCCTGGGGGAAAAAGAAACCAAAATCAGTCAAAGGGAGAAATAAAGTTAAGAAACCCATTTATTTCTTACAAGCAGTCGTCCCGTCTCTCTCTCCTGACCTGGCTGCAGCAGAAGAGAGCTCTCCTGAGCCCCTCCAGTCCAGATCAACGCTCTTATGCCTTTGTGATTACCTATTGATATGGAGATGCACCACCTCTCTCCACCCCTTGGTAACACCTATTGATATGCAGATGAATTATAGGCAGGCAACAGATTCTGGAAATATTACAATTTTACCCTCAATACCATTAAAATGACCCTAAATACCAAAGAAGTCACAGGTGTCTTCTCAAACCCTGGTGAACATCCAGGATTGTAATAGTGTTAACTCTCTTTCATTGTATTCAGATTTTAAAATACTGATGTTAATACTGAGGCATGGGAATTCATTAATTCATTTAGCAAATATTCTTGAGCCTTTATTTTGCAAGGAGCATTGGTAAAGCAATATTCAAGAGACACGTAAAGACACTGATGTTGATAGATCAATATGCAAGAATCAGGTAAATAAGTGGGTTGCTCCAAAATGTATATTCAACAGTCCAGTTCATGAGACTTAAACTTAAACTTGAAAACTATTGTATAAAGTAAAGCGCATACAATTCATAAAAAGAATGGCAGAGAATCAGTTGTTGGAGTTCAAAGGAAAAAAAAGAAACTTTTTGTTGGGTACTTGAATTAGTTTGCTGGTGCTGCCATAACAAATTGTCATAGATTGGGCAGCTTAAACAACAGAAATCTATTTCTCACAGTTCAGGAAGTTTTAAGTCCAATATCAAGGTGATGGCAAAGTTTGATTTCTTCTAAGACTTTCCCCTTGCTTGCAGATGGCTACATGCTCCGTTTCCTCATGCGGTCTCTCCTTTCTGCATGCACATTCCTGATGCCTCATATGTCCAAATTTCCTCTTCTTCAAGCAGTCGTATTGGATTAAGACCCTCCACTGTGATTTCATTTAACCTTAATGACCTCTTTAAATGCCCCATCTCCAAGTACAGTCACATTTTGAGGAACTCGGGGTGAGGACTTCAACGTATGCACTTTGAGAGGACACATTTCATCCATAATAGTATATAAAGGGCATCTCAAGGCTGAGATTTATAAGGAAAATAAGATTTAGTAAAACTATGTATGTGAAGACTCTGAGAGGTAGTCCTTTACTTGAAGTCTTGTGTTTATTTTAATGTAATTACTGAAGCATTAATGTTTAAATTAACCATATAATTAGTTATTTTGTTTTTGTGTGTTATTTCTTTATTCTCTCATTTCTGACCTTATTTGGATTAATTGTTTATATTTTTTATTATTTCAATCTTCACCTTCTATTGGCTCATTAATGATTCATTCTAGTCCTTATGAATAATTTGTCTTTGATATTGTAACTACCTAATATGAGTTGTTACTGGTACTACTTTTCCAGTTGATGCTGTGATCGGTATTCTACCACCCTCCCTCCATTTGTGCCTTTCCTGCCATGTAATTTAGGTCTGCATAAAATTTAAGTCCTAAAATATGTTGTTTTTGCATTTTTAATATAACATTTATTCATACTGATCCATCTATGTCCTTTATTCACTCTTTAATTCCCATTCTTTTGTCTGGTATAATTTCCTTTGGCTTGAGGAACTTTCATGTTCAGTTTACTTCAGAAGAAATTTATGATGAATTATCTCATGCTGATTATTTAGGAATAGTTTGTTCATCTTAAGTTTAAGGAATAATTTTGAAAGTATATGACTGAAGACTACTTGCTCAACATTTTAAGATAAGACATTTTTCTGTGGCTTGTCTCTTTTTAAGTCAACTTTCAGTATGTTCCTTCTAAGGTAATATGATTTCTTTCTCACTCTTTTTTATTTATTTACTCTTGTCTTAGATTTTCAGCAGTTTTTATGATATGCCTAAGTGTGTGTATTTATAGTTTCAGTTGGGAGCCAGCTTTATTGCTGAATCTATGAGTTTGATCTGTGTGTCAATTATTGGAAAATTCTGGGATACTATTCTTTAACTACAGTTAATGTTCTCTCTTCTCCCTAATCCACTTCCAAGACTCCAGCCATCAAATCTCATAAGCTTCTTACAATCTTTTTGTGTTTTTCCCTTCTTCCATGTTTATAGTTATTCCTTTTATTCAGTGTATCAGTGTATGCTGCACCAAAGGATGGGTCACCATTTAGCTCAGCCATGGAGTTCCCACTTGCTTTCCCAGATTTTATTTCTGAATGCCCATGTAGTACCAGTGTCTGTAGTTCTAAGTTACTGTGGCCAATGGAAAAGAAATGCTATAGGGAGTTTTGACAGTATTTTGCTTTATGGCTAAGGAGATGAAGCCTTTCGTGGCAAAAAAAAGCTTTTTGCCCCATTCCTTTCTCCCACTAGGAATAGCGGTGAGAGGATATATCTAGATTTAATGCAACCAATTTTTGAATTTGAGGTTAAAGTATGAGAATGAAAAATGAACATTTTGAATATGGTGAGGTAGTAAATCTTAAGATTCTGGGCCTCTGATGATGTTATTCAGCTTCTAGTCTTCTTGCTAGATGAAATAATCAAATGGCTTTATTGTTAAGCCATCATTAGTTAGGCTTTTATGACTTAAAACCAGTAGATGTAAATGAGGTGATGTCCAGATAGTTATGGAAGCATTTAAGAGGGACTGAGTGTTCTAGGAAGAATTGTCTGTTTATGCCAAGTTATAAAGGCATAAGGATATTATACTAAGGAACCCATGTATAATCCAGTATTGATGTTTATAGTAATGCTGACTAGCATATGGGTGCTTTGTAACTAGATTATCATTGTAAAAGATCACTGTGGTAAAAGTATATGGGGTGGGAGAGTAAATTTAGATGTACGATACTGGTAAGGATATTACAGCATTAAAGTGATATTGAATGTAGGTGAGGGTAATGGAATGGAGAGGAGATATTTGTTATATAAATATTTAATTTGTACCTGAACAGGATTTGATTATTTATAAGATATTATTTGGATTGGTTATGGAGGTGGCTACAGGAAAGGGAGTAATGAAATATGTCTCCCATATTTTTTTGTGATTTAGGTAATTATGTGGATGATGATAAGATTAATCGAGAAGGTATACAACAAGAAAATTAATAGGGCTTTTTTTCATTTTCTTTTTTACTAATACAAGTATGAAGTAATAGATTTCTAAAAAACCAGATAATAATTATTTTGGTTCTAATTTTAGTTGTTTTCAATAGAATGCCTGGCCATGGATAAGTTACATAACTTCACAATCTTTTGGGTCTGTATTTTACTCGTTTGTAAAACGAACTGCAGCGCTATATAAAAATTTAGCTTATTTTTTTCTTCCAACTCTAAATTTTACTTGTTTAAATATAACAGTAATTACTAGCATATTATTTTATATTTAATGTTACTCCAAATTAAGTATTGTCACCATCCTATTGAAAGAGTATACATCAAATGATATAATTATATAGAGAAATTTTGACACAATGACTAAAATGAAAAATTAATCGATGACATATAAGAAATGACTAATAAAACAATATATATAGTATAAAAAACTATTAACTCAAATATATAAAAATGAAAGAAACTGATTATAAAGTAAATATCCATCTAGCCAGTGTTAGCTTCTCCAAGTCAATAAGAGTTAAAACTAGAATCTACCTTTGTCATCTTCCCAATTAGTCTCCTACTTTCTTCTGCCCCTCCCACACACACACATATAACTTTTGATATTTTGAGCTCTAATAACACAAAACTACTTAACTAGTTTTGTCATTAAAATACATGTAATATGCATGTCTGCTATGTCATATATGTATGTGTAATAGACATGTTTATTATCATATATGTATATGTGATATATGCCTATTATTTTATGTCATGTGTGTGTACGTTTTTCGGGGGGTTTGCACTCATAAATTGTATCCATTTTTTCTCCCTCATTTCATTTCTTTTCTATAAACATCAACTAGCAGGTTTATTTATTTTTTGCTATTATTAATATACATTTACATGAGCAACATTATAGTTACTAGACTCCCCCTATTATCAAGTCCCCACCACATACCCCATTGCAGTCACTGTCCATCAGTGTAGCAGGATGTTATAGAATCACTACTTATCTTCTCTGTGTTATACTGCTTCCCCGTATCCCCCCACCCCACCCCCACCCTGCTACATTATGTGTGCTAATTCTAATAGCCCTTTTTCCTCCTTATCCCTCCCTTCCCACCCATCCTCCCCAGTCCCTTTCCCTTTGGTAAGTGTTAGTCCATTCTTGGGTTCTATGAGTCTGCTGCTGTTTTGTTCCTTCAGTTTTTCCTTTGTTCTTATACTCCACAAATGAGTGAAATCATTTGATACTTGTCTTTCTCCACCTGGCTTATTTCACTGAGCATAATAACCTCAAGCTCCATCCATGTTGTTGAAAATGGTAGGATTTGTTTTCTTCTTATGGCTGAATAATATTCCATTGTGTATATACCACATCTTCTTTATCCATTCATCTACTGATGGACACTTAAGATTGTTTCCATTTCTTGGCTATTGTAAATAGTGCTGCGATAAACATAGGGGTGCATATGTCTTTTTGAAACTGGGCTGCTGCAGTCTTAGGGTAAATTCCTAGGAGTGGAATTCCTGGGTCAAATGGTATTTCTATTTTGAGTTTTTTGAGGAACCTCCATACTGCTTTCCACAATGGTTGTACTAATTTACATTCCCACCAGCAGTGTACGAGGGTTCCCCTTTCTCCACATCCTCGCCAACATTTGTTGTTGTTTGTCTTTTGGACGGCAGCCATCCTAACTCGTGTGAGGTGATATCTCATTGTGGTTTTAATTTGCATTTCTCCGATGACTAGTGATGTGGAGCATCTTTTCATGTGCCTGTTGGGAATTTCTTCTTTGGAGAAGTGTCTTTTCTGCTCCTCTGCCCATTTTGTAATTGGCTTATTTGCTTTATGTTTGTTGAGGTGCCTGAGGTCTTTATATAATTTGGATGTCAACCCCTTATCGATATGTCATTTACGAATATATTCTCCCATACTGTAGGATCTCTTTTTGTATCCTTTGCTGTACAGAAGCTTTTTAGTTTGATATAGTCCCACTTGTTCATTTTTGCTTTTGTTTCCCTTGCCCAGGGAGATATGTTCATGAAGAAGTTGCTCATGTTTATGTCCAAGAGATTTTTGCCTATGTTTTTTCTAAGAGTTTTATGGTTTCATGACTTACATTTCAGGTCTTTGATCCATTTCGAGTTTACTTTTGTGTATGGTGTTAAACAGTAGTCCAGTTTCATTCTCTTGCATGTAGTTTTGTCAGCTGTCCAGTTTGTCAACACCAGCTGTTTAAAAGGCTGTCATTTCCCCATTGTATATCCATGGTTCCTTTAGCGTATATTAATTGACCATACATGCTTGAGTTTATATCTAGGCTCTCTATTCTGTTCCACAGGTCTATGGATCTGTTCTTGTGCCAGTGTGTAATTGTATTGATTACTGTAGCTTTGTAGTAGAGCTTGAAGTCACAGAGCATAATTCCCCCTGCCTTATTCTTCATTCTCAGGATTGCTTTGGCTATTCAGCATCTTTTGTCATTCCATATGAATTTTAGAACTATTTGCTCAGGTTCATTGAAGAATGCTGTAGGTATTTTGATAGGGATTGCATTGAATCTGTAGATTGCTTTAGGTAGGATGGCAATTTTGACAATATTAATTCTTCCTAGCCAAAAGCATGGGATGAATTTCCATTTATTAGTGTCCTCTTTAATTTCTCTTAAGAGTGTCTTGTAGTTTTCAGGGTATAGGTCTTTTACTTCCTTGGTTAGGTTTATTCCTAGGTATTTATTCTTTTGTATGCAATTGTGAATGGAATTGTTTTCCTGATTTCTCTTTCTGCTAGTCCATCATTAGTGTATAGGAATGCAACAGATATCTGTGTATTAATTTTGTATCCTGCAACTTTGCTGAACTCAGATATTAGTTCTAGTAGTTTGGGAGTGGATTCTTTAGGGTTTGTTATGTACACTATCATGTCATCTGCAAACAGGGACAGTTTTACTTCTTCCTTACCAATCTGGATGCGTTTTATTTCTTTGTATTGCCTGATTGCCATGGCTAAGACCTCCAGAACTATGTTGAATAAAAGTGGGGGGAGTGGACACCCTTGTCTTATTCCTGATCTTAAAGGAAAAGCTTTCAGCTTCTAGCTGTTATGTATAATCTTGGCTGTAGGTTTGTTATATATGGCCTTTATTATGTTTATGTACTTGCCCTGTATACCCATTTTGTTGAGAGTTTTTGTCATGAATGGGTGTTGAATTTTGTTCAATGCTTTTTCAGCAGCAGGTTTCTTTTTATAAGTACCATACTTCCTCGAAGTGAATTTGCTCATTTCCTTCTCAGAGACCTCTACTTGGAATTCAAGATCTCGGTTGAGCATCTCTCATTGGAAGCTCTTCACAGATCACCCTCCCCCATGTAAGGTGACCACACATCTATGTGTGTTTCATTCAACTTTCCATTTTCCTCCATTATAACCCATTTCTTGGAATATTGCACATAGCTTACCAGTATGTCATCAATCCCTGAGATACTTTTTGTTTTGTTTTGTTTTGTTGAGAAATGAAATGGTAAAAAAATGAGATTAAAAAAATTTTTTTCTGTATCAGGAATGACAATGGATTGGACAATTCCAATCATATACCTCCAATTATATCTTATACAGTAGAGTTGTCTCAGTATAACAAATAAGTGACTGTTTCATTCACCAGTGTCAAATCATTTCAATGTCTTCCTCTTATTTCAGTAATAAGTTTAACATTGACTGTGGTAAGTAGGAACAATTTATTAATCTTGACATTATGCAGACATCCAGAACAGAATGTTAAGTGTTGCATTACCACATAAAGATGGAATATATTAATGAACTGCTCTTGTCATTACTTATTTTTACAATTAAAGTGTTATTTTACATGTTACCAATGCAAATGTTAAACAAAATACAATTTCAACACTGCATACTTGCATCTGCCAGTTGTTATGACAATGTTAGGGAGATTAATTTGTTTTGGCCTTAATAGTAGTAATAAAAAGATCAAATATGGGTGAGCCTATAAATTTAAATGACCTGTGTATTAATAATTAACCCCCTGCTGTTTTCAGTGATGACAAGGAAATTATAAATGTATGAAAATTATTCCAATCATATTTGGCATGCTACTCCAGCTTTTTTTTTTTTTTTTTTACACACTACAACATCATTATTCCTTGTTTAGGGAAACTAAGAGACTGATTCATTGCCTAAACCCCCCCATCTAGATGAGAGCTAAGGATATAATTTCTATAAAGTTGTTTTGTTTTTCTGATTCACATGTCCTTCATCAGTCGACATCAGTGATAGGCACACGAGCTCCAACTTTGTTCTTGTCTGATAAACATAATTTAAAAACTACTAATACTTATCAATGACTTTCTATGAAATGAACCTTTGTTTGATTTAAGAGAATTCTGAAGATAACTTGTTCTTCCACACTTGCTAAATATGGTCCATTTGAGCAACAGAATGTATCAGATAGCCTTTGCCTGCTTTGAATTTATATGCAGGTAGAAACACAGGTGCTGCTTGCCAAGGAGATATACAGTTACATATGTTTAAAGTAGTCTAGAAGCACTCAACAATCCATTTCAGGCATAAAGTCTATACACACACACACACACACACACACACACACACACACACACACACAAATACCCTAAAATAATTTATTTTCACTGAAGCCATTCTGTGTACTCACTGATTTCCTACATCCTACATAAACCTCAAACACTTTTACTTCCTATTGGAACAATTCTATTAGAACATCCTTCACTGAAGCTTCTGGGGTTAAATGTCAAAATCTGGATAAAATCCAAAATAGTCAACCATCCTGGCAAATTCTAATCAGGACTTTGTTTTATCCTTTGGTTCTTAAGTGTACATTTCCAGTCTTCATCGAAAGTATTCAACATGAAAATATTTGCCAAGAGGCATAAAGTAGTTGTATTTATTTAAATTTAAGTTTTTTAAATGAAGTGATTTGACTTTCAGTATTTAGCAGACATCCTTTGAGATTCTTATTGCTCTGAATATTTTTAACAGGATACTGCTTTCAAATGAAAGTCAAAATTGAATGAACCATCAAAAGTTTCATGTAAAATCATGGGATTTTTTCATCTTGACTGCTTAACAGTGAAGAAGAGTTTCAAATATACCAATTACTTTTGTTGAGGAGAATACACCTATCAACACAGAGAAGGGATTCACTATCAAAGACCTGCTCATGTGCATTCCTTCTTTTTTTAATTTTGGTATCATTAATGTGCAATCACTTGAACAACATTATGGTTACTAGACCCCCTATTATCAAGTCCCCCCACATACACCATTACAGTCACTGTCCATCAGTGTAGTAAGATGCTATAGAATCATTACTTGTCTTCTCTGTAAATACTTGTGCATTCCTTCTTAACATAAATAGGCTGAAGCAGAGATAGAGGTTTCCCACAGCCAGAGGATTATGGTGAAAGGAACAGTGGAATTTTATTTTCAAACATAGGCTTTTGCCTTGATTAAGATCATTTGTTAGTTCTTACGGAGATGTATTGGGACACATTGCAACTATTTAAATTGAATGATTTAAATTCACTAAAGATTTTCAAGTGTTCTTTCAGTGAGAGTGTGAATGAATACTGGATAGGAGGAAAGTAGGGCTATAAAACAAAACAATTTTATTCAAATATATTTAATTTGTATTTTCAATCCCTGGACTGTCTTCTTTAGGATGATCTATAATTAATTTGAATACAATTAACTTCCTCTCTGTTGCTACCTTCAAAGTCCCTCATAGCCTAAGCTTATCTCCCCCACACCTACATTTAAAGTAGAAGGTATACCTACATCTATTATAAAACATAATAGTTACATCCTAAGTTTCCATCAGTAGATGAATGGATAAAGAAGATGTGGTACATATACACAATGGAATATTATTCAGCCATAAGAAGAAAACAAAACCTACCATTTGCAACAACATGGATAGAGTTAGAGGGTATTATACTCAGTGAAATAAGCCAGGTGGAGAAAGACAAGTATCAAATGATTTCACTCATCTGTGGAGTATAAGAACAAAGGAAAAACTGAAGGAACAAAACAGCAGCAGACTCACAGAACCCAAGAATGGACTAACAGTTACCCAAGGGAAAGGAACTGTGGAGATGAGTGGAAAGGGAGGGATAAGGGGGAAAAAGGGGTATTACGATTAGCACACATAATGTAGCAGGGGGGATACGGGGAAGGCAGTATAACACAGAGAAAACAAGTAGTGATTCTATACCACTTTACTATGCTGATGGACAATGACTGTAATGGGGTATGTGGGTGGGACTTGATAATAGGGGAAGTCTAGTAACCATAATATTGCTCATGTAATTGTACATTAATAGAAAAATATAAATAAATAAATAAAAACATAATAGTTACTCCAGTTTTACAGCATTTCTTAAACCTTGTCTATGTGTGTGATTTTAAATGTAACATGAATTTTCACTAAAAATGAGCCTTCTTTGTGCTACTTAATATTTGTAGACAAGCTTAAGCTATCCCATTGCATTCAGCTGTACAATTTTAGACCATTTGTCTTTTGAATTGATTTCCTCTCTAAAGTTCTTTGGCATATGCTGTATTGAAAAGCCCAAAGCAGGTTTCAATATGATATTTGAAATACTTAATGTGGTGGGCAGAATAATGGACACCTAAAGATGTCTGCACCCTAATCCCCAAACCTGTGATTATGTGGCTTTACTGGGAAAAGGGATTTGGCAAGAGTGATTAACTAAGGATCTTGAGATAGATTATCCTGGATTATAATGGGTGAGTACAATGCAATCACAAATATCCTTATATTTTAGTCTACTAACTTATGTACTCATGTTATTCTTCAAAATCTAAGTTAATTTTATGTAATCACATTATATTCAATTAAAATGGAGCATAGTCCTATACATTTTTATAAATAATTTCCATAGTATTTGTCAGTAATTATCCTATATTGTGTAGTAGTTCAGACCTAAGATATCTTTCTGGTTATTAGGCATCAAATTATCTCTCTGTGAATGACTAAATTCTGCTAAAAATTAACGAAAAAAAAACAGTCCAAAACTGTATGATTAATAAGTCAAAATGATGCCCTATGTTTAACATGTATAAATCAAAACTATATATGTGGGTAAAATTGCTGTATTTTCAGAATCTCTTGCCTGGCCTTAGTACATCTCCATATCAATAGGCATTTCCAAAGGGTGGAGAGAAGTAGTCCATCTCCATATCAGTAGGTAAATACAAGGCAAGCGAGGGCATATCTGGACCGGAGAGATTGAGTCGGATCCCCTTTTACTGCAGCCAAGTCGAGGGAGACATAGGAGAGCAGAAGTAGACAACTGCTTGTAGGCAATAAATGGGTTTCTCCCACTTTATTTCTCCCTTTGACTAATTTGTTTCAAAGGTATTTTGCCCTGGGATTTTCCCCGAATTACACTATAAAATTTAGGTTACTTAAAAAAAGGGAAAACTGTCTGCTAACAAAATCTTCAGTGTTTTATAAAGAGCTCTAATAAAGTATACTTAGTAGCACAGAAGTAATTTATATGCCTTTTTTAAAATTACAAACATACATACTGATGGACTGTACTCAATCCATGACTACACTTTCTATCTGTGAATTTGTCAGAGCTTGAATATACTACTTTTGATGTAAACTTATTTAAATGATCTATATGAACCCCTGCAGTACAGTGGGTGAATTTATGTCATTGATCTAATTAACATTTTAAGCCACATGAAAATCAGTGAATTTTTTTTCTCAGTGTATTAGTTTCCTAGAGCTGCTGTAACAAATTGCTGATGCCGGGGTTCTTGTTCACAAAGCCGAAGAATGAGCTTAGCAAACACCCAAGGTAGGAGAGCAAGGTACAGGCTTTTATTTAGAAATAAAGTGAAAGGACAGAGCTCCAGGCTCGTGCCAGGAGGGGACAAGAGAGCCCCAGGGTGGTGCATTGTCCAGAGGTTTTTATAGGCAAATGAGGATTTTTTTCAGAACATGAAAAAAAGGCTTAGGGGTGTGGACTTGTACGACCTGCCCTGCCCTCAGGGTGGACTTGGTTGTTCTCTGCTTGCTAGGGTTGTTTACAGCAAAGTCACGGATTATTCTGTGATACCCTTCCCTATTTGTAAAACCACTCAATCATTGTAGGCCAAGTTGCTCCTGGCCTTTTGACCTTTAACTGCCCTCACTGAAGATGTCTATATTCTTAATCTGGTTTCTTGATCCTAGAGAATTAGTGTGACCTTGACTTCACATAATGCTTAGCACACAAAAGGGATTTCTTTGCCCATTGTTATATTGCTGACTGTAAATATCCTGCCCTGCTTTTTCCGGAGACCCTTACCCTACTCTGACTACACCCATGGTCCCTGTCTCATTCCCCCCTCTACAGATAGAGACCCTAGCTGCTGCTAGGGAAAGGAGGCGATGACCGCTCTGGCTGCTTCATCCTGAGAGGGGGCGCAGTAAGGGGTGCAGCTAGGTCTCCATCAGTGCTCGGTCAAGAGGGCCTCAGAAGATGGACACTTCCATCCTGGGTTCTACTGATATCACTGTTTGCAGTCTTATGGCTTCTAGGCAAGACAGAATAAATCATATTATTAGGTTAAGTAGCAACATCTGGAGTTGGATTTTCCATTCTGGAAGAACAGACTTGACAAGGAGATTAATGAATGCATGGCTGAATATGAGGATTAGAAATAGTAAATATCTAGAGAATCATAGCCAGATATTTTGAAGAAACTAGAGTTCTGGATCTAGTTTATGTCCCAATGACTAGTATTAGGACTCAGTATAGATAAGGCTGCATTATTGAAACAATACTTTTCTCTAAAATCACCCTCATTTTTATTAGAAGTAACCAGATTAAGAAAATAATTAACACTTGGCTTGATTATTTGTATAAGTGCAGCAAGAAGAGCAAGTGATTACATAGGCTCTTTTAAATGTGCTTTGCTGGAACTTTTTAAAAGGAACTTCAGATTGGACTTTTAAAGGCCTTGAGGCCAGAAAGCCAAGCCAGACTTGCCATCAGGTTTTGCCTGCAGTACCTGTAGATTTGAGTGAATTTCCTCTCTTTTTGAGGTCCTCAAGATATTCTGAGGTTCCTGCACCTGCCAGGAAGTGACCTTCCTTACTCACCTGGTAAGGCTGCTGGGAACCCTGTAAGCAAGGTACCAGGCCAGTTCTTCCAAGGGGCTTTATTGGCTCTATAAGGTCAACCTTAGTTTCTTAGAGCTGTTCATATCTGAGTTTATGCACATGTCTCTCAGGTATGACATTCCAGTCAAAGCCAGTAATATAGCCAGTGTTTTTAATTTGTCTTCTTACAAGGAAAGCAGATTCTTATTGAACTTATGCAAATAAACATACTGCCATGAAATATAAAAATCGTCACTGAGAGTTTCTAAATTCTGGAGGGATCAGGTAGAGAGAAAAATAAATGTTTCAATTCTGCTTACAAAGGTATTGTCATTTACTAAACTGTTGTCAGTCAGCTTAAGAGAAAAAGCTTAAAACACTTTATCAGCAACATTTGAAACAAAAAGCCACAAAATCATCTTCCTTAGTTTACTTAATCCTGTGTAAATACCTGTTCTGCTGAAATATAGTTCTTTACTAGTTTAGTAGTAATAAAACAGTGACTATAAATGACAAAAGACTTACAAACGACAATGGCTAAAGATCTGATGAGAGCTTATTATAAGACAGTTGACATAAGGAAATTTGGATATTTCTGCAACACAAAACATTTAGTAACAAAGTTTAGCATCATTCCCTTTGACAATGCTTTCCAGGTAATTAAGCAAGTAATTATATATCAGATAAATAAGCTGAATTAGCCACATATTTCCCCAATGAGAAAAAAATCCCTTGACATGTTCCAGGAGCCCTCTGGAAAATATCAGAGTTAACTTAGAGGTAAAAGCACCTTTTTGAATTTGGTTTTGGGAAGTTGTCAGAAGAAAGTTTCTTTGGCACTTGCTTAAATAGGATTATAGGTTGCCATGAAGCAATACTTATTCATTTAACCAGAATGACAACAAAATACCTCAAAGGCAAATACAGAAGGTTACAGTTGTTAGCAAAGTTTAGCTTTTAGTCCTTTTAATACTAAGATCTCATTTTCTTAAATACTCAGACAGCTCATTGAGTCTTTAAGCATAAGAAACTGCTTTGATAGAACAATTAGAAAACCCTTTGCAATCTTTCAACATTAAGTGCAGACTAACAGTTCAATAAAAACTTTGTCTTTTTAACTTAGCAAAACTTTGAGGTTTTAAGTTACTACAAAAATTCTCAGGCCATTTGTAGGTATACACACTGTAACACACTATAACACACAATTAAGATGTTCACTTGCTACACTTAGTTTACTCACTCCTTACTATGCTAGATTACTTACAAAACCTTTACTGAACATTAGACAAAGTCAAGCTCTAACATTTTATTCTTGAAAGATTTAGCAGATAACATCAACTTAAATAACTTTAGGTAAACTTAGGCAGCTGATAACCATAAGGACATATCTGTTTCAGTTCAACTTAAATTAGCATTAATGCTTAATATCTTTTATTAGAATTTTCTGGAAGTTTTAGAATGCCCAATTTTCACAAGCGCTTATCTTTAAATCAATTTTTATTAATACCATCCGGAGGTAGAAAAATATTCTCTATTCACACACTTTGACACACAAACATACAGATTGAGATGTAATGACTACAGTTAGCAATACTTTTCAAAGAACATTTACACAGATGGATAAACTGATACAAAGATTTGAGTTACTGATATCTAATTGCCTTCTTTCCTTTTAGCTTATTTGACTAAAAGTATTTCAGTTTTCAAGAATATACTCTAAGGGTGAGCAGTTTGCATAACTGAGTTAAGGTTTAGATGGCCCCAAACTAACAGGGCTGGTGAAGACTCTGAACTGACAGGGACTGTGTGTCTAGGGCGCTGGAATTGAAACACAAGTTCAATTCTAACACCAGTCATTTAAAGCCAGGCTGTATTTCAGAAGATACATTTCATCCATTTCAGGGAGTCTAGTTTAAAAACCTCTCAATTTTTGAAGATAATGAACCCAATAAGTAGAGCAGATTTTCACCAAAAAAATTTAGAAAACTAGTCTCATATTGTAGTAGTCCACGGCACTTTTGACAATTTCCCTTCCTTGTATTAAAATAAATTTAGCTGCATTATATTGTATGTATACTTCTCTCAGGGACCAAGCCTCTCCATTAGAGAGTTTGTATTGAGGCCAGGCTTGTGTGCAGAAGATAAGACACTTCTTTTTTAGGTTCTAGGGATCAAAATTGCTCCCAGTTCTTTAGAATGCATGCCAGAGGCGTGTCTGGCTTTAAACTTGAAGAGGATGCTCCCATCTGGAAGAGAGAGAAAGACAGGTGGCCAGCACCTAATTAGCCTCTCTCTCTGTGAGGGCATCCCCTTGCCTTGGAGCCTAGGTGACAGTGGTCAGTCACCCCCTCTGCCAGGCCTACTGGAAGTAACCACTCCTTACCAGCGTGGCCTGCACCTTGCCTTGATTCCCCTCTTGCCTTCCCACTAAGCAAGAGTCACCTCAGAGCCCTGGATCTAGTGGGAACCTCACCAGTATGCTCTTACTTTATGCCTTTTGGGAGTCCTAATTTGCTCTGCACAAGCTTCAGTCATTCCTTGAGAGCCCCTGCCTGTCCGATAAGTGCAGGGACTGTGTGACCTCTCACTGCCTGAATCTTGGTCAGAGTCACAAGCCAGTTTTGCTTCCCTGGGGCCGCAGAAAAGGAAATGCCAGCCCCAGGATGACTGACTCTAAGAAAGGGAGATCAATAGAATAGAGCCATTTACATGTTGGGCTCTGGGTTCAGTTTGATTACTTCACAGACTTCATTTGCATTACACAGGAGAAAGTGGCACAGGCCTGGGAGGACTGCTTTGAATGGGGAGCAGGGGAACTTTTTCCAAGGCCAGAGATAAAATTCAGAGGCTGTCACCGACATTTATGGGGTGGGGAGATCTATACTCTTAAACACCAGTTTCTGCCACTGCCTGGAAATTATTTAGCAAGTCACTTACTATAACAAATCTGATCTGAGACAAGAGGTTGGGGGTGGGGGGTTATCTGTGACCCTCCCATAGGCAGCAGCCTAGCCGGAGGTTCACTCAGCGCCATCGAATCTATTGGCCGGAGCTGATCCAAGGACCACTGTCTACTAGTCTGGTCTGCCCTCGGAGTCCACAGATTAGGATAGGAAAGTAGGAAATTGGCTCGGCCACTCCCCGACATTCCCATCCGTCCAGAGGCAGGGGATCAAGGAGTGGCAGACACTGGGAAACCTTTCACCAGAGACTTGAAGACTGGTAGCCGACACTAATTGTCTTTTAAGTGGCTAACGGGTGCCCAGACACATTTTCATGAGATAAAAAGCACAGTATTAAGTCAAGAATAAGAGCGAAGCATGGATCTCCTACCTTGTGGTGGTGAGCATCGGGTTCCGTGAAATTGATGAAGTTAGAAGAGAGTTAGGAAAGCCCCTTCCTCACTCAGAGGCCAGGGCAGCCTGGAGAAGCAGGCAGGAAGTCAGAGACAGAGACAGAGAGACACTCCTCATGGATACCCATTTGGGCTGTCGGGGTCTGATTCCAGACATGCGGACCTTTGAGAAACCGCTGAAGTGTAGCCTAAGCCTAGACTCTCGCAGTTGCCCACAGCTTTCCTCCGTCCCTTGCATCCAAGGAGATACCTCTGAAAGGGAATCCTGGCCTCCACACAGGTGACATTCCGGCTCCCAAGGGAGACAGGGGATCCACTGAGGGAGACGCAGGGGAACCTGTCACTTGAGACTTTGAGATCGGCAGCTAGGTTAGTCCCATTTAAGTGGCTGACAAGCGCCCAATGTCGTGTGTCATAAACGGCTTCCTTTTATAAGGACAGTGAAAGAAAAGGCAGGCTCAGATGCTGATCCTCACCTCCGAAGCTATCCCGGATGAGCCCCCAAAGATGATGCCGGGGTTCTTGTTCATGAAGCCGAAGAATGAGCTTAGCAAACACCCAAGGTAGGAGAGCAAGGTACAGGCTTTTATTTAGAAATAAAGTGAAAGGACAGAGCTCCAGCTCGTGCCAGGAGGGGACAAGAGAGCCCCAGGGTGGTGCATTGTCTAGAGGTTTTTATAGGCAAATGAGGATTTTTTTCAGAACATGAAAAAAAGGCTTAGGGGTGTGGACTTGTACCACCTGCCCTGCCCTTAAGGTGGGCTGGGTTGTTCTCTGCTTGCTAGGGTTGTTTACAGTAAAGTCACGGATTATACTGAGATACCCTTCCCTATTTGTAAAACCACTCAATCATTCTGGGCCCAGTTGCTCATGGCCTTTTGACCTTTAACTGCCCTCACTGAAAATGTCTATATTCTTAATCTGGTTTTCTTGATCCTAGAGGATTAGTGTGACCTTGACTTTGCATAATGCTTAACACAGAATTTCAAAAGGGACTTCTTTGCCCATTGTTATATTGCTGACTGTAAATATCCTGCCCTGCTTTTCCCTGAGACACTCACCCTACTCTGACTACACCCATGGTCCCTGTCTCATTGCTACAAACTGGTATCTTGAGACAGCAGTTTATTTTCTTACATTTCCAGTGGACAGAAGCCCCAAAGGAAGGTATCAGCAGGTAGTACTCCCTTTGAGGCTTTAGAGAATATTCCATTTCTTGTCTTTTCCAGATTCTCATAGCCTTTGGTATCCCCAGGCTTTTGGTTGTATCACTGTCATTTCTGCCTCTGATTGTCACATGATCTTTGCTCTGGGTGTCTCTTGTAAGAATACTTGTCGTTGGGTTAGGGGTCGCCCAGACAAACCAGAATGATCTCATCTCCATATCTTCAATTTACTACAAGAACCTCTTTTCCATAAGGTCACATTCACAGGTTCTGAGAATTTGAATATGGAAAGGTTTCTCTTTTTTGGAGGGAGGGAGGCACTCTGCTCAAGTCATTTACAGTCAGTTTATCAGTATGCACTTTGAAGTTTCTAAACACAAACTCTTTGGGCAATTCAAACTAAATATAATTAACATTATCAGCCTTGCAAAACAGGCAAATATGTTTGATTTTTGACCAAGATGGCCTTAACATTCCCCACAGCTTGATTAAACTTTAGACAGGTTTCTTCCTGATTATAGGCCCCTGACCTCTCTTTTCTCAAAGCTTTTTAGAAGATTTGCAATTGTAAATCCTTTTCTGCCCCTTTAGATGTAAATTTCTCTCAAGAACCTGAAACCCATGCCCTTGAAATGTAACCATCAGGAACTGCCCCTGTTTCCTAGTCTCTGCAGGAGGGTAGGAGCCCAGCTTCAGTAAGTGCCAATTAGTGAACACAGATGGCTTAAGAGCACCTGACCAACAACCCCCTCCCATGTCCTCTGCTACTTTTCCACTAGCTAACCACAGCTCTTCAAAATTCTCTCACCTTATGTTACAGTGGAATTGATTTCAATCTTTCTCCCTAAGTGCAGTATTTTAAATAATTTTTTCCTTGCCTCTTTAATCTGTCTGGTACACAGTACACTCTTTCTTTGACATTTCTTACCATACTTGCAAATACCCAAGCTAAATAATGGGCCAGATTGATCATTCTCCCTCTCCTTTATTTCCAATAATCAATAAATACTTATTAAGTCAATTTAGCTTCTTGCAAGTCTCAAATGGAACCTCTCCTCCACATGCCTATTGTCATTGTCTTAGTTCAGAATTATACCATTCCTTGTCCAGAAGTCAGAAAAATTTTTGCAGTATTTTTCCTACTTCTAGTTTATCTCACTGAAATAAATTATAAAGTCAGTTCTAATTCTCTGAGTAGAATGGATTTCCTAAAACAAATTCTCTCACCATGTCTCTCCCTTTTCAAATATCTGCTGATTCTCCGCTGGATGTTGTACAAAGTCAACACTCTTGAGACTGGCATGGTGGTTTGTATTCTGTCACTTGGTTATGTTAAACTGTATTTCTCAGAATCCCCTTCACTGTATGGTTCTCAGATAGACTTGGTCAAAACTGCATTTTGATCAAAATTTGGAAGGCAGAAGCAAAACAGCAGCCAGGAAGTGAAGATACAAGGAATGTCTCTGAGGTTCTTCATGGTGACATATATTGACATGTAAACAAAGAAGTTCTGTCCTTATTATATTGCATTCCATAACCAGATCTCCTTTCTGATTGCCAGTACTGCAGAACAAGCAGCTAGTAGTATCCACATGTGATAGCTTCCCATAGCCCTCTCCACCAGCTTCATATCATGGTTTCCTCTGGCAGCTGGACATGGCTGTCTTCCCAGATTGACCTGCAAGGTCCAACATGTCCACACATGCCAGTGTTTCTGGAAGGCTAGTTAGTGACTTTACAATGATTGTCCAAATTCTCCTTTTTGATTCTTACTTCCCCAGCCTTTTCCTACAATTAAGTAAAGTCTATAACGATAATACTTCCACTGTTTCTACATCCTCAATCAAACATTAACTGATAAAGATGATTTTAGGCCCCTCATTCTTTTTTCTACTTATTCTTCTAATTCTACAATTCTATTTATTCTGAATTCTACAAATTCAGGCATATTATAATTACTTTGGTAGGTCTGCTCATATTATTACCGCTAATTATAATCCTGATAGTGCTTTTCTTCTGTTTGTTCAGTGAACTCTCACACATCTTTCAAGTTACCAGTTCTTATGCCACTTCCATGAAGACTTCATCCATCTCAGCCATTGATAGCATCACTGTACTGTCTAAATTACCATTATAGTTTGCCTTTGTAACTTGCTTCTTCTTTAGTTATATCTATTAGCAAGAAAGACATTATGATTTAATTAAATATTTGACTCAGTCACACTGCTATCTTCTTTATGGGCAGGTTGTTTTTTAGTTATGATTATTCCATCAATATGGGCACATAGTCATTTTGATAATTTATTCAGGCCTGACTAACATCTAATTTTCTATCTCTTTAGAAGTAGATTTTAAAAAATTATTTATAATTTAAAATTGGTGGTAATTTCCCCTTGATTGAATGTAATAATTTATATTGCACCCCTTGTGGAATTACTGTTTTATACCCTTTGTTACAGTTATTTCTTTCTGTGACTGATCTCCCCAACTAGATTAATAATACTTGAATGAAACACATCATATATATATATGCAAAGAACTTTTTGAATCATAGAAATAGTCACAATATATAGTGATATATATGCCTCATATAGCTTAGTTCAATCATCATGTTAGAATTAGATAATTAACTTTCAGAAGAAGACAACAAACTCAGAAAACCTTCAGCTGATTAAAACTTTTAAAATGTTGTATTCTGTTTTCCCTAAGGTATCAACTACTCAGAAATTAAAATTATTCAGCTGTCAGGTTCTGTACTCATCTATGCTAACACATATTCATCTAAGTAGAAAAGCTTTTTTAATGGATGATTTTGTTTTCACACATTACTGGTAAACACTTATGATGCTTTAATTCCTACACCTTCTTTAGGTAACAGATGTTGTCAGTTGACCTTTATTAACTACTTCACCAGGTGTGATTTTTGTGGGTGGGGTGCTATTTTGTATTTTAGTTCAGTGGCTTCATAAATTTTTATTAAACCTGTTTTGACAAAATTCATGCCCTTGATTCTAGACACACAGAAGTGAAGCCAAAAGAAATTTATTGATAATTGTGTAGAAGTAGAAAAAGAAGATTTGGGGGATGATGAAAGGCAGAGAACAAGAGGAAAAAAATCCCTTATATCAGTGATTTCAGGCCTGGGGCTTCTGATGCCTAGGAAGCCGTGAGCTTATTGTAAGTGATCTGTGATCTGTAAATCCAAGCATTCATCAAGCATCTTTTGTAGACTGAATAAAATTTCACATGATTATATGAGTTTTTCAAAACATATAAATGCTATGATTGATAATATGAAAGTTAATTAAATATTACTTTGTAACAAATATATTTTTCATAATGCATTTCTTACATCTAAGTTGCTAAAAGTAAAATTATCTTATGCAAGACTATAAAAAGCTCACCCAAAACATGTCTTTAAACTTAAATAGTTTTGAAACTACTGCTTTATACAACTGAAGTATATATGGTATATTTTCCTTGGTCTATCCAACTGGGTCATATCTGCAGAATGAGAATTATTTATGTTTGTAAATTAAGTATGTAAACTCCTACTTATATCATACAACATAACCCCAATACAGTATGATTTTCAAATACTTTTAAAGGTGATTACAATGCATATAGTTGCAATAAATTTAATCATAGTTCAGTGACCTTCAATAATAATATTGCCTAAAACATTGCCTATCAAGACCTTTTATAAAAAAGAAATTTCATGTTTATGAGATACAGATATGTCTCTATCCTAAATGCAGACAGAAGGTGCTTTGGATATTACTAGAACAGAGAGTTTTGGGGCTTTGTAAAGGCGTTTTTATGTAAAATAAGAATAAAAAGAAGGTGATTATCCTACTAAATATTAAGACAAGTTTAATAACTAAAGTCATTGAAATAATGTATTGTTGGTGGAGGTAGGGGGAAATACATCCATTCAATAAACAAGTGATTCAAGAACTGAAGTTCAATAGATGATTATATTCTATCTCAGACAGATGGGAAAAGGACAGTCTAACCATACCTGATGTGGCTATATGGCTTTCCATATGGTAAATTATAAAAAGATCTCCACTTTGTATTGTCATAAAAAGAATCTAAATAATAAAAACAGAAACAGTAAATATATAAGAAGAAAATAGAGCAGACTTATCTATGGAGTTGTTACAGGAAGTAATCTTTTAACAAATTTCTAACAGAAAATAAATAATTGATACATTTGCCTAAATTAACACTTGCAACTTCTGTAAGATTAAAGGTACATAAACAAAGTTTAAATGTAAGCAAGCAAGCAAACAAACATATCCTGAGAGGAAATATCACAACATGTAGAGAACAAATTAGTAACCTAAATTTATGTAAAGAAAACCAACAAATTGAAAAGACACAATTCCAAGAAAAAGTAGACAGAAGATTGAAAGGAAAAATAAGATAAGAATATGATAGACATATGAAAAGATGTTTAACCTTTCAATGAATCAATTTAACCAACAGCAAGTTACAATCCTTGACCCATTTGATATGTATTGGACATGCATCTTGGAACCTTTTTAGTTCCTCTCCATCATCTCCTTCTTTCTTTCTGGACAAGCAATGTTTATTGAGAATTCACAGAAGCACACTTACCTTTTAGCCACTGGCATACCAAACAAAGCAAAATTTTGTTGAAACTTTCGTTCATACTGTGGCTACCTCTCACCCTTCAGCTTTCAGTCTCAGAGGAAATGTTCTGATGTGGGCCAAGAGATATTGTTTCCCAGGTGGCCAACAAGGGGCCAGATCATGCTTACTGTAAGTTAAAGGGATTAGCTCCTGGTGGGGTGAGCTTCAGCAAATAGAGAAATGGAAGTGAAATGGAACCATAAAGATAAATTTGTCCTTTCCTCTGGGCACTGCTCCAAAGTGTTCTTTTTAGCACACCTTCCAAGTGAGTAATGATCATATCAACTGAGTGCCTTGCTCTTCTTTAAGGCTGGCGACAAAGAGAGGCCAGCATCCAGCATCTTAATGATTGACACTGTGTTGCTTTGTTTCTTTTCTTGGTTGTTCCCACTTGCAGCAATGCCACTCTTCAGACATGTTTATTCTTCTCAGAGCTTGCTCCTACCAAACAAAATGTCACCTTTAACCTCTACCTCAGACAGCTTTCTAGAGGATCCAGACTAAGATAATATCAAGTTTCCCTGAGGGGGTAAGGGAACAATTTTCTGAGGCTGCTGTAGTTTGTTTTCTACAAAGTTTGGTTCTTAGACAGCCTGGTAGAATGTATCAACCAGTATGACTGTTCTTTGCCAAGATCTATTAAAAATAAAACTATTTTTCCTGCAATCCTTCTATCAGATGTGCACCCTAGAAAATAAGTATACATGTACAAAAGTAGCCATGTTTAAATTGTTTAATAACAGATAAAAATTGGAAGCCATTTGAATGCCTATCTGAAATTATTAGCACACATATGATTCCATTTATGTCAAATTCTGGAAAAATGAGCAATAATGAACAAGAAAGCAAAGCAACACTTGTTAGGAGTTAAGGGATGGGCAATGGGCTTTGGTTGCAAAACAGCACAGAGAGATTTGGGTGTTAATGGAAATGTCTTATATCATGTTTGTGTAGGTGTTCCTGTTATTATACACAATTATCATAACTCACCAAGTTGCATGCTTAAACTTGGTGGATTTCATTGCTCATAAATTATATTTTAATAAAGCTGATTTTTAAAATGAAAGAAAGAATGGTGAGATAAATATGTAGCATCTTGCTAACTTAGGTTGTCTCATTAAGCATAATGGAACCAACTCTTCTGTATAACACTTAAAATGGATACTAATATTGCATAGTAACTTACCTATTTGTTGTGTTGCTCTATTTCTGCATCTCAAGGAAAGTAATGTAAACCCAAGTATTTTATTTTTCTCAGCTTTTCTAAGGAGAATAATGATATCCATTTTTAGGGGTTTTAATAGTTAATGATTAAAAGAGGGAAATCATAAAGGATGAGTTGTAAGAGTGTATTTTGATTCTAAAGACACACCCATCAAATCCACTAAAATGTCTATAAAATAAATAAGGCATAATCCCTCGAGAGAAGAGAATAACAAATAAAAATTTTAAAACAACAAAAAGCAAAACAGGTTTCCAGAGGAGATTATGATTGAGAATTCAATTGTGACTATCCTTTGAAGGCCAGGACTGAGAGTCGGAGATGCTGTTAAAGAATTAGGCTCACTAGCCTCCAGCTGTCTATCCAGATGTCACTTTCCTATTTTCAAATACAGGTCTGAATGGCATACTTCACAATCAGCAGAATAACTACATCAAACCCTTGACTCTAGAATAAAAGCTACTATAGTAAGAAAGTCCAAGTAGATGTCCCTAGCTTCCCTAGTGAATATTTCAGGCGTGGTATGGAGCTGGGCACATACCATTGATCCATTGATCCTACTATATAACATCTAGAAGCTGCCAGCTGCTAGTGATCAGTTGACCTCTTAAAAGTGCGAATCAGATGCCAGCTTAGGGATGACACCCTGCAAGGTTGCAGCCCAATTCTTAAGGATATGAATGACCCATATACAAATGCCAATTATGTATTTTTATGTCTACATAGGTATTACATATGGGTCTGGTAACCAAGGGGTAAAAGTAGGTATGATGGTACTTATCTCACCCAGTTCAACTTGTTCTGGTAATTTGTGTTTTAATCTCCCAACTTTAGGATAAAAAGTGAGTTCCTTGGTAAAACATGTTTAGTAGTTCAGTTTCATATTTGTTGTAATATATCCGGTTTTTACAAGAGTCACACTGGTGAAGTAAATGTAGCTTTATGAAATGAAGAGGACTGTCACCTCTGTATTTTTTAATTATTTGAAGATTCTACCATATAGGAGTCATAAAACCTAGAATATGATCCTATAATTTTTTTACTCTTCTTGGATTTCAGTTTACTCATGTAGAAAATCTAAGTCTTGGATATTAGCAGTGGTTTTCAAACTGATTTTAATTAAAGTTTTACCCCTTCAGTTGAATTAAGGTGTTCAGACACTTGATTCAAGTGATTTTTATTTCTTGAGAAATAAATTTTTGTCTTTAAAACATTAGCATTGAGTTTTCTGCCTATTTTATATTGTTAGATATAACATTATGTGACTTGCAAAAATTACATCCATGATGATCGCATGGATGTGCTACATCAGTAATCATGATGTTCCCTAAGGAGCACTGGGACCTCCCGGCAGTTCACCCCATGACCAATTTTGAGGATAACTGAAACTCATGATCATCAAGGTCTTTTCCAGCTTTAAATTAAAAAAACAAAAACATGATTCTATTTGTTTCCATTTTTTCACATTTTCTTGTATCACCTGCTATACTTGTTAGTTCCCCCCAATGGCTAAATACTCCTACATATTTATTTGTGGAAATAATAATGCAAAGTCCCTATTTGAGTAAGTCACCCATTGATTTATAATCCTAAATCTTCTTTTTCCAGACAATAGGATATTTTTTTGTGAGAAATATGGGAGACATTTTTTCCCTCATACCCAGACAAAATTATTCTTAAGGTCTCTGGTCTCATTTGTATTTAGATTGAACTTTTCAGAAGCAACCTGTTTTTGAGATTTACTAAGTAAACAATTACAATAGATTGTCTTTCTTATAATGGTAATATATGTGTGTGTGTGTGTGTGTGTGTATGTAATTTTCACAATCACTTAGCTTTAAAACAGTTGAATAGATTTCTCTTAATCTAAGAAGAAAATTGTCTCAGGGTTGAGTAGAAACATAAAATGTTTATACTGAGAAAGATTTTAAGAAGTTTATGACTGAGATAAAGTAGAAAATTGTGAAAATAAATGTTCTGTAATATCATTTGCCATCTCTAATACACATCCAAACATAGATTTCACCTATCTGCCCATTGCTCTCATGTAACATGTACAAATCATTTATATTGGATCCCCAAGTCTATAGGGACATAAAACTCCATCCAGGAAATTATTTTAAAGCAACAATGAATAAGCATCTAGGCCAGGAAGTGGTTTATGTGACAGTGGAACTGACGTTTATCAAGAAGTTTTATCTAAATACTAGCTTCTGACTAAACATGTATATGGAAAGAGTAGGTCATATTAGAAACCAGGGTTCCAGTATGCTATAGTCAACCTGCTTTATTCATACTTGTCATCCTCAATCTGCAAATGACATAAACCGTGGGTGGTCTTATTATGCCCATTGGAAACTCAGATTTTGTCTGATAAGTGGCACAGTGGATGCTATAATTCTGTGATTCTGTCCATGCTAAGGCTACTTTTTTCATGTCCATTCTCATTCACATCCCATGTTTATCTATGTGTATATATTTTTGTTTAAATTTGTTGAAACAAAATTATTTTGTTTAAATTTTTATTCATTCTACTCATTCAAGATCATGGTGCATTGCACTATTCATTTCAGTTCAAGTGGTAATTATATGTAAAAATATAGATTACAGAAAATATTTAAAACCAAGATTTTAAGAAGCTTATCCATCTGTGGAAAATATAACATATTCACTGTACATTTCTTATTCATGAAGCTCTATATAGTTGCTGAGGCAGGGCCCTCATGAGGATATTCCCTAATACGGATACTCCCTAACAGAGTGTGACGCTAACTGGACAGTAATACATCAGACAACTGATACAGTTCATTCACTCATCTCTGCCTTATTATTCAAGTTCTAACTCTTGAGTCTCTTTTCCACAAATTATAAGAGATCTAATCTTTGTGGGATTAACTGCCAGGTATCCCTAAGACTGGAGCTAATAACTGATCCTACTGAAGAGCACAGAACCGCAACTTCAGTCGCCAGACCGTCACCGCATGTGCTCCAGTCTGTGCCTCAGCCCTTCAGAAGTTGCTTGGCGCAACGAGCGGGGAAACGGAGCACTTTCTAAATGCTCCTGGTAACTTGGCCTAGCATTTGCCTCCAGTCTCCACATAATTTTCTTTCTTAATAGTCCCAAATCACAGCTAGGATAAGCACCATGTCCCAGATGGAAGAATAGATGAGCATAGTACATTTCTCAAATAACCCCATCATTACACACACAATGTTTTTCTCAGTCTCCTTCTGGGAAAATCACTTCTCCTTCTTAAAAATCTCAGGCAGGGTAAAAGAGGGCCTAATAATATTAAAGAGGACACAAAATCAATCTGCATGCAGACATATGTATTCAAATTTAAAGTGACTCTAATGTTTTCTTCAAAAACAATGTTTGAGTAAGGCCTTGCAATTATTACAAAATGGGAGCTTATCACTGTGAGTTTCCCTGAATCAATGAAATGCTGGAAATTATATCCTAACACAGGGTCTGGAAATATAAATGAATGGCCAAATAATCAAACGCCAGCAGCCTTCCAAATAGCAACTGTGTATATGTGTGTTTGTGTTCATGTGTGTGTGGTAATTTGTGTTTGTATATATAACTTCATATCTGTCATATATCACTCATATATAGTAAATTAAATTTCTCATACATATATCTAGATATATTATAATTTCAATGAGTAGTTAAAAAAGAAGAAGAAATGCAGCATATATAACAGGGAGCTCTGAAGATCTAGTTGAAAGTTCCTTGAGGGAATAAATCTAAGTTGAGAACAAGAGAAGACCTGAATAATAGTTACATGGGCAATAGAGAGAGTGTTCTGTTTGGGAAAACTCAACTTTAAACATTTGCACAAATATTAATCTGGTTTTATATCAGATGTCATATGCATGAATGGGTGTGTGTGTGTGTGTGTGTGTGTGTGTGTGTCGCCACCCTATGCTGGATTATACTGAATTTCTCTATTCTTTCCTTCAGCAATATTTTCAGATCCCTACATCACATCATACAATGCACTATTTGAGAACAAAATGGCAGCAAATAAGATAGTCCTTATTCTAATGAAACTTACAGTCTCAGGGAAGAGATATTAATTTAAATGTAGAAAAACTCTGACCAGTGCTTTGAAGAAAATATTCAGGATTCTGTGTCTAGAAGAAGGACCCTGGCCTCATCTGAGGGGTTAGAAAGTCTCGACAGAGGAAGTGACACTTGTGTTGAAATCTGGAAAATAAGTGGTGGAAGGAGGTGGAAAGCTTTCTGTACATAGAGAATGTCAAGTAAAAGAGCCAAGCGGCGTAAGGAACGTAGCACTTCTGAAATCCAGTGTAGTTAAAATGCAAGTGTAAGGAAGGGATGGAGGTGAAGTGAAGCTAAAGGGGCGGGAAGGAGGCAAGCCATGCACTATGCAAGGCCTACCTGTGAGTCCTCAAAACCTGTCCTCCCTCTCTCAGAAACCTATTCTTGCTCCCCTGCGGTCCAGTCCATGGCCGGCATCCCATGGGTGCTTGAGGTGTATGTACCCTTTTGTTAGTATGTATGCTTCTTCAGTATGTACCTATTGCTGACATAAGTGGATGGTATCATCATACGGATTTTGTCACTTTTTGTTCATCAGTCAGCACAGTGTGTTTAAACCCAACAATAATACATGTACATCTCATCTACTACTTCTAGCTACGGGTGGTACTCATCCCATCATTTGTGCATTTCAAATACTTTACCTGTGCACTCCATTAAAGGTGGATATTCCAAAATCCTTTAACTTCCTGTTACCATAATTACCACTTATTAAATATCCATGTTTTGGTCCTATCATGAATATGTGTGAGACATTTTTTAAATTAATTCTTTAAACTATATGGCTAAAATAAATTTCTGGGTAATAGAATATGGTAAATTGCATATACAACCACGAATTCTTCCTCTTCCTTTTACCCATGCTTTGTAAACAATTCGTATCATTCTCCAACCCCTCCACTCCATGCTAGCCTTGTGGCTTGCTTTGATTAATGAGACAATAACAAATGTGATGCTCAAACTAAGATTTTTAAAGATTTTATAAATTGGGGATTGCTCTAGTGATGTTTTGGACATTTTGCCATATGAGTGACCCTAAACTAGCCCTATGGATTATGAGAGATATATGGTCTAATATAGAGAGTCATCCACTCACCCCAACTGGCAGCAAGCCAACTCACAGAGCAGAAAAGAATAAATGACCCACAAGTGGTTGCAGATATATGAGTGAGCTCAGCTCAAAGTACCAAAGGGAACACCCAACTGAATCCAGTTCAGTTATGAACTAAACAAGGATGCTGTTTTGAGCCATTGTTTTGGGTATTTAATTATTTTTAATGCAATGATAGATAATTGATACAGAATTGGGTACCAGAAAGTGAGGTGCTAGTATAAAAAAAGCCTAATATATGGGGAAAAACAAAAAATATGATAAGGAAACTGCAACGCAAATTGAACATGTGGCAAGCCATGATATATAGTAGAGTGATTAACTCTAACACCTGTATTAACTTGAAAATTAGAAAGTGTACCTAATGAACTGGTGGAACTTTGCAAGGTGATTTTTATGCAGAATATTGAAATGTTGGTTGGATTCTTTCTACTGCCTCTGTTAAGGGACTGGAAGAGAAAGATGAGTTAAAATCAATTTCTTGGTCTCAGCACTGCTCACTTTTTGGGTTGATAAGTCTGTGTTCTGGGGGGTTATCCTGTTGTTTAGCAGGATCTCTTTTCTCTACCCATTAGAGGCCAGTCACACCCCCATCGCTAGTTGTGACACCAGAAATGTCTCCAGACATTGCAAAATGTACCCTAAGGGGGAAATCACTACTAGTTGAGAACCACTGAGCTAAGTAAAGAATTTGTCAGTTTGTAAGCAGATTTTAGAGAGAATATTGAAGGCCTTACAATTACTGGATTGGAAAATAAAAATATTTCTCATCCCCAGTCTTACTAGCCAGGAAAAGATTCATAAAATGAAGCAAGGTTTGGCCCCATAGATCATATTAGGGATGTATCTGTGAGATCCTGTGATAAGACCCTTGAGTATTTAAGTGGTACCTTGTATACTTTCTCTGCTAAGCAAGAGGTTATCTCAGAGTCTAAGAGTCTTACTCTAAGAAGTCCAACATAGGGAAGCTGTTATATAATGAGTTACAAGAAATACATATTTGGCCACTCATATGACCAAATGTATATTTCCCAGGCATATTTGGTCTTCATACACAGTTCCTGAAAACACTGCAAAGTCTTGACAGTGAAACAGGTATTTTGTCATTTTAATGAGAGATTTTTGGACCCCCACCGAAGGGCAGAGGCTGGAGGCTGAATCAGCCAATGGCCAATAATTTAGTCAATCATGACTATACAATGAAGCCCTCACAAAACCCATGAAAAGAGCTCTGCTCTCTCTCTCTCTCTCTCTCTCTGCTTTGCCTTCTCTGCTCAGTTGGATGCTGCTTCTTGGTCAGAGAGAGCTTCTGTGCTTGGGGAACCCCAATGCCTCCATGTGCCACCGAACCAGGCCCCAAGTTCCTTGGGGATAGAAGCTCCTTTATTTGGGACCTTGCTCTATGTCTCTCTTCATCTGACTGTTAACTTGCATCCTTCATGGTATCCTTTATTAAACCGATAAATGTTAAGTGTTTTCTTGAGTTCTGTGAATCACTCTAGCAAATTAATTGAAATTAAGGGAGAAGTCGTGGGAACCTCCACTCTGTGGCTGGTAGATCAGAAGCACAGGTAACTGGCTGGGGCTTGCCACCTGCACCTGGAGTTGGGGATGGAGGGCAGTCTTGTAGGACGAGGCCCTTAACCCAGGGAATCTGGTGCTGTTTCTGGACAGATACCATCTGAATTGAGTTGAGTACTCCAACACCCTGCTGGTGCTCAAGAATTGCTTGATGTAAGTATGTGTGGGAAGACCCTGTCCCACATATTTACACACATTGGAATCGGGTCCGGGAACGCGAATGAAGTTATACTACTATTACTGCTGTGTATAATATTGTTACTGTAATACATACATGTAGGGAACATAAGACACCATTGCTTTTGGTGTTGGAAGAGTGGGAATCACATTTTGTATCAGAGATGTGTCAAAAGTATATCTTGAAAAGAAATGTGAGTGTTTTATTGAATGGAGTAGGTTATTTTGTGATATATAGAGCTTTTTTTCATTTTATATGAATTTCGAAAAATATTTTGATTTCCGTACAAAAACCAAACCCATTTTAACAATTTGATTACTTAATAAATTAATTTAGAGGAAATAGGCATGTATCTAATATTAAATTTTTCCATCCCAGAACATGTAATATTTACATATTTAGCATATTTTCTATACTTGAATTAAATTTGTCACCTTAAATATCTTGTGCACTATTGCTAGATTAATTCCTAGATATTTTACAATGTTTTATGCTGCTGTGAATGATGTCATGTTTTTCATAGTCTAGCAACTGAAGAGTACTTATCACTCTGTGAATTGCATTTGCTTATTTTTGGAGAAATGCTATTGAGTTTTATAACTTGATCTGATATCTGTCAACCTTGCTGAGTTATATCTTATTTACTTTAACAATTTGCTGGTTGTTATTTTATTGGCTTTTCAAAGTAAATGACATCATCTGCCAAAAATGAGAATTTTATCTCTTTCATTCTGATTCCTATAGCTCCAAAAGTTTATATTTTATTTCATTTTGTTTATTTATTTTGTTTTAAGTTATTTCATTGAATAAATCTTACATTCCTGTGTCAATTAGTGACAGTGACAATAGATATTCTCCTGATTCCCAAACTTCAAGACACTGATTCATTTTTTTCTTCATTAAGGATTCTGTTGCCAGAAGTTCTGGTATATAACTTTGAACATGCTGAATAAATATCCCATATACATAGTCTCCTAATATTTATTGCCATAAATAAGATATAAAGCTTCATCAGCATTTTGCTCTTTATTGATTTGTCATAGTATACTTTAATTCTATTAATGTGGTGATTTATTTGTATATATTGTCTAACATTGAACCATTCTTGCATTTCTAGCTGTATTAGCTTGGGCTGCCATGAGAAAATAAACAGACTGGGCAGCTTAAACAATAGACATTTCCTTTTCTCACAGTTCTGGGAGCTAAGAACCTACTACCAAGGGGCTGGCAAATGTGATTTCCATTGAAAGCCCTCTTCCTGCCTGCACATGACTGTCTTCCTTCGTCTTCACATGGCCTTTCCTCTGCACATGTGCACATGGAAGCTCTGGTGTCTCTTCCTCCTGTTGCAAGGACACCAACTTTGTGGGATGAGGACCTCACCTTTAAGATGTCATTTTGTCTTACCTCCCTAGAGGACCTGTGTCCAAATACCATCACATGGTGAGGAACGGAGTGTAGGGCTTCAACATAAGTATTTTGGGGAAACACAGTTCAGTCCATAGCACTAGCTAAATCTTATTTGATGGTGTTATATTTTTTAAGATAGCAAGATCTGATTCACCAATATTCCATTCATAATTTGATAATTTCATTTATAACTTGTCAATGAAATTTGCTTATACTCTTCTCTTCTTTTATAGTCCTTACCTGCTTTTTAGATTTGATTATCCGTCCCTCATAACATTCCCTGAACAACATTTTTGTTGTTGTTTGTTTGTTTTTAATTGCGAAGTTTTTATGAGGTAGAAATTAGCTATTACTTGAAAGTATGTAGAAATTTCTCAAAAGAAGTCAATGGTGCATTTTTCTTTTTATTCTTTTTTTGGTTTTGTTTTGTTTTTGAGAAACTTCTGAATTTCACTTCAGTTTCCTTAATATTTGTCTATTTAAGTATTATATTTCTTATGCCATTTTAGCAGTTTACACATTTCTACTAATAAGTTAATTCATTGAGTTTATACATATATAATGTTTATTACTTCTGAAATATGTATTTCAATTTAAAAGTATTATTTTAGTGTCTTTAATTATTTGTGCTCTCTCTTTTCTTTGACTCACTTCTTTTCCTCTTTCTATTTATCCTTACCAAATTCAAAAATTAGTAAATGATCAGTTTCACATGTGATAAAATACTTGTATATAAAATATACAAAGTATTTAATAGTCACAATAAGAAAACAAAAACCAAACTAAAAGTGGGTAAAAGTTCTAACCATGTATCACACTACAGAAGATATGCCAGTGGCAAATAATCATATGAAAGATACCCAACAACTATTGTCATCAGGGATTTTCACATTAAAACAACAAGATACTACTACATGCCAAATAAAATAGCTAAAATAAAAACAAAATGACAACACCAAATTCTGGCCAGGATGTGGAGCAAAAGGGACTCTCATTCATTCCTGGTAAAAATGTAAAAAGTAATGCCACTTTGGAAGACTGATTAATACATTTTACAAAGCTAAATATTGCCTTATATGATCCAGCAATTATGATCCTAGATATTTATCCCATGGATTTGCAACATTATGTTCACACTAAAATCTACAAACATTCTATGGAAATATTTATAGCAGCTGTATTCATAGTTACTCAAAACAGGAAGTTACCAAGATGTTCTTTAGCAGGCACTAACAAAAATAAATATATAAGAAACAAATAATTCCCATGGCTTAGCATAATACAAGTTTATCCCTTACTCATGCAAAGCCAAAACAGATTAGCAATAATTATATTGTCTGGTGATTTAGAGATCCATGCTCACTCCAACTTGTGATGCCATCATCTTGCCATTATCAACATCATTTTACATGTGTTTCCCAGGCAGGAAAACAAGAGGTGAAAAAGGTACATTGGTTTCTAATTGTCTTGATTACCATATGATACACAATATTTCTGTTCTCCATTGTGGATAACTGTTGAATGGCCTGAAACCTTCCCAAAAAATGGTGGAAATTATAGGAGGGTACATAGATTATATGCTTAGTCTAAACTCTGTCATGTGAACTTAATTAGTATGTAAGACTCCTGAATATATTCAGTAGACATATCTTGTTTTGTGGAAATCTCATTAGAAATGCCTAAATGCCACTTATAACTTGATCTTTGTAAGACCACAGAGGCATATGTTAAGAAAATTTTGGGGAAGGATTAAAGATGGCAGCGTGAGAGGTGAGACAGAGGCTTCCTCCTAAAACCACATATAATACGAAAATATAACTAGTACAAGTAATCCTGAAAGAGCAACAGGAAAGAGGGCTGCGCCAAACTGCATACACCTGGAGAAAAGAGCAGACCTCATGGAACAGGGTAATGTACCAAAGCCGTGGCCTGGTGGGACCCAAGCCCTTCCCCCACCCTAGCTCTCCAGGGAGAGAAAGAGAAACAGAGCAGGGAAGGAGTGGAGGCCTGGGACTACTGAATACCTAACTCCGGAGATCTGATCTGGGAGCACAAACCTACATTTCATGGTGTTTTCATGGTCTTCCAGGGGATTGGAAAGATAAGATAGGCAGAATACCTGGAGAGACTAAGATTCCAGATGCTTGTGGAAAGTAGGGATCCATATCCAGCTTCTCTGGGACAAAAAAAAAAAGGCAAGCAGTCTGAGAGACTTCCTAACAGCAAGAGGGGTGCTAAATGGGCAAGGATTGCACAGAGCGTATTGCTCAGGAGAAAGGACAGATAGACAAAATTCTCTGGGTGCACTCTGCTCAGCAGGTTGGGAACTTTGACGATCTTCAGGAGCTCCAGCTCCCTGGCTGGCTACAAAGCTCCAAGGACCCCCCTCCATGATAAGCAGCCTACTATGCCTTTCTCCCAGCCAGCCCCACCTGGCTCACAAACCAGCAAACCCTACCCTGGCATTAGGCCAGCCAAAGGGAAGCCCTGTGTATGGCAACTACAAACACAAAGCATAGAGGCTTATACCTGTGTGCCCGGCTCACTGGTTCAGGCAGTGGAGACAGGCATAGCAGCCTGGAAGCAGGAAACATCCCTTTTCTCCCCACAGGCACCAATACAGCTCCCCTACAACCCCTGACATTGCTCCAGGGGCTATATAGCTCCAGAGAGTAGAGCTCCTGGGCACTAGAGGGCGCCATATACAAATATGAAACAACAAAGGGACCTGGTTCAAAGTAAAATTGTGAATATGAATACAACCACCCCTGAGAAAAATTCTAATGAAATAGACCTCATGAATCTGCCTAAATGGGATTTCAAAATAGAAATTATTAACATGTTCATGGAGGTACAGAAATATATTCAAGAACTAAGGGATGAATTCCGGTCAAAGATCCAATCATTATGAAACACAGTATCAGAAATGAAACATACAATGGAAAGTTTTAAAAGCAGATTAGATACAGCAGATGAGATGATAAATGAAATGGAAATTAGAGAAGAGGAATACAAAGAAGCTGAGGCACAGAGAGAAAAAAGGATCTCTAAGAATGAAAGAATATTCAGAGAACTGTGTGACCAATCCAAACGGAATATTCGCATAATAGGGGTACCAGAAGAAGAAGAAGAGAGAAATAGGGATAGCAAGTGTCTTTCAGGAGGAAATTGCGAAAAACTTCCCCAATCTGGGGGAGGAGATAGTCTCAGGCGATGGAGGTGCGCAGATCTCCCAACACAAGGGACCCAAGGAAGACAAGACCAAGACATATAGTAATTAAAATGGCAAAGATCAAGGATAAGGACAGACTATTAAAAGCAGCCAGAGAGAGAAATAAGATCACATACAAAGGAAAGCCCATCAGGCTATGATCAGACTTCTCAACAGAAAACTTACAGGCCAGAAGGGAGTGGCATGATGTATTTAATGCAATGAAGCAGAAGGGCCTTGAGCCAAGATTACTTTATCTGGCATGATTATCATTTAAATTTGAAGGAGGGATTAAACAATTTCCAGATAAGCAAAAGCTGATTGAATTTACCTCCCACAAACCATCTCTATAGTGTATGTTGGAGGCACTGCTATAGACGGAAGTGTTCCTAAGGTTTAAGAGCTGTCACCAGAGGTAATAAAACCAAAGTAAAGAAAGTAGAACAGTTAATTACTAAGCAACTGCAAGATTAAATCAACTATCCCCAAGGGATAGACAAAGAGTGCAGAATATTATACCTAATATATAAAGAATGGAAGAGGAAGAAAAAGGAGGAGAAAAAAAAGATCCTTTAGACTGTGTTTGTAATAGCATATTAAGTGAGTTAAGTTAGACTCTTAGATAGTAAGGAAGTTAACCTTGAACTTTTGGTAACCACCAATCTAAAGCCTGCAATGGCAATAAGTACATGCCTATCAATGATGAACCTAAATGTAAATAGTCTGAATGCACCAATCAAAAGACATAGAGTCACTGAATGGATAAAAAAACCAAGACCCATCTATATGCTGCCTACAAGAGACTCACTTTAAACCCAAAGACACACACAGACTAAAAGTGAAGGGACGGAAAAAGATATTCCATACAACTAATAGGGAGAAATAGGAGTTGCAGTACTTGTATCAGACAAAATAGACTTCAAAACAAAGAAAGTCACAAGACACAAAGAAGGACATAACACAATGACAAAGGGGTCAATCCAACAAGAAGATATAAGCATTATAAATATCTATACACCCAGCACAGGAGCACCTACATATGTGAAACAAATACTAACAGAATTAAAAGGGGAAATAGAATGCAATGCATTCATTCTAGGAGACTTCAGCACTCCACTCACTACAAAGGATAGATTAAACAGACAGAAAATAAGTAAGGAGACAGAAGCACTGAACAACACATTAGAACAGATGGACCTAACAGACATCTACAGAGCTCTACACCCAAAAGCAGCAGAATGCACATTCTTCTCAAGTGCACATGGAACATTTTCAAGAATAGATCATATCCTAGGCCACAAAAAGAGCCTCGGTAAATTCAAAAAGATTGAAATTGTACCAACCCATTTCTCAGACCACAAAGGTATGAAACTAGAAATAAATTATTAATGCAATTCCTATGAAAATACCAACAGCATTCTTCAACGAACTAGATAAAACCGTTCTGGATTTCATATGGAACCACAAAAGACCTTGAATAGCCTTAGGATTCCTGAGAAGGAAGAATAGAATAAAGCTGGGGGGAATAGGCTCCCCAACTTCAAGCTCTACTACAAAGCCACAGTAATCAAGACAATTTGATACTGGCACAAGAAAAGATGCATAGACCAATGGAACAGACTAGAGAGCCCTGATATAAACCCAACCATACGTGGTCAATTAATATAAGATGAAGGAGCCATGGACATACAATGGGGAAATGATAGCATCTTCAACAGCTGGTGTTGGCAAAACTGGACAGTTACATGCAAGAGAATTAAACTGGATTATTGTTTAACCCCATACACAAAAGTAAACTCAAAATGGATCAAGGACCTGAATGTAAGTCATAAAAACCATAAAACTCGTAGAAGACAACATAGGCAGAAGTGTCCTGAATATAAGGATGAACAACTTCTTCCTGAACGCATCTCCTCAAGCAAGGGAAACAAAAGCAAAAATGAACTCATGGGACTACATCAAACTAAAAAGTTTCTGTACAGCAAAGGACACCATCAACAGAACAAAAAGGCATCCTACAGTATGGGAGAATATATTTGTAAATGACATATCCGACAAGGGGTTAACATCCAAAATATATAAAGAACTCACACGCCTCTACATCCAAAAAGCAAATAACCCAATTAAAAAATGGGCAGAGGATATGAAGAGACAGTTCTCCAAAGAAGAAATTCAGATGGCCAACAGACACATGAAAAGATGCTCCACATCACTAATCATCAGGGAAATGCAAATTAAAACCACAAGGAGATATCACCTCACACCAGTAAGGATGGCCAGTATCAAAAAGACTAAGAACAACAAATGCTGGTGAGGATGCAGAGAAAGGGGAATGCTAGTACACTGCTGGTGGGAATGTCAGCTAGTTTAACCATTGTGGAAAGCAATATGGAGGTTCCTCAAAAAACTCAAAATACAAATACCTTTTGACCCAGGAATGCTACTCCTTGGAATTTACCCCAAAAATACAGCTTCTCAGATTCAAAAAGACATATGCACCCCTATGTTTATTGCAGCACTTTTTACAATAGCCAAGATATGGAAGCAACCTAAGTGTCCATCAGTAGATGAATGGATAAAGAAGAGGTGGTACATATACACAATGGAATACTATTCAGCCATAAGAAGGAAACAAATCCTTCCATTTGCAACAACATGGATGGAGCTGGAGGATATCATGCTCAGTGAAATAAGCCAGGCGGAGAAAGACAAGTGCCAAATGATTTCCCTTATTTATGGAGTATAACAACAAAGCAAAACTGAAGGAACAAAATAGCAGCAGATTCAGAGACTCCAAGAAGGAACTAGTGGTTACCAAAGGGGAGGGGTGTGGGAGGTCGGGTGGGGAGGGGGGAGAAGGTGATTGAGGGGTATTATGTTTAGTGCACATGGTGTGGGGAGTCACAGGGAAAACAGTGTAGCACAGAGAAGGCAAATAGTGAATCTGTGGCATCTTACTGCACTGAAGGACAGTGACTGCATTGGGGTATGGATGTGGATTTGATAGTGTGAGTGAAAGTAGTGACCACATATCAATAATACCTTAAAATTTTTTTTAATAAATAAATAAATTACAAACCAAAAGAAAAAAAATTTTATCAGTAGTACAGACTCAATTTTTAAATAGTGAGACATATTGCTCAGTGAAAACAATATTATTTAAATATCAGTACTAAGGGTAGAAGTCAATTCTTTAATCTCTCTATTGCCTCAATTTGCTTTACTTTTTCTTGACTCATTATATGTTAAAATATTTTCCTCCTTGTTTCCTTGTTTATTTTCTGACACAAATACTACACTGAAATCTCCATGAAAGCAAGATCCTTTCATGTTTGCTTCTGAACTCTTGCAAGCTAGAATATGACACATTATAGTAAAAGATGCTCATTAAAAAGAAAAAGTTTAATGAGTAAGTCACTATATCTTTATTTCTAACTCTAATATATCAATTTCTTTTATCATCACCTAAATTCAGGGTAAATAATTTGCATATAACATGTCAATTATGATGGTAATTCTTATTTTGTTATAAATATTAACTCAGAAGTAAACCAAACTCCTATTTGTAGAACCTCATAACTATGACAAAGATAAGAATTGATGTTACCAAACTGAAGGATATGGAAGTGCATTAGAAGCATCTCATATTAATTGATTCTATTGTTGAGTCATTAAGAGGGAATGCTCCTTCACTGAGTTGTATTTTGCTTTTATTTTGTTTTCAGTTTTAAATTTTCCACATTTGGCTCTGTATGTAAAATTAAGTTTGATGTATGAAATGTCAAGTCAACAAATATGACAATGGAAGTCATTAACATTGAACTGAGGCAGTAAAAATAAAAAGAAGCCAAAGGGAGTTATTAAAGGAAATGGAAAATGTTGGGAAGAAATGAAGATTAATGGGTCCATTCAGTGAACTCGGGTAAGAAAAAGATGATGAGGTTGATAGACAATATGGAAAAATGTGATGTTATGAGACCATTGTCAGAGTAAATCCATATTCTTCCTAGCCATACAAAATTTTCCCCAAGGACATCATCTTAAAGTAATTTTAAATTCTTAAAATCCTCAGGTCTGATAAGACATCAAAGGAAGAAGTGTTGTCTCCAGTAAAGATACCCTTACTGTTCAAGAGAATATTTAAATATCAGTACAGATTCACTATTTTTTTTCCTTAAGAGTGTAACTGAAAGAACATTTATATTTATTCCCAAATATATAGTAACATTTTTGGAATGGAGAGGCATTGTAGTTTAACACTTAAGAGAACCTGATCTTAATAGACTCAGATTGTTTGATATGACTCCTTGATCTGCCACTTTCAAGTTGTATGACTTTTGGCAATTACCAGAACATTCCGTGTTTCAGTTTTACCAATCTTAGCATGGAACAATATTAGTTTACACCTACTGTGTTTACTATGATGATTAAATTAAAAGATATATGTAGAAAGTGTAAAATAGAGCCTAGAACAAAGTAAGACCTTAAGATTTTATTATTTTGCAAATACATCTCAAGACACAATAAGCCAAGAAATAAAAATAAAAACAATGACTAAGTAGGGAAAATGATTATTTTTCTTTATGTTATTGGTGATAAATGCAACAAATGAGGGCAAACTGAAATCATTGCTCATTTTGTTGTGTGCTAAGAATTATAGAGCATTCAGGGATCAAATCAAATAAAGGCATTGAGTCAGAAGTTCCACTATAATGAAAGAATATGAAAATACTCTTCACCATTTTGTTCCAGATATCACAACATATATTACTGAAATAATCATTATTCTAAAACAAAATTGGTTTAGAATTGTATCTCAAATCATTCCCAAATCTTCACAAGTAGTGTCTTTATTTAAATATTGTTTTTACATTCCCCAACTGTATCAACTTGTAAATTACCCTCATTTTGTCTCCCAGATGTATTTTTCTTCAAAAAGCTCTTCAAAGCCTATCTAGATTAATCAACAAGGAAAACAGAGCAAAGATCAAAGGACGATGGAAGACATTTAATGAATGCTTTAAAGAGCTGTTAGTGAAGCTTAAAAGTTGATCACTAAAATATTAAAATAATTTTGTAGCCTATCATTTGTTTTCTGGAGACAATTTTTAAAAATTGCCTAGAACCCTTTAACAAGCATCACCAAAATTGATTAATGATGTAAATCAAATGAAGCAAGAATGTTCTAAAAATTGTTAAATGTTTGAAATCTTATTCACAGGAACTTAGTATTGAAAAGTATACTGAAATGAAAGTGTCTAAGAGATGGTAGTAAAGAATAAAGTAATAAAGAAAGGAATACGAAAAGGAGAAAATAAAAGTATTGGAAATAAGAAAAAAAATTGGAACAGCAAGGCAAGTAGTGGGAAGAGGAAGGAAAATAAGAGCAGTGGAAACAGGAAAAAAAGAAAGGAGAAAAACAACTCTTGGAGTTGTTTGCATGGAAACTGACCCCCTCACAGATTGTTTTCATTGTAAGGCTTTTGAGTTAAAAAAAAAGAGCTAACGTTAAATTTTAAGGTATTCTGAAGTTCTTTGGATTCATAAACAATGTTTATTCTTGTCACATAAAGATTTATCAGGGAGAATGTCACTATCTCCATTCCAAACAAACCCCAAAGAGTTCACATTAAAGTTTACTCAGTGACACCAGCACAAATATACAAATTATGACAAAGGAGTAAATTGACAGATATTGTATGCAGTATTTTGTTTTGAAAAATTAATATACATTTGAAGACCATTTATTACTTTCCCATGTTGTTTTCTAATTTATTTTTTATCTAATTTGCCAAAAAATGTTATAATTAAAGGATATAGAACAAAACCTCCATCAGTAAAAGTATAACTATAGACAGCAAGGTTTGTACCAAAGACACCTTAACTTGATACATAGGCACAGATAAAAATCAAATTTTATGTCAGATTCTGTGTGTTTGTATGTGCATGTCTCTAAAAAAGGGAATGTTTGAGCTACTCAATTCTTCTCATATTTCAGCTTATATTTTTTGATTCCCTTTGTTGGATCAGACAATTTACTGTATGAGAATAAAATGACAAAAAAAAGATGTCTTATTCTAATGAAACTTACAGTCTAGAGGAAGAGAGGGATATTTAGATGTAAAATACCAAAAATCAGAAGGGCAATGAAGGAAATATGCAGAGTTCCATGAGAGTCTGTAAGAGAATACAGACCTACCATGAAGGGGTAGTGAGTACTACAATGAGAAAATTACATTTCAGTAGAGATTTGAAGGATTAGGGGTGAACAGGCAGGGGAGTGGCATACAGAGTGGAAAAGTCCAGGCTTTTAAGGGCCATGGCAATTCTGTGGAATTGAAAGGAAGTCAGTGTGGCTAAAATGCAGATACATGGTAGAGATGGAAGCCAAGCTTAATAGGTTTGAAGAGATCATTCTATATGCATTTATTGATGGAATAATTTGTAGAAAACTGGCATCTTAAAAAATAGAGTTTACTCATACATGATCCATTATCAGTCTATTTACTGAGGTCTTCATCAATCTTTTTTTTTTACATACAATGCAGATATTTTAGCTCTGATGATTTAAAGGAAAAACTGATTTTTACACGTATACATTATATCCAATAACTTTGTTAAATAAATAAATTTGTGAAGTGATATCTAATATGGATATTATTTATCTTTTTATTAAAGTTGTATTTTCTTGTGTTTTGTTATGTATTTATCCTAATGCCATTGATTTATCATAGAATTAATGTAGTTGCAGGACTTGTAATAACAAAATATCTTCCTCACTGCTTTTGGGCAAGCCACCTGCAAATCTAGGTGGGTCTGTTGTCCCTGGCAGATGTTCTTAGAAGTAAACCGCTAGTCCTCAATTTTAATTAGTGGGCTTATGTATTATCCCCACACTTCTTTTTCCAAATATAAACTAAGCAGAGAACTGAGCATTTATCCAGAAATCTATTGTAATGCAAATAGCTCTGGAAAATTTCTCCACAAAATGGAAAGAAAACACACCTCAGTGGTAAACATTTGATTGCATTAACTAGCTGCTTTAACTTTCTTTTTCACTTTGTGGTTTGCAACTTCTAATGTATTGGTGTTTTAAATTATCATGGAAATTTGACAATGAAAACTGCCCCAGAGAGAAAACAAACCAGGTTTTGATTTTTTTTTAAGAGAAAGAATAAATGACTATCATTGCCCAATAAGATCGTGACTTACTAGCTATATTATTTGTTGTGAAACTTAAAGCTTGTGACTCATAGATAAAAACCTAAAAGCTTTGTGATGGCTTCAAGATTTCTTTTCTTATTATTCCAACTCATTGAGAATAAGAAATGTTCATCATCTAGCACTGCAAGTTAAGGGTTCTTTTAAACCCAAGATGCACATGCAACCCATTATTTTACTTTATCATTGCTATTATTTAAAGCTTAATTATAGCAGCTCTTGCTGGCAGCATTCTATTATAGGCAGTTTTTCAGGAGTTTATGACTCAGTGGTTTAAATCCACATAAGAACAAAAGAGCACACAAAGTTGCCAGCCTGTATTTATTTTGTTTTCTATAAAAAAGAATTAAATGGGTTAAGTTTTTTTTAATACAAATAGCACAGGAAATAAATGAATATATGAATTAATACACACTGTTCAAAGATCCATACTTTATTGTCACAGAAAATGAGACAGATTAATTTTAAAATATGAATATTTTTCTTGCTTAAATCCAGTCTTTAACTGCAATTCTATGTAACTAAATTTTAAATCATTGTAATTACTATGATTATTAATAGTAATTCTAAAAATACCATTTTGCACAATATTATACCCCTAACATATATTTAAAAGGACATTGGATAGACACTGGTTGAATCACTGTTCATCAGAAATAGTTGAGATCTTTATAAAAAGAGATAGAGGAAAGCTGAAGGTAGCTTGTAATTTTGTAAATCAAAACATTGGTTAAATATACTGAGAGAGCTGTATATAGATTGTTTTTGAAAATCATGTTTTCTGCTGTATGAAAAAAGCCACATTTATTGATACAGTATTTTCTAACTGCCACTTAAAAATGTGGCAGAATAATTAAGAAAAATGCAGACACTCATTATTATGATATACAATGTGGTATAATGTTTCTGGCTGGGATGCATTACACAGGATAATAATTGTTGATGGTATTAGAGGTATTCACCTAGTCTCACTCAAAATGTTGTTGCTAGGATGACAATCTAGCATAGTCTATGAAAACCCTACAAAATAAAGACAGTGAAACACACACACACACACGCACACACACAAAGGCAAAGCTTTAGAAAATCTGACCAAAAAAAAAGAGAAAGAGAAGACACAAATTACTAACATGAGTAATAAAACAGGTTATATCACTGCAGACAGTGCAGACACTGAAGGGGTAATAATGGAATAATAGTGCCTGTATATGGCCAAAATGGACAATTTAGATGAGAGGGACCAATTCCTTAAAAAGTACAAACTAATGCAATTCATCCAATATGAATAGATAATTTTATTGCCCTATAGTTATTAAAAGTTAAAAATTAAACCAAAACATTAATACAGAAACAAAAGTAAATAAGCCTACAAAATTCTATAGAGTTAGAAATGTTCTTTCAGAGATATTTCAGAGGTTTTCAGCAGTTGAATAAATTGAATCTGAGAACTTTAAAAGAATTATTTTTCTTGCATTTGCTTTGGAATTTTATATAATTACAGAGCATAATTTCATATTCTATGTCAAACTTCACTATTACTGAAAAAGTATCAGTTGATCTTTAGTTGTGCCAATCACAACTGAAAATATACCAGTGTCCTTTAATTTATTACTCAAGAGAAATTTTTATAAGCACTTCAGTTTTTTTAAACATATCATAATCAACATTAATTTCATGAATTTTCTTTTGGAAAGTCAAATCACATTGGCAACAATTTAATCAAATATTTGAAGATTCAACCATTTATATAAAATCAAAATGATCAATAAACCCAAATCAGAGAACAACATATCTATAAATACATTAACTTAAGGATTAAAAGTCATAACACACTCAAGACAACCCAGATGTTGCACTAAAAATGCAATATCCATTATAAAATGTGCAGGGATTCCTAATATCTGTGAATGCACATGCATATAAGAGCTTTACAAGATTGCCAGGCATTGCGCAACAGCTGGTCTAAGCAGAATGCTGAATAAAATCTTTAGTTAAATTTAACTGTGTGCTATTTTTTTAAGGAAATGAGTGTCAAAGTCTGCAATGCTAATAATTCTCTTAGTAGATTAATAGTGATTAACTCTGTCTTAACTAAAGTGAAAAATCTGTGATTTCATGTCATTGCTTGTGACAACTGAAACAATTTTCATTTTTGCATCATGTCTCAGTCCTTTTGAGATAAATTCTTCTGGGCTCTCACAGGGACAACCTACCTTAGGATCCACATGGGAAGGCCTTTTATATTATATTTTGGAGGCCTAGATGCTGGCAAGATCACACAAGTGGGAACTAGTCAGAGAGTTCTTGTTCAGCAGGGAGAATTAAGGGGTTATAATGTGGGAGAAAGGCTCTGCCTTCATTTCATATTACCTTGGTCTTTTGGTCTTCTAAATGCTGACCCTGGAAATACAGTGGGTATCAAAGATGATAATAATAGCACAAAATATAGCTCCCACCATGTGCCAGCACTGGACTAAATATATATATAAATGTAATTTAATTTTCACAGCATCCCTATGAAGAAGTAATCATAGTTTTTATTGTTATTTTTGAAAATCTGTACTAAGGGACAGAGATATTGGCTCTTGTGACTTTCATAATTAAACATTTTAAATTACATATGTTAGGGTGTATGCGGTTGTACATTTGTTCTTTGTTTCTTCTCCAAGACTTTTATCAGTTGGGCAGAGGTGGTTGGCTCAACTCTAATAATTTGAAATGCCTTCTCTGTAGTATGTGTCTGTCTCGGAGAAATCTTAACCAAGTCAGATATTGTATTCACCAGTCTCATATGTTCTCCCCCTTCACCACCTTTTAAACGGGTGGGCCACGTGATATATTATATTGATAGATCATCAATAGAATGTGAGCAGAATTGATATAAGACTCATCTAGGTCAAGAGAGTTGAGCAGTTTAACTGTCCTCATTCACTCATTCCCTGTCTCCTAGCTGTGTGCAGAAGATTCGGAGGCCCAAAAATGTAATGGAGCCACAGAACAGAAAAAGTTGATTCTGCTTTTTAATGCTTCTGTTTACTTTTGGTTGTTATAATGACTCTTCTTGTTTTGTGATCTTTCATGATGAGCTGTACTTTATCAGGATTTTATAGTGGTTGAAAGTGCTTTCAGAGAGGATTAGCATGTCCCCACTAAGATCCTGGGGATATTATCAAAACTAAGACCTCTTAAAATCAAATTATCTCAGATTGTTTCAGACCCTCCAACACCAATCCAGTGTGAAGCCTTGTTTATAATTTTGAATTCATAGAGAAGGATGTTTTTCCCCCTCAATCTGAAGGTTTATGATATCACATTTAATTACCATCTCATTGTGTAGAATGCATTTTGTTTTCCTTGATCATACTTCCATTGAAAGCTTTGACGATTGTAGGTTCATGTGTTATGTATGGCTCTGCCTTCTGGCTTTCCATCTTTTACAGGCCTCGGGCTAAGGTTGTCTTTTTCATGTCCCTTAACATCAGAAATTCTGCTTAGCACTCTGTATTTTAGTATTCTGCTATGTCATTGACTTGTTTGAAAGATCAGTTAATATTTAAAGTGACAATTTTTTATTACATGTATATGAGATATGTAATATACATAATACTATAGAATAAAGCATTATATGTAATAAAGCATATGTAATACACACTGTTATAGAAATTATGAAGGATTGTCCATTTTTTAACAATATTTATGTTATTACATTGGATTACTTTTTGCCATTTGAAATGTTAGTCTTTTGTAATATCACAGAACATTTTAGGTAATGCTTCATTTACTCAAAATGCAGCCAAGTATTAATTGCGTCCCTACTAGGTTTGTGGCAGGCTTTGGCTTTGGAGTGATTTGTGGTTCTTAAATCTAAATAATTAATGTGTGATGCCTTCATAAAAACTTACATGAATGACTAAAACTATCTTGAATATAAGAAGTTCAGAATGAAGTCCAGTGTAAATTATGTATGATCTGATACAAGTTTGATTACATATTTAATCTCAGCATTTTCTTTACTTGAATGATTTCTTATCTTCCCTAGTGTCCCTGCCTGTGTATGTCTCTTCCTAGGAATTAGAGAATAAGCTTAAACTTACTGCCAAGAGCAAAGGAGAAAAGTTTGTCCTATTTACTAGTGCTCTCTGAGACCTATTTATTCTTTTTTCCCCCAAACACCTAATAGGAACCTAACACTATTTTCAAAAATGAATCTATCCATTGTCTCATCTGTGCTCACACCATCAAACTTTTGTTTAGTAATAACTACTAAAAATCTGACTTGGTAAAGAACTAATAAATTCAGATAATTATGAACCTTATTTCTGATTATTTATGAATAAATATTCTATTTTAAAAAGTTTTAACTATGTAGTTAATAGTTAAATGCATTAAGTTCATTTGTCTGAATTAAAGCTTTCAAATATACACACACACACACACACACACACACACACATATATATATATATCAGTATGATAAAATGATGATATATGAACTCAAATATAGTTATTCACCAAAAGTGAGAAAGATATAGAAAAGTTCTCTAAAGTAACTACAACTATGTTAAACTTGATTTTTGTTGTTGCTGTTTTTACCTTGGCTGAGAAAAATAAGTAAGTTTAACTTATAAATTGTTTTCTAATGTTCTTATAGATTATTTAGCATAAATTACATGTATTGTTAGTAGTATTTTCTCAGCTTATATATAAAAGTGTTTATATAAAAGGGTTTGTAGAAATATTATCCATTTTATATTAACATTTATAAATAAAACTAAATAACTATATTGATAATGAAATAACAAGGTTATACTTATTGAAATTATGCTGATGGAAATCTTAGAAATAATTTTGTTAATGGAAGACTGATTCATTTTAAGTGTGATAGTTAGACCTTTTGACATCATTATGAATGGCTCACTACATTCCCTGGAGCTTCTTTGCAGTCTTTGACAGATAGAAGGAGAGACATGAATGTCTGCCAATTAGCCTTGGAGGAAATACAGAGGATGAATGTATTTGAGACACATTAGATTTAAAGAAAAGGGACTGATACAAGTTTTTCTTTGTCTTAAAAATTCCATTTAGTGAAATGTTACAAGAAAAAAATTTCTAAACAGGAGTGAATTGATAGTGTTAGTTATAGTTTATAAAAAATGAGACACATTAAAGAGGATCCATACATTGTATGTCTTATCAAATATGCCAGACAACTATAATTGGTAAAAATTTACCATATTATCTTCTGTGGAGTGGGGCTGGGTTAGATCATTGACTGGAAATTTGATGGGTTCTAAGTGATTCTGAATTTTCATCTGAAATTTAACAATAAGCAAAAAACAAAATCCAAGATTACTAATAATTAAATTAAGCCTACCATAATCATTCATCTTCTATCATTTCAATCCCTTATCCCTTTCCTTCTTCTTTGTCATGCACAGATAAACACACAAAGTACTCAAATTATTCTTTCAAATTTGTGCAGAGTACACAAGACCCACTCAAAAATTACAATAACATTTTCCCCAATAAAATATCCTTATTTGAACCTCCATTTCTAGCCATACTGGAGTATCAATGTTCAATTACTCTTAAACAACTTGACAAAAGGGAAAAAATGATAACAACATTTTTTAGATATTATACAATAAGAATTATGAACTGTTATCACTCAGGTTAAGTTAATGTTATATGATTGTTATGATTGTACCTAATAGTTAATTAATGGGATTCAATCTTGTGACTATTAATCTGCAGATAATAAAAAAACTCTTCTATAATTTTTAGTTCTTGTATGGTCAGTGTTAACTAATTTTTAAAAAGAAAATAATGCAAGTGGGAATTTATTAACAGTTTATTTTGCATAAAAATTCTGTATGCTTGTAATTGCTTTCATTGACAGCAAGGAAAACTTTGAGCCTTTTAGCTCCAGTGCCTATACTTCAAGTTTGAAGTATCATTGAATCAAATAGAAATATACATTTGTTAGCTTCAAAAATACCCGATGTTTTATCTGTCATTTCCTTTCAACTGTACTGAAACCAAATCATTAAACACTAACAATATGGTCATAAATAGCAAAAATAAAAAAAGTAAAAAGCAACAGGAAAAGAGGGGGAGGGTGTTGTGGAAAAGTTAGTAGAACCAATTGACCAATTGCCTAAATTGACAGCTACAGAGCACAAATAGAACATCCAGGTTGTACAAAGAACAAGGGTTTGTGTAAATACCCTGTTTATGCAACTGTACACTCACTGTACTGGCAGGTGAGACCAGTTCATTTGCCAGAATCTCTGCTTATGCCTTTTGGGCATCCTTCTGCTGCCCATCAAAGTCTGACAGCTTCCTAGTCACTAAATAGTCAGCTGCTCTCCCATTGGGTCAAAGATAGATTTTCTTTTTCAATTTTCTTAAGAATAACAATATACTAAGTAAATATTGCTATGGCTTTTACAAATCCAAAGTCCTCAGAAATGTTCTCCCAAAATATTTTTTAATGACAGATAGTACCTAAGAGTTTCTACTACAAGAGAAACCAACCACACAACAAACTTTAGAAAAGGTAAAATTTCAGGAAATACCAGTAGGAATTATTTGGTCTTGGAATATTTTCCAAAAGTAATTATCTGATTGCTTTCAGCACTCCTCTGATTAAAATTTTACTTCAAAATCATTCATATATTAAAATTCTCTTTAAACTCTTTAGAATCTGTTTTCTAACTTATTATGTACTCACTGAAAGCTTAATTATTTATATTATCTATAACCATAAAAATAGTCTTTGTAGAACTGTATACTTAAGTATACAGTTATATTATTTTAGTAAACATTCATTTGTACAAAATGATTGGGAGTCAGTATGTTCTGATTAATTTAGAAGTAACCAATATTTAAAGAATTAGAAAAAATTAGGAAATATAAGCAAGTCTTGCATGAATCATACAAAAAGTAATTCTGATTTTCAGGGCTATTCATAAGTATCTTATAACATTTTAAATAACTAAATGTTCAATGTTAGTAACTAAATTTTAAATAACTAAATGTTTAAATGTTGACATCCATTATCATTTTCTACTAAAGGGTAAAATAATTCTGTTAGAGTTTCATTTTTTTTAATTAGGTTTAGAGTTAATGGCCATTCTCTAAAAGTTAAAAGTAAGATTGTTACAGTATAAGAAGCAGTAACCATAGCAGTTTCAGTGTGTTTTAAGATGATATGGTTTAAAAAACAAACACTTACACTTAGAAATTAACTTCAGTGCCAGCCATAGAATGGAGGGTGCTTTCTGAAGGTCTATCGGTGTCAGTATGAATGCAATGTACTATTCACAGGAGTCCACAGACGACCACAGGAAACAGGCTAACCTCCTACCAGCCTCACAAAGCTTACTGAAATTAGTAGGAAATGTATACATCTCCTCAATTAATTCATATTTAGTTTAAACCATACCATTTCATTTCCTATTATCATTTTCATGCCAGAAAGTGTATATTTAGTAGCCAACTTTCCCATTTAATATAAATGAGATAAACTATTCTCCAGGGAAAGAAACAAAAGGAGGAAGTGGGGGAAAGAGAAGAAAAGAGTGAAGAGGAAGAAATAAAAATACTACTTTTAGAAAGAAGATATTTAAATCCTCAATTTGAAAATATAGGTCACTTCAGAGGAAAAAATGTTCTTGAAAGGGGCTTAGGGATAACTTATTTTTATAGGAAACAATATTTAAATTGTATTTAGGGAAGATAGTCCTACATAACTGAAAACACTCAGATGAATGTCTTTGAACTTAAAAATGTAATGGTTTAGTCATGGATCAGTGACTAGAAATGCAGAGACCACACAGTCACTTGCTTATTTGTTCCCGTCTCTCGGAGGAAAGCTTACTCCCTGGGCTCTGTCTGCTAGGATGCCTTCCTATCACATCTGAGTAGAGTTCTGAGTGGTGTTTTCACACTAAAAATAAATGAGGAATTAGACTCCAGAGACCAACTTGCTCACTCACTCTGCCTAGATTTGAGAAGCTCTGAATCATTTGTGCTGACAGGATCTTGACTTGCCCTTTTCAGGTCTAGAGTTGGTTCTCTTCTTTCAAGTGTTTTCAGATTTTTAAATCTTCTTTAAATCCCTATGGACCTAGGGGTAGTTCTGTGGTTTATAAGGGACCCTCACATGAATAAATGTGATACTGTAGGAAGTTTGTAATTTAGAGTTGGTTCAAAATGAAGTGTTTAGTATTGTTTACTATCCTTTTCAAAACTTTAATAATTGAAACCTCTAAGACAGAGTTCTTTGTTTTAATAGAATACTTAGGTAGTGTAGCATTTTTATGTTATAAGATAGTGCTCAGAATTGCTTTCATAACTTGAGATGTAAAAGAAAATAAACATGCATTCGAGGGTTGGGTCATATAGTAGGCAATACGAAGAAGTTTGCAACAATCATAGTTTTGAAAGATCCTGGATTTGTGTGCGTGTGTGTGTGTGCGCGTGTGTGTGTGCGTGTGCGTGTGCGTGTGTGCGTGTGTGTGCGTGTGTGTGTGTGCGTGTGTGAGTGTGCGTGTGTGTGCGTGTGCGCGTGTGCGTGTGCGCGTGCGCGCGTGTGTGCGTGTGTGTGTGCGTGTGCGTGTGTGTGCGTGTGCGCGTGTGTGTGCGTGTGTGCGTGTGCATGTGCGTGTGTGTGCGTGTGTGTGTGTGCGTGTGCGTGTGTGTGCTTTTTGGTGTGGGTGCTGATCTTATAGCTATTGCTTTTGACAAAGGACCAAGCTGAACATACCTTGTGACAGTACATTACCTCAGAGTCCTTATTGGATACCTGAGAATGAAGTAAAAAAGGATAACTTCAAGTAGTGATTTGTGATACTGGTGATTCAATGATTGATTCTTACCAGTTACGAGCTTGTGGTCTGAGTTCAGAGAGACCAAAGTTCAAATCCTGGCTCCAAGAAATCAGAAGCCATATGGCTCTTGAACATGTTACTTTAACTGCTTCAAGATTCATTTACTTATTTATAAATGTATAGTAATGAAGATGAAAAATCTCATAAGAACATTGTGAAACTCAAATTGCACAATGCATGTGAACTTCTAACATAGTATATGGCACATTTTTCACACTTTTTGAAATTGAGCTTCTGTTATTGCCATCAGCATAATTATTATTGATGATATCTTTTTCTCCACTATGAAATCTTACATAATAACTTCCCAGATAAGTTTCTTCATATTTGCTAACCAAGTGGAATAAAATATAGACATTAATTCCATTTTTTGTTATTTTGGGACCAGGTTACCCCATTCTCCCCACTAATATTTAGCACATTGGTAAATAACCAGTTTTTGAGGGACCGATGTTTAGCGCAGACTGACACAATGATTCATTCCATGTGTGCCGGACTTGATGCCGTTGGCTAACTATTGCATTCGCAAGAAACAGAGATTGATGTTAAGAACCCACATAACATGAACATGGGCAAAAAATATGCAAAATGGTATTTCCTGCAGGATTTTAACTGGAAAGGCTGTCATTTCTTTTTTATAAAGAGGGTGGAAAAGCATATAATTTTGGCACTGAATCTCATGCAATTATATTTGGAAAAGGAAAAGAGAGCTACTGTATTTGAGAGATTATGTTTCTCTTTTAGACGATAAAACAGGGACTCAATGTGACCCCTAGAGTAGAAAGCCTAAGGCACCCTAGTGATTTTATGGCACTGTATGGAAAATGAAGTAACTGGTTCCATCTCTGTGATTTATTAGATATTGGGTATTGAACAACATTCTTAATCTCTCAGAGCTTTAGTATTTTCATCTGTAAGATGAGGGTAGTCACATCTGACTTTGCTAGCTCACTAGAATCAAATGGGGAACTGTTGAACTGTCATAAATCAAATGAGATCAACATGTAAAAGTATATATAGTACTATATCTAATGGGTATTCTAATTATAACAAGTATGATATGGTTTTAGCAGTTTAAGAAATCAGGGTTTTAATAGCAGCATATGGACTCTAAGTTTTATGTATATGTATGTTAATATATACTTCCATCTATGCCTGTTAACCTCTGTGTTTGTTGTTTGTTTAGTTATTTGCCCAGTGTATTTTTGTACACTGGGGAATTTAGCTTTCACATCTCGCCATCAGGTTCCTAGGTACAAGACTGGCTTTAGGGAGAAGGAGTCTGGTTTTCATATGTTAACATTTGTCCATTCATGCTTCTGCTGAAATGAAGAGCATTCATATCTTCTAGCTTGTGCTCTGATAACTCAGTTTCTTAGTAATTGCTCACCATCCACATTGTTCTTGTCTCAAACCCAAGGTATATATATATATATATATATATATATATATATGCATGTACATATGTGTGTGTATGTCTGTGTGTCCGTGTATATATATATGCCTCAAATGTTGTTCTCTTGTTCTCTCTCAGTTACACGCCAGAGAACTGACAGTTGACTGTTCTTATGTGGGGAGTTCAGAATTCTGTGAGGCTGCCCTCAGGCACTTATTTACATAGACTACATACTCAATGATTTCCAGTCCCTGGTTCCAGTATGCTGTTAGGTATAGGGCTTTTCTGAAAGTGTTCATTTCCTTAACCACCCCATTTGAGTCCTTAGGAGTTTGTTTCATGTTTTCTAGTAAATAAGAAACCAGAGACCCTTTTTAAAAATATATACAAAGAAGGGGACCTCCATTAAACTACTCTCAAAATTTCCAGTTATCCTACAAGCAGACTGACTCTTGCTATTAACCCAAAAAACTCTCTCAAAAGCGTGTCTTTCCTCAAACCCTGAGGATGCAGAGTAAACTTTAAATTCTTTTTGTTCATATCAGATTTTCCTTTATCAAAGCCAGATTTCAAAATTCAAAAGTGAAATATTTTCTCTCTCAAAATCCCAGGTCTCTGTAAACCATCAGATCTTCACTTTCAAAATTCTATTCTACATTAATGGTCCAGACAGCCAGGTAGGAGATCAATTGACTTCTTTGTACTTTCTTGGTTCTTTCATCTCCTCTTTCCTAAGGTGAATGACTCTGTGTTCTTGAGACAATGGATGTCATTGGCTTTTAGTAAAAATAAGAGATATAAGGTCCATGTATTAGTTTGCTAGGGCCACCATAACAAAGTACCAGAGGCTGGGTGGCTTAAACAACAGAAATGTGTCACCTCACATTCTGGAGGCTAAAAGTCCAAAGCGAGGTGTTAGCATGTTGGTTCCCTCTGAGGGATGTGAAGGATGATCTGTTCATGCTTGTCTCCTAGCATCTTTGGCATTCCTAGGTGCCTCACCCTGACCTCTATCTTCATGTTCAAATGGTATTCTCCTTGTGTGTATGGCCATGTCCCATTTCCCTTTTGTATAAATAACAGTCATGTTGGACTGGGGCCCATCCTACTCCAGTATAACCTCATCTTAATTTATCTAGTTACATCTGCAAGGACCCTATTTCCAAATAAGGAGACATTAGGAGGTACTGAAAGTTATTCTGGAAAAAATAATAATAAAAGTAAACTCACACACCAAAAAAGATATTTGTTCTAGCTGTCAGGAAACAATGCTCCATAAATATATTCATCTTTCCTCATATTCAGAGCTTATTGACAATCTATGTAAAGGATAACTGAAGGAAAAACAAGCTGGGAAGTTCTGAGAGATTTATAGACAGTGTTCCTTGGAGCCATTCATTTACATTCACAGGGCTATAAACCCAGAGACCTTTTCCTCTCTCCAGAGAGTATTTATTCATGCTCCAAAGCAAACATCAATTTCTTTCCATCTCTAGAGAGGTAGATGTGCCAGCCACCTTATATAAGCTCCCAGTTTCATAGATTTGAGGTACTTTCCTGTGACACATACCCTGCAATATGTATAATTGACATGTGCTTCCATCCCTTCACTCTGTGGGGATTTGAAGCATAGGGACTGGCACAGATATTGTTTAAGTAATCTTAAGTCTTTCTCTGATCCAAGATACTCCTTTCTCTCTCTCTCTCTCTCTCCCTTTCTGTCTCTCTCTGTCTCTCTCTCTCTCTCTCTGTCTTTCTCTCTCTGTCTCTGTCTCTGTCTCTGTCTGTAATATAGTAATGTATATTTATGCAACTAGGGCAATATCTCAAGCTATATCATACTGGTAACATGAAAAAGCATAAATCCCATAAAGGTTTGATCCTGATCTGTGCAGATTAGTTAACCTTGATAACTCTTAAATGTAATGTAGAGAAAGAAAAATTACCAAATAATATAGAGTTTGATACAATTTAGTTAAAATACGTAAGTGTAAAGCAAAGATAGAAAATAAGCTGGCATCTTATGAGCTAAGAGCTCATAATATTTCACAAGTTGTGTTAAGATATATAATGACTAAACAATTTGCTTTTGAGATAGAATTCTTAAGACATGTTAAATACAGATTGCAAGTTAGTAACCTTAAAACATGTTAAAGATAGATGGAATAATTAGAACAAACAAGAGTGCCACATTTAAATAGAAATGAATGGAAAGATTAAGTCATAAGCTGTGATTGTGTCACCAATAAGCTTATAATTGCTCTCTCTAAATTGGCCATCTATTGGTGACTCCCATTATGTTCTCATTTGGTCCTTTATGGGCTCGGTCCAAAAAACAGCTAAAACAAGTAACTTTTCAGTAAACTAGTTATTGAGCTCTAGCTGTGACAGGACTGCTTGCCTGGTATCTCTTTGATAAGGCAAGTTCATTTATGTTGGCACCTTCATTCTATTGGGCTTTTTACTCAAATCTTAAATTTGGTCCCCATAAACAACCATCAGCTGGGACTGCCATGGCAGTCAGATATACAGATACACATAATGTGTAATCTGGAGTTCATACAGCTTGGTCTTTCATCTCATTTTACTGCTTTCCTCTTGCCTCTTGCTATATGTTTTAGTTATTTCATAAAGCCTGTGATTCAAGAATCTTGATTTGGCTTGACAGCTGTTCTATTTCATAACCTCTGGAATAGCTTCCCTGATAGTATGCTTTGAAACTTCTATTGCATAGAGAAAATTCCCCATATATCATTAAAACATAAATTAGTAATACTATGTATTATTTGTTGGACATGTTGTATTACCAAAGAAAGGGGTATGGAAGGACATACAAAATCATTAAAATGGCTATCATGAGGCAAAGGGTAGCAGAATGTATAAGGGTTCATATTTATAAATAAATTTAACTTTTTATGTATTCTTATTTCTAAGAAGAGAGATATATTACTTGAGTAATTAAAGATTAATAAGAATAATCAAAACACTATTTTCTTTTTTGGTGTGTACTGATTGTTTAAATAATCAGATTCAAGTCTTAATTCAAGACTGTGTTCTGTTATGTTTGACTGTGGTTTACATTCCATTAATTCTAGACTTTTCTCCAGAGATACTCTCTCAGTGCTGCTTCCACAGCCACACTGGTTTTCTTCTGGTTCCACATACCCGCCGTGCTCCTTCCAATTGCCTGGCCTTTGTAGATCTCCTTGCCTCTGCCTGGGACACTCTTCTGTTTACTTGTCATCCCAATTTCCTTATGGTTATCAGCTCATAGACTTTTACCTACCCTCATTTTATACTTCTAATGTATTTATAACTTGCCCATAATGCACTTTGTGATTATTTGATAAATGTATTTATTGCTTCTAGGCTGTGAGTTCCATCAGGGTGAAGATTATATATGAGTTTGATCACCATTACATTCTAGTAACAAAATACATTTCCTAACAAACCGAAGATGATCAATAAAGTAATAAAAGAGTGAGAGATCAGATGAGAAAGATGAGAATGGGGAAGACTGCCACTGAATTTAGTGACATGGAAATAATTTGAGTTTTGCGTAATTTAAACTATTCTGGACTGGTGAGATAGAATCCAGATAACTAGTGTATTGAGAAGTTGGTACTGAGGATATTAGAGCAGTAAATATATAATATTTAATTGAGAAGTTTGGTTTTAAAGGAAAAGACAAGTATTGGGGATTGCCTGAAGGTACAATGGGATTGAAAACATTTTTATAGTTATTTATCTTGTTAGTTTTAAATATGGGAGAGCATACATAATGGTATTCAAATTAATCTAATAGAGAGAGATAAATTGATGATATGGCAGCGGGAAGGGAGAATTTTTTTTAATATAATTTATTTTATTATCATTAATTTACAATTACATGTGCAATATTACGATTATTAAACTACCCCTTCATCAGGTCCCCCCCACCAACCCCATTACAGTCACTGTCCATCAGCGTAGTGAGATGCTATAGAATCACTACTTGTCTTCTCTGAGTTGTACTGCCCTCCCCGTGCCCCCCCAACATTACATCTGCTAATCGTAATGCCCCTTTTTCCCTCTTATCCCTCCCTTCCCGCCCATTTTCCCCAGTCCCTTTCCCTTTGGTAACTATTAGTCCGTTCTTGGGTTCTGTGAGTCTGCTGCTGTTTTGTTCCTTCAGTATTTTTTCTTTGTTCTTATACTCCACATATGAGTGAAATCATTTGATACTTGTCTTTTTCGGCTTGGCTTATTTCACTGAGCATAATACCCTCTAGCTCCATCCATGTTGTTGCAAATGGTAGGATTTGTTTTCTTCTTATGGCTGAATAATATTCCATTGTGTATATGTACCACATCTTCTTTATCCATTCATCTACTGATGGACACTTAGGTTGCTTCCATTTCTTGGCTATTGTAAATAGTGCTGCAATAAACATAGGGGTGCATCTATCCTTTTCAAATTGGGCTGCTGCATTCTTAGGGTAAATTCCTAGGAGTGGAATTCCTGGGTCAAATGGTATTTCTATTTTGAGTTTTTTGAGGAACCTCCATACTGCTTTCCACAATGGTTGAACTAATTTGCAGTCCCACCAGCAGTGTAGGAGGGTTCCCTTTTCTCCACATCCTCGCCAACATTTGTTGTTGTTTGTGTTTTGGATGTTGGCCATCCTCACTGGTGTGAGGTGATATCTCATTGTGGTTTTAATCTGCATTTCTCTGATGATTAGCGATGTGGAGCATCTTTTCATGTGCCTGTTGGCCATCTGAATTTCTTCTTTGGAGAAGTGTCTATTTATGTCCTCTGCCCATTTCTTAATTGGATTATTTGCTTTCTGTTTGTTAAGGGGAAGGGAGAATTTAAAGCAAAAGCTCCCAGTTGAGGTTAAAGAGGAGGGCAGTATACAGCATAATGCAGATATACTATCACGACATTTGGAGAAATGAACGTACGTAATTGTAGTAGGGATAAAAGAAGAAAGGTGTAGATATTGTGCTGGATCACTAAGGGACATCTTTTTAAAAGGCAAAGAGATTGGAAGTTGGTAGTCAGTTAAATGTTTGAAAAATATAGTGAAGTTTTACCAGTACTCACAAATAGAGAGCTAGGTTATTTTTTAAATAGAGGGATTACTATATTTAAAGTCTCATTAAGGTAAATGACCATTACTTAAATAGGTGGAGAAATATCCCCAGTGGAAAATTTTATCCAAAAGAAGTCAACATCTCAGGACAGGCAGGTAGAAAGAGGAGGGTTGCAAGCTTTTGTCACTTTAATATAATAAAAAAGAAAAGGGATAAAAAAAACCTTTAGGATATTGAAAAGAACTACTAGAATGATAAATTTCAAGAAGGAAGAAAATTAGTGGGAAAAGAGTAAAGTGGTAAAATCCATCTGTTAATTGTTATCATAATTAACCCTTGATACAATCTAAGAGAAATCCCTTAGTTTCTTCTTAATTATTTTATCTATCCTTGGATCATTATTCTTAATATATATAAATTAAGGATTATCATTATATTAAGTTCCACTAATAATTACTTTGAGTAATTATATAGGAAAAACTCTGAGTTTTAATATTATTTTGTTCAGATCTGTCTTCACTGAGCTTTCATATCCATAAATGCCATGTCATTTCATTTCATCTGCCCAAATTTACCTTTATTTTCTTGGATAATGACTTCTAATTTTCTTAACAAAAGTTGTGTACATCTCTTGCTAAATTTATTTTAATGCAATTTGTAATTTTGGTTGGTAAGATAAACAATAACTTTCCTATATTACGTTTTCTAAGTTTTGTTGCTGATGTATAGAAATGCAAATTATTTCTGTATCTTGCTGTTGTATGTAGCCACCTTGTTAATAAGCTTTCTTTGTCATTCTAACAAATTTTAGATTTTCAGAATTCTATGAAGGTAAATCATGCCACTCTTATGTTACGTCAATTTGATTTCTTTTTTTGTAATCCTTATATTTCATTTTCCATTTTTATTATGCTGGAGAGGACTCACCTTACAATGTTGAACAGAGAAAGTGTTAATAGAGTTTTTGTTTTGCTCAGACCTTAGTACTATTTTCTTATAATCCAGGCATGATATGCTGAATTTCTTTACCATTTAGTTATATATTTTTTTCTCTTATGATTTCTTCTATCACCTAGAAATTATTTAGACATAAGATATAAATATACACACACACACTGACTGGGATGTCAAATGCACTTTCATGGTATATTCACACAGGTTGTCTGTAAATTATTTTCTGAATTTTCGATGTGCACATTAATGTCACCTATAAATAATGACAAGTTTATTTCTCCCTTTCCAATTATTATGCTTTAAAAAAATCCCATCTTAATTTACTGCTGCAGTAAACACTGAATATGAGTAGATAGAGAACATCCTTAACTCCTTCCAGTATTCATTTGAAATTTTCTGTTACTGTTAATATTTCTATAGAACCTGAGAATCACTGCCTCACAAGTACGGTTCTTCCTTGCTTAGAAAGCAAACTAATCACCATTTTTGTATGCTTATTTAAAATGTTAAGTAGTGTTCTCTAACTTTGAGGCAAGATATCTGAAACATCAGCTAAATACATATCCTTCAAAGTAAAATAAACAGCATGTTACTAGACGTTGGAGGAAAGCAGCTCCCTGCCCTGAGTAAAACCATAAAATTTGGTAATTAAAATAGCTATTATATCATGATCATGTCAGAAAGAAATTCTAATTAGTATGGAATAGCACATTCTGATAAAATGGAAATGGTATATATAGAACATGTCATCTTAGCAACAAAAGGTGGAGGCTCTGAGGGTGTTTATGGTCAGTGTTATATCCCACTCTATCCCACAGTTTTCTTTGGTGCTAATAACAGGAACCATAGAAAAGCTAAAAGCACTGGATTATGTAATATCTATAATATTTGAGTGCTTTGTAGAAATACTACTAAGTAATAATAATAGTATAAGATCCAAAAAATGTTTGTTTTTGTGGAATGATATTTATTGTGGACAGAAATTAGATGCATAGGTCAGAAAATTACCAATTTAATCAATGAATAAAGCCCCTATGGTAGAACTTCATCTCTGCAGATGGAGGACAGCCTATGCTAAACACCAAGCAAACAACTTGATTTTAAGAGCATCAAAATTTCAGGAAAAAAAAAACTGTATCCACAGCTTCAGTTTCATATGAAAAGAGGTGGAATCTGAGATTTGGGATGGGGACATATGGGTAATAAACGTGAAAATAATGAATCCCTGATTTCCATCCCCAGTGCCAAGTGATGATGGGATCCTCCTTGATGAAGTCTCTCTAGATGCCTTCAAAGATAGTTCTTGTCTTTCTCAAGATTTTCTCCCACTTCTATCTTGGCTCCTAGCAAAGGGTTTCAGCATAGTTCAACAGGCAGAGTACAGCCTCAGCAAAGCAAGGAGATGGGTTATTCATGAATGAAGTAATATGACCTGATAAGATAGGCCAGTTGCAACATGTAAAGCATGAGGAGGAATGATCTCGAAAGTCCTGGACCAATGATAGTAGAAGGTAAATCTCAATAAGGAAGAGTTTGCTGATATGGGGACAACCCCTATCTCACTTTTAATGTCCCTAAAGCCTACCCTAACACCATGCTGGAATGGTACTTGAAAGACTGGAAAGTTATGGCCCAGAATGTATGAGGTGGAAATGTCAAAAACTATACTGGCAGACTTCTGAGGAAGGAATCAAATCTGTATTAGAATAAATCTACTTTATAAGACACAAGGACCTACCAGGTGACTATGTTCTTTGGGAAATTACAGAAGACACCCTCTTTACTGAATCAGTAAGGAATTCATGTGTGAATGGGAACAGTGTATCATTTAGAAGCTCCTAAGTGGTCATAACTGATGATAGGAGATGCTGTTAAGGAACTAGGGGATTAAAAATGATGAACAAAATAGATTTGCAAAATAGCCTGGGGCAGAAACCTGACCTGTAAGTATCTCTGTAAAGATGAGATTGTTTTGCCTAAAAACTTGTCTCAAATATTTGAGAATTTAAAAATAAGGTACCATCTTCCACAGTGTGGCATCTATTTCTTATTATGAGTGTTTGGTAAACTTCACAATGTACGTATGCTGTCCATATGTCTGGGCTTAATGAGGACTGTCAAGCTGTAGGTACCTTTATTGTCACCCTCATAGATTTTAGATAGGCAGTGTAGAGACTATCAATGACAAAGTCCCTACAGAAATGTGTGCTATGTGTATATATGTATAAATTCATATATCAGAGTCATGAGTGTATTTTTCCTAGAGCAGAGCTAATTTTTATATAATAAGAAATTAAGGATTTTGACCATATGTGCTAATTAACTTACTTTCTGAAACCTTTTCTTGTAAGACAGTTGATATGATCTATTTGATAAAAGAAAGAAGCTTTGTGAATTTTCCTGTGAGCCGATACACATGCATAGCACTTTCCAGCTGCTTTGACTATGGTATTAAATGGTATTACATGATCAAAGTTATCTCTCTCCAGCATTCTTATGTGAAATATTGTGTTATGTTTCTGCTATCACAAACTGCAAAATTTAATAACTGTGTGGATTTGAAAAAAATATCTGCATGATTCTTTTTGGAGACTTTTTTCCATTTCTTTTTTAAAAGGTTTTTTATATGTGTATTTTTCTTCTACTTACTTAATTCATATAACCAAACCCGTATACAGATGTACACTTTATTTGTGTCAAATTACCATAGTCTTAGATCCAATTTTATTGACATCAATAGGTGCTAAATCAAAATGAGTACATAGAGTAAATTATATTATCCAAAACAGCAATTTTTTACATGCTTTTAATAATATTCTTAACATGTGAATTTGAATTGTTAATGTCCTTCTTAGATATCTCCCACATTCATGTTTTAGGAAATGCATTACTTTCCCTTATTATAAAATATTTTGGTTACAGCATAGAATATGGTAGTAACATACCATCATTTTCTCAGCATCCCTTGAGTTTATATCTATAAGCCTATGAAAATAAAATTCTCATGAATATTCACCAGTGATTTAATTGTTGATATAATAATTGTCTTTGGTTTAAAAATTCACATCACTGAATTTAATAAAATGTTAGTACTACAATTCTGTATTAATGATTGGATTCATATTATAACACAGAAAAAATGTGCTTTAAGGCATTTTATTTTCCATTTGACTTAGAAATAATGATGCCTCTGTCCCTGCATGTCTCTCACTAAGGAAGCTCTGTATCATCAAAGTGAATCAGTTTTTCCAAAGAAAGCATAGATATAGTACTAGTCGGCTTTATTTGATGCTACAGAAAATAACTAGCATGTACAAATACCTATAAATTTGTAATGTTTTCAGCACTAGGGAATATAACTGAAAGGAAAATTATCTTATTTAACAGATTTTTACTTAGCCCCTTCTGTGGTCCTGATGTTACTGCTAGATAGTGCACATTATTTTCTTTTATACTTTCTATAAACTACCTGAAGATATTTTCCGATTTTTAGAATGTACTTAATGAGACACGTATTAATTGTAAATTGAAAGGTTTATCAAGGAAGCAGCAATGACAAAAAGTTCACTTATTAAATATAAAAACAAGCACAAATGGGGGAAACTATATCCTTGGAAATAAACTGAGCATTGTTTTTCAGTCTTGCCTAAAAAGCAGCTAAATGCAGACCATTGTCAGACAAGGTGTAACAAACCTGATAATAGTAAAGCTCTCAAAAGCCAATCTGGAGAAAAATAAATAAATAAAAGCTAACCTCCTTGTAATCACTTATCATACTCTCAGTTATCTTGCCACTTAGAACAGAGATTTTGAAAACTACCATTAAAAAAATTACTTATTTTAATGATAACAAGTGGAGTCATAGATTATCTTAAACCTTATCAAAATGACCAATGGATTTCAACTCCAATAAAATATATTGTCTTAGGTACATTTTTTACAAATTCTCTACTCTGGACTTAACCATAATGAGCAAGTCCCATGCTCTCAAGTATACTGATTATCAGTGACAAGTGGCCTAAATCACATATCTTTAAGTTTGTCTTGTCTTCTTTCCATTTGAATATTTTAAATTGATTACTACTGATTATTTTTTTATGTATATGAACTTTAAGAATCAAATACTAAAATGGACAAGTCAAGACGCTTCTGGCTACTCTTTTGTTGTTTTACACTCTATGGCTTTTTTAACAATCGTTAGACAACATTCATTATGTACTTACTTTATTCCACACACTGGAATGTGTGGAGAGAGCCTAATGCCCTCAATGAGCCCTGATTCTGTTTTTTACACCCTTGAATAATTCTCTCCCTTTCAGTGTTGGTAAGAGCTGAGACTTACTTATAACCAATAGAATGTGTCAAAGATGATGGAATGTCTCTCCTGTAATTATGTCATATTATGTAAGACTCCGTCTTGCTAGTAAATATGCTCACTGCCTGTTGCTGACTTTGAAGAAGCAAATTGTCATGAGTTAAGTGATCATGTTGGAGGAGCCTGCCTGCCAAGGAATTTAAGGTTTCTAGGAGTGGCATGCAGTCATCAGTAAAAAACCAAAGCCCTCCAAAGGCAAAGGAATATAAATGCTGCTAAGAATCTAAAGAGGATTTGGGACAGTTTTTTTTTATAGTGCAGCCTCTGATAAGACCACAGCACTTGCTGACACCTGGACTGCAATCTGATGAGAATGTGCAGAGAACTCAGCTAAGCCATAGATAGGCTCTGCCCCACAGCAACTGTGATATAATAAATGTATGCTGTTTTAAGTTAAGTGTGTGACCATTTATTACACAGTGATATAAAACTATTGCATAGGTTTTCACACATTAACTTAGCCAAATTTCTAGTGACTCTCTGAGTCAGTCACCTACATTTTGCTGATGAAAACACTAAGCATAAGAGGCTAAATAACTTATTCAAGTTCATAGAATTAGCAAATGCAGAAGCTAATATTACAAACAAGGACTGCTATCTTGATATTCTGGACTCAACAACCTGCTATATTCATTTGTCTAAATATTATTCCTGAAAATTTGACTGACTTACTAACATAGACTGTAAATCCTTTTTTATACATTCAATAAATTTTACTTATAAATTTTTATTGTTATATATTCATTTATATTATGTATTGTATATATTATATGTTCTGTATTCTATATATTATATTTTTTATTCCATGGGTTTGACTAACATGGCACAAAAATGCAAGGTTACATATTATATATATATAAATACAAGGTTATTAATATATATATATGAATATATATATATTCCATAGCTTTGACTAATATAGTACAAAAATACAAGGTTGATTTTACCATGAAGCCAACAAAATATAATTTAATATGAATACAACTCAAATTATTAAATAAAATTAAACACATTGTTTAAAAAAAAAACAACAAAAAGTAAGCTTTTTGAGCCCCTGCTCAGAATTCACACAAAATTTATTTGAGTGCTCTATTGGATAAAGCAAGACCAAAAGCCAGTGGATGGGGAAATGGAATCCGTCTTTTAATGGAAGGAGCTGCAAGTAATTTATGGTCATTTTAATCTTCCACCCGAAGAATTCTGGAAATGACTTCTGTAAGTAAGAATTAGCTAGGCAGGACTCCACAGGAAAAAGATGGCAGACTAGGAAGACAAGGCAGAAACCTCCTCCCAAAAACACATTAAAGGAGAAGAAAATACAGCAAATACAACTAAACCTGTAAACAACCTGAAGACTGCAGAATAGACCACCTACACCTCAGGAAGAAGAGAAGACCACCCAGAAAACGGTGAAGTGGCAGAGCCAAGATCAAGCAGGACCCAGGCCCTCTCCCCACCCCAGCCTACAGGTGGGAGAAAGAGGAACGAGCAGGGAGGGGTTAGGAGTCCAGGAGTGCTGCACACGTGGCCCTGGAGATCTGCTCTTGTAGCACAAGCTACATTGAGTTCTGGTTAATGGTGGTACTGGACACCAGGGACACTTAGAGTCCTCTTGTGGGCCGAGACTCCAGCCATTGAAGACAGGCATGCTTCACCATTCCTAAGACCCAAAATAGAGGCAGCAGTTTGAAAAACTTGCCAGTAGCCAGAGGGTGAGGGTTGGACAGAGAACTCTCTTTTATAGAGAAAGGGCAGATGGAAGATACTTTCCCAGCCCTTCCTTAGCCCAACAGATCAGGAACTCTCTGGTGACCCAAATGTCCTATCCACCTCGGTGGCAACACAGCCCTGAGGCTCCTCCCTGAGCACACTGCTGAGAGCCAACCCACTTGGCTCAGCAGCAGTATCAGACTTACACAAAAGTACGCAAGATCTCAGGGAAGACTTCAACAAAGAGATAGAAAACCTGAAAAAGAGCCACTCAGAGCTGAAGAATATGGTATTTGAAATGAAATACACAATGGAGAGATTTAAGAGTAGATTAGTACAGATAGAGGAGATGATGGGTGAGATGGAAATTAGAGAACAGGAAAACAATGAACCTGCGAAACAGAGAGAAGAAAGGATCTCTAGGAATGAAAGAATGATAAGAGAGCTATGGAAAAATCCAAAGAAAACAATATACACAAAACAGGGGTACCAGAAGGAGAAGAGAGACAAAGAGATAGAAAATCTCTTTAAGGAAATAATTGTTGAAAACATCCTCAGTCTGGGGAAGGAAACAGACACTCAAGTCATAGAAATGCAGAGATCACCTAACAAAAGGAATTCCAGAAAGACAACACCAAGACATATAATCATTAAAATGGCAAAGATCAAGGATAAGAAGGGAGTGTTGAGAGCAGACAGAAGGAAAAAAAAGATTACTTATAAAGGAAATCCCATCAGGCTATCAGCAGAATGCTCAGCAGAAACTCTACAAATATTTGATATAGTTAATGTACTGAAACAGAAGGACCTCCAACCAAGAATCCTCTACCCAACAAAATTATCATTTAAATTCAAAGCAGGTATTAAACAATTTCCAGGTAAACAAAACTATAAGGAATTCACTACCACTAAGCGAGCCTTACAGGATATGTTAAAGGGACTGCTGTAGATGGAAATGTCCCTAAGGCTAAATAGATTTCACCAGTGAAAATAAACCCACAGTAAATGTAGTAGACCAACTAATTACCAAGCAATTATGAAATTAAAACAAAAAAAGCAAAATCAACTATACACAAAATCAGGCAAGGGATACAAAAAAGTGCAGATTAGGACACCTAATATGAAAAATATGGGAAAGGAAGAAGGAAAAAAGGATCTTTAGATTGTGTTTGAAATGGAGTAATCAGCAATTTAAGATAAGACTATTGTATAGTAAGGAAGCTATTCTTGAACCTTTGTTAACCACAAAACTAAACTCTACAATAAACATATACACAAAGAATAAATTTTTAAAAAGAGAAATCCAATTACTACACAAAAGAAAACCATCAATAACAAGAGAAGAGTATAAGAGAGGAAGAAAGGAATAGACAGGAGCTATAAAAAAACAGCCAGAAAACAATTAATAAAATGGCAGTAATACATATCTATCAATAATCACCTTAAATGTAAATGGACTGAATGCACCAATCAAAATACATAGCATGGCAGATGGATAAAGAAGCAAGACCCATTATATACTGCCTGAAGGAGACTCATTTCAGAACCAAAGACATAAACAGACTAAAAGTGAAGAGAGAGAAAAAGATAGTTCATGCAAATAATAGGGAGAAAAAAGCATGATTAACAGTACTTATATTAGACAAACTGATTTCAAAGCAAAGACAGTAAAAAAAGATAAAGAAGGATATTACATAATGATAAAGAGATCAGTCCAACAAGAGGATATAACCATTATAAATATCTATGTGCCCAAAATAGGAGCACCCAAATATGTAAAATAAATACTGACAGAATTAAAGGGAGAAATACATTGCAACACATTCATTTTAGGAGACTTTAACACACCACTCAAATCAAAAGATCAACCAGACAGAAAATAAATAAGAAAGCAGAGGCTCTCTGATACATTAGATCATACGGACTTAACAGATAATCTGAACACTCTACCCAAAAGCAGAAGGATATGCATTTTTCTCAAGTGTACATGGAATGTTCTCCAGAATGGATAATATACTAGGACACAAGAGCCTCATTAAATTTAAAAAGATTGAAATTGTATCAAGCAGCTTCTCAGACCACGGTATGAAACTGAAAATAAATTACACAAAGAAAACAAAATATCCCACAAACACATGGAGGCTAAACAACATGCTTCTAAATAATCAATGGATCAATGAACAAATTAAAACAGAAATCAAGCAATACATGGACACAAATGAAAACAAAAACACAACAGCACAAAATCTGTTGGATGCAGCAAAGGCAGTTCTAAGAGGAAAGGACATAACAATACAGGCTTACTTCAGGAAATAAGAACAATCCTAAATAAACAGTCTAAACTCACAATTAATAAAACTAGAAAAAGAAGAAGAAATGAAGGCCAAAGTTAGTTCAAGGAGGGACATAATAACGATCAGAGCAAAAATAAAATTGAGAAGAATAAAACAATAGAAAAAAAATCAATGAAACCAAGAGCTTGTTCTTTGAGAAGATAAAATAAACCCCTACCAGACTTATCAAGAAAAAAAGAGAACGTACACACATAAACAGAATCAGAAACAAAAAAGGAATAATCACAGTGGATACCCAGAAATACAAAGAATTATTAGAGAACACTATGAAAAGTTATATGGCAATAAATTAGACAACCTAGAAGAAATGGACAACTTCCTAGACAACTACAACCTTCCAAGATTAACCCAGGAAGAAACAGAAAATCAGAACAGAACAATTACCAGCAATCAAATTGAAATGGTAATAAAAAAACTCCCAAAAAACAAAAATCCAGTTACAGACGGCTTCACAGCTGACTTCTACCAAAACATTTAAAGAGCTAATACCCACCCTTCTTAAAGTATTCCAAAAAGTACAAGAGGACGGAATACTTCCAAACTCATTCTATGAGGCTAGCATCACTCTAATACTAAAACCAGACAAAGACACCACAAAACAGGAAATTACAGACGAATATCCTTGATGAATATAGATGCAAAAATCCTCAACCAAAAAAATATTATCAGATCAAATTCAAAAATACATCAAAAAGATCATCCATCATGACCAAGTCTAATTTGTTCCAGGGATGCAAAGATGGTCCAATATTTGTAAATCAATCAATATCATATACCACATTAACAAAAAGAAAGATAATAACCACATGATCATCTCAATAGATGCTGAAAAAGCATTTGACAAAAATTCAACATACATTCATGATAAAAACTCTCAAAAAAATGGGTATAGAGGGCAAGTACCTCACCATTATAAAGGCCATATACAACACACCCACAGTCAACATTGTACTTAATAGTGAAAAGCTGAAGGCTTTTCCTCTAAGATCAGGAAAAAGGCAAGGATGTGAACTCTCACTATTTTTATCCAACATAGTACTGTAGTTCCTTAGCCACAGCAATCAGATAACACAAAGAGATAAAAGGCCTCCACATTGGTTAGAAAGAAGTTAACTGTCACTATTTGTAGGTGACATGATATTGTACATAAAAAAACCCTAAAGAATACACCAAAAAAGCTATTTGAACAAATGACTGGCAGCAAAGTTGCAGGATACAAAATGAATACACAAAAATCTGTTGCATTCCTGTATCCTTACAACAAACTAGTAGAAAGAGAAATCAGAAAAACAACTCCATTTACAACTGCATCAAAAAGAATAAAATACTTAGAAATAAACCTAACCAAGGAGTTGAAATACCTATACTCTGAAAATGGTAAGACACTGATGAGAGAAATTAAAGAAGACACCAATAAATGGAAATCTATCCCATGATCATGGATAGGAAGAATTAATATTGTCAAAATGGCCATCCTGCCTAAGGCAATTTACACATTCAACAATCCCTATCAAAATCCCAAAAGCATTCTTCAACAAACTAGAACAAATAGCTCTAAAATTCATATGGAACCACAAAAGACCCTGAATAGCCAAAGCAATCCTGAGAAAGAACAAAGTTGGGGGGATTACACTCCCCGACTTCAAGCTCTGATGCAAAGCTACAGTAATCAAAATAATTTGGTACAGGCACAAGAACAGACCCATAGATCAATGGAACAGAATAGAAAGTCCAGATATAAACCCATGCATATATGGTCAATTAATATATGATAAAAGGGCCATGAGTATACAATGGAGAAAAGACAGCCTCTTCAATAACTGGTGTTGGCAAAATTGGACAGCTACATGTAAGAGAATGAAACTGGATTATTGTCTAACTCCATACACAAAAATAAACTTGACAATGGATCAAAGATTTGAATGTAAGTCATGAAACCATAAAAGTCTTAGAAGAAAACACAGGCAAAAATCTCATGCACAAAAGCATTAGCAATTTTTTTCTGGACACATCTCCTTGGGAAAGGGAAACAAAATAGAGAGGACAAGTAGTGACTCTATGGCATCTCACTACGCTGATGGACAGTGACTGTAATGGGGTTGGAGGGGGACCTGATGAAGGGGGTAGTGTAATCACCATAATATTACTCATTTAATTGTATATTAATGATATCAAAATAAACTTATAAAAAAAATGAACAAGTGTGACTACATCAAACTAAAAATCTCCTGTACAGCAAAGGATACTATCAGCACAACAAAAAGGCACTTTGGGAGTATTCTCCCTATAGTATGGGAGAATATATTCATAAACAACTCATTTGATAAGTGGTTAACATCCAATATACATAGAGAGCTCATATACCTTAACTCCCACAAAACAAATAACCCAATTAAAAAATTGGTGGTGGATCTGTACAGACATTTCTCCAAAGAAGAAATACAAATGACCAACAGGCACATGAAAAGATGCTCCACAACACTAATCATCAGGGACATGAAAATTAAAACCACAGTGAGATATCACCTCACACCAGTTAGAATGGGTACTATCCAAATGACAAGAAACAAGAAATGCTGGCGAGGATGTGGAGAAGCCCTCCTACACTGTTGGTGGGAATGTAAATTGCTGCAACATCTGTGGAAAGCAGTATGGAGGTTCCTCAAAAAACTAAAAATATAAATACCATTTGACCCAGTAATTCCAGTCCTACTAATTTACCTGAAGAAAACAAGATCCCTGATTCAAAAAGTCATATGCACCCTATGTTTATTGCTGCACTATTTGCAACAGCCAAGATATGGAAGCAACCTAAGTGTCCATCAATAGATGACTATATAAAGAAGATGTGGTATATATATGTAATGGAATATTATTCAGCCATAAAAAGAAAAGAAATCCTGCCATTTGCAACAACATGGACGGATCTAGAGGGTATTATGCTCAGTGAAACAAGCCAGGTGGAGAAAGACAAATACCATATGATTTCACTCATTTGTGGAACATGAAAGCAAAGCAGATCAGAAGGAACAAAACAGCAGTAGATTCATGGACACTGAGGAGTGACTAGTGTTTACCAAAGGGGAAGAGTTGGGGCAGATTTGGAGTGGGTGGGGAAGGGGGATATAGGGTCACAATAATTCACAATCACAATATAAGTTGATCACAGGACTGTTGAATCACTGTGATGTACATTTGAAACCAGCATAAGATTGTATATTAACATTACTTTAAAAAAAAAAGAATTAACCAGGCAAAGAATGGATGAGAAAGGTGGTCCTAGCCAGAATATAAAAATAAGCATATGGTTTGCACATAGCTATGGAAGCTGTCTAACCTAAAAATGTCAAGAAAAAAATGGTTCATTATCTCTCCAACACATACTTTTTAGAGAGGTTATATTGATGCAAGTATACATTCTAACCATATTCTGAATTACTAACCAACAGAGAATGTCATGTGTGATAGCAAGTGTCAGTGTACAAAGAAATTAATGTGAACATTTTTTCATGGAAAGGAAATTATACTACCTACATATTTATATTAGAAAAGCACATTTGTCTTATAACTTCCATCATACCTCTCTTCCATTCATTTATAAACCTCATATTTATAACCTCCTTATAGACCCTCTAGTAAAATCCTTAATAAACATTTTTAATACACATTTATTTTGAATGTAATTGAATTATTATTAATTTTTTAATTGTGGAAGAAAGATCAAGTGTTTTGAACAGGTTGCATTACTCAGAAATCAGACAGAATGGCATCCAAAATCAGGGTTCCCATGTATATGTCCTGAATAATCCCAGATACAATGAATCCAGTGGATTTTACTCCCATGACTAGGATATGCTATATGTCACGATGGACCTTAAGAAAGAGAGATTATCCAAATAGGCGTGACCTAATTACATGAGCCCTTCAACTATGGCTTTAGAGGTCAAAAATAAAGGAAGTCAGAGATACCAATCATGAGAGGGACTCAGTGTAAGGAAAATTCTTCTGGCTTTGAAGATTAAATGAGCAATCTCTCATCCTGTAGAGAAACTGAATTAAGGAGCTAAATTCTGTCAACAACCTAAGAAGGCTTGGAAGAAAACCCTAGCTCCAGGTGGGATGGTACCTGCAGCACCTTGATTTCCACCTTATGAAACGCTGAGCAGAAAACACTAGTACACCATGCTCAATGGTCCAACTTCTGACCTATGGACTGTGAGTTAATAAATTGGTGGTAATTTGTTAACAGCAGCAATAGAAAACTAATGTATCCAGAAAGGAATTAATATCACCAAAGAAGAAATACACTTGAGCTATCAGTTTCTGTTATTATTCTATATTCTATGTAAAATAATAATGGATTTTTTAGACCAAAAGGTTAGTTAAATGATATTAGGTCTATTTCCTACGTAACACCTTGTCAATACTTGTAGGCTGCAAGGCAGAACGTCTCATGTCAATATTGATTTAAGAAGTCTTTGTACAAATATTATTATCAATAAAATGATTTTTGCTCTCCTAATTCATTTACTTTACATAATATATAACATGTATCAGTTTAAATTATGTATGTGAACATTTGTGTTTCCAATAGTTATCAATCATTCACAGGATGAATATAAACGATAATTTCACAGTGCATGCATTTTGTCTGCAGAGCAAAGAGATAAAATCAAATATAAGCTGGGTGACTAAAAGATTTCCAAACTGCAAATACCACTAAATATTTATACACCTTTGAGCAGCATGTGTTTCTTTTCCAGAGCAACTATCGATCTGCATAGGACTTTCTTCAATAAACAATTTCACATTAAACTCAATTCAGTTCATGATTTCATCACATTGAAAACTTATCCTCTTCACTGAAGTGGAATTTGCATTCTCACATTTTCCCTAAAATTTAAATTTTAGCCCCCAAATAAAAAATATATTTTATTCATATATATGAAGTAAGTTCAACCCCAATGTGGTTACATTGATTTACAGTGTTCAAATAATGTTCCATATAGTACCTCACTGCCATCATAACTTCATATTACATGATAATTTATATGATAATTTCCTTATAATTATTTGTAATACATTATTTATTTGCTATGTTTAAAAATATGATGAGAAATGAAAACTGTTTTATGACGTCTGCTACTTTACTCACATTTTACATCAGAGATTTTATTCCTTCTGTTAAAAAGACAAAGTTTCTGCCTTAGCTTACACACAAGTGGAAGATGACAATAAAACAGTAAACTAATAAGAATAATATAATTCCAGATAGTGAGGAATACTATACAAAGTACAAGGAAAGAAAAGTTTAGAGAGAAGGAATGTGTGGGCTGTTTTAGCTTGGATGATCAGGAAAAGTCCTCTTGGAGTTTTGTTATGTGATGAGAGACCAAAGTTATAATAAAGAGAGGCAAGCAAAGAAGATGGAGAAGAGCCTTAGAGGCTCACATTACAATGTATATAAAGGCCCCAGCAGGGACAAACTTAGAATAGTTGAGAAATAGGAGAAAAGACAAAAAAAACCTAGGGTACTGTGAAAAGGGGAAAGACTGTTTTGAGATGAAGTCAAACATGTAGATGAGAACCCACATCATGACTGCCTTTGAAAAAAGAGACTGTGTGACAGTGAATCACTCATAGAGAGAGGGGATCTGGTTTATATATACTTTGTAATGCTCACTTGGGCTGCTGTATACAGAAAAGACTCGAGGGGAAAAAGTGGAAGAAATGAGGTTATTAGGAAGCTGTTGATGGACTCAGAGGAATGGAGTCCATGTAGTGTAATCATAAAAAATAAAGATTTTATAATTTGTTAGAGAAACTAGAGTGGTGAGACATGATTGGATTTAAGATATATTTTGAAGATAGAGTTTCAGATGAGGCTCAAGCAGATAGCTTGAAGGTAGGTGCTCAGCCTAAGAGAAATAAAGGAAAACTACCTTGAATTCCCCAAACAGTAGACCCTGAAAAAGGATCTGGATAGTTTTAGGGTTTTAATTAAATTAAAAGGATTTCAAATCATTTTGGGGTTAATTAATCTCAGTTTAAATATGTGTAAAAGAGTGAGGACAGTGAGACAAAGAAGGAAGACAAGGCAATATAAAAGTGTGTTGATCTTGGGACTCGATTCTGTAGGGATCTCTGGTTTGTGTAGAGAATGCCTCCCAGAATGAGCCATATAAAGAAAAGGGACTGGGCAATTTACCCACTGTGTTCTCTTCATCATTGATTTGCATTAGTACCTTGGAATACTCTTTGCCCCCGTTAACACCCCACACACACTTGGAGGCTGTGCTTACTCTGGCTAAATGACTACCAGAAGTCATATGATGCATTCTGAGCAGGAGTTTGGGGTTCAATATTTGGGAGTATAATAGGAGATGTTAAAATGGAAAAGACAGGAGAGGCACAGATTTGCTGAGAGGGTAAGTGAAATTTCCACTTTTGAACATTTTAAGTAGGAGATATATTAAGTAGGTAATTAGGTATATTGTTCTAGTGCTGCATATGGAGATCAAAACTAAAAACATAAATTCAGAAGTTATTAGTTTATCAGTGATTTTTAAAGTTAGAGAGCTGGATGTGATCAACTATGGAGAGAACATATAGAGAAAAGAAACATCACAAGAAGATTAAGACAAGGAGCGATTAACAGTTAGGGACCTGAGGAGAATCTAAAAAGGGAGATTTTAACATCAGTGAAATCAGTAGAAAGTTAGGCATGTTTCAGAAGATCCACAAAGCTTTGTAGTAAGATACCTGCTGAAATGCCCTGACGGAGTGTTTCTCAGTTGACCACACTCTCCCAAAAGCTTTCTTTCTCACATTCTATACCCTTACTTTGTTTTCTTTTCCTTCCTAGTACATTTTAATACCTGAGATTACAAATTATTTTCCTACATTTTTCCATGATTTTTCTTTTCCCTTTGTAACTGTAATTTCCATGAAGAAATGGACATTGTCTTATTGACTACTCTCTTGTGCCCAGAATAGTGCTTAGCATTGAGTGCCCACCACTAAATATTTGGTGAGGAACATAATGCTTAAAGTCACTGCCTGGTTAGCTGTGCTAAAAGCTGCTAAGAATTCAAAGCATGAGAAAGTAAAAGGAGTGAGCATGGAAAATTTTGCTGAATAGATTTTCTATGATATGGAATAATAAGGAGCAGTAGCTAGAAAGAGAGGGTTGAATTTTGCATCAAGGAGTATTACAGCATTTAGTAAGTCTTCAGAAATGTTCACATGAGAAAGAAACTGATGATAAAGTAGAGGAGCTAATTACAAGAGTGGGCTGTAACTATGAGGTCCACTTGCAACTCATGGGCCATACTTCTAATGAAACTGGAATAAAGGCAGGATGTGTAAGTAAGGTGCAAGTAGACTGATAAATTTTAAGTGGAGAAATTAAGTTTTTAAATTACCGTTTCTATTTTCTTAGTACAGTTAGAAGTTGGTCATCAGTAAAAGTACAAGAAAGAGGTTGTAAGGTTGTAGGACATCTGATGACAAAGATGATGTGACAGTTATAGAGACAGAGAAACTGAATAGACTAGGAATGTATAACAATTATTCAGAAACACTACTCAAATTACCAGCCCAGAGTAAAAACCTGAAATGTAGTCATCAGATTATGGACTGATTTATCTCCACAACCTCTTATGACCAGATCAATGGGTCTCAAGTATAGTAGCAGCAGATTACTGCTGGAAGAGGTGTAAATATTCAACTCTATTTAAGAAGAAGTTGTTAAGGAAACACAAAGACAACAGAAGATAAACAAGGACACTTGAGAAATTTGAATCCCTTGTCACCTACAACTATACCAAACATGTACAGTGGACTTATCAGAAAACAGGCAAGTAAAAGAAGAATAGAATGCAATATTTAATGTGTTGATAGAAACAAGTAAATTTCTTTATCAGAAAACATACGAGTAAAACAAGAGTAGAATGCAATATTTAAAGTGTTTATAGAAACAATTCTTTTAAAAATACACACACATATGTATATATATATATATATATATATATATATATATTATTCTAATTCTGTATGTACCTAAAAATAGAGCCATAAATATGTGAAGTAAAAACTGATAGAACTTCAAGGAGAAAAGGACATGTTCACTAGAATGGTTTAATACTTTATCACCACACTGTCTATAATTGATAAAACTTGGAGACAAAATATCAGTTAGGATTTAGTACATCTGAACAGTACCATTAATCAAACTGATCTGATTGACATTTCTATAATACTCCACCTAACAGCCCACAGAAGTTGCAGCACAAAGAGCAGCTCAATGTGTGCTCATGAAAAATCATCAGTTAGGTGGTTGAGGGGTCCTGGGATTGAATGCAGAATATGACAGACAACTGTACTACAAATGTGTGCAAAAACCTCTCTGCAGGTGTTGGGGAAGAAACTGTCACTTTAGTGACCTAACTAAAAGCAAAAGAAACTATTTATCAGCACTGTACCCTCCTCAATAATGTTTCTCCCCAGAGAATGGAGGTTCACAATTCTGAAACCCCTATACATGTATACTGGAACTGAACAATTAAGTAAATGGATGGTGAATGATCAGAGTCAGGTTTGTCACTGTTGGAGTAGGAGGTGATGAATACACAAGGAGAGATGCTAAATGAATCCATGTGGTAATGGATTAGAACTAGTGTCAGCCATGTGAACTAATGTTTAGCTCAATATAGATGTAAATGATTACATATACATATGTTTCTATACATGGGTTAGTATGTATACATATATTTCCTGTTCTGTCAGCTGTGAGTGCCAAACAGCACACACCCCCAGTAGCTATAAGTACACTTTAGACAAGGATCTTTGTTTCTGATGCCATTCTGCAAGGAAAGAAGACAGGGTTGCTTGAAGAAACAGCTAACTCTAGTAGTAGGGAAGGAAAGATACAAGAGGAACCTGGTGAATTTTATAGTGCCAATAAGTAAGAAAGTATTTAAAACACACACGCACAATGATTGTGATATGTCAAAGGGACACAAGAACCAAATGGAAAAGAGCTCCCAGTGGCTAACTGGAAAAATTTGAACAAAAAAATAGCAAAGTATTACACTATAATCCATGGCATAAAATAAACATCTATGAGTCTTAACTGATATAAATCAAAGTTGAATAAATAAGTAAATGGGGGAGAAGGAAAAAAATCTCCCATGCAGGAGAATTTATGTAGTACTCTGCTCTCAAGGAGGTGGAGACTAACTCTGTGTTCCTTAGGTGAGAGCTGTATAGTGACACTGACTTCATTCCGAAGAGGTATGGAAAGGGGGATAAAAAGACTAACTTTACCTTGTAGAAACCTGACAAAACTACCTCAGCCAGATGATCAAGGTCAAGATTGAGAGCAATAGCTCATGTTGATAGTATGTATCCTTGATATGATATAAAAATGGCATTTTACATCTCTAGTCTTCTCCAAATATCCCATGACCCCAGCCCAATCATGAGAAAAACACCAGACAAATCCTTTAGAATGATATTCCACAAAATACCTAACAAGTAATTCTCAAAATTGTCAAGGTCATCAAAAATAAGGAAAATCTAAGAAACTGTCATAGTCAAGAGAAAACTAAGATGATACAATAATAGCTAAATGTAGTGTAGTATCCTGGATGGAATCCTGAAACATAAATAGGAAAACTGAATAAAACATGGGCTTCACATAATAATTACATATCAATATTGGCTGATTAATCATAAATATCTCATGCATAAGATATTCATAACAGTAGAGATGTGTAGCAGGGTATATGGGAACTCTGTATTATCTGTACAGTTTTTCTATAAATTTAAAATTGTTCTAAGAAATAAAGTTTATTAAAAGTAATAAAAGAAGTTGAGATCATTTGAATGGAGATTCTAATGGAGTCAGTGAATAGCTAGAGCAAGAGAAATAGGTTATTTAGGCTGAAAATCTATGAAAGCTTTTTTCTAAGTAGAAAGATTGATACTGAGGCTCTTTTGAGATGAAAATAAAGTTTTAAAGTTATTGGTGATGACAAGTTCTGAGCTATGACCATGGAGGCATATGGATGTTACAGTCAACAATAATATTGCCAGAAGTTGATAAAGAGGAAAGTGCTGAGAGGCTAAAATCCTCAATTCATGAAATAGTGCATAAATGCCAAATGGAGAAGGTTTTAAGAGTAGGAGGATAAAAGGTAGGAAAATAGCAATGAGGAGCAAAGAACAATAGGTATACAATCTTTAGACATTCTACATGAAGTGTGGGAAAAGGAAAAAAAATAACCAGGAAAATACCTGTCCACACTTAGAAGAAAGCCAGTGGAAAGTGTTTTATCCAGCCATGAACAGTTTTCAGTTAGAGCAGGAAGTGAGGGGAATATGGAGTGGGAAATTAGATAACTTTAGGGTCTAAGTGGAATTCAGGTGATTATTAAAGATCTGAGAGGCTTAGGATTCCAGTGGTGAATGAGATCAACAGTGGAATGCATGGTGGAATTAGTTTTGATGGTCTTTTAAGGATGATAAATAAGTTTGAATTTCGGCCATAGAACTTGGTGGTTTTGTAAGCCCTTTGCAGTGGTGACACAGACAATGGATTCAGTCACAGTGGCAAGTGGAGGGGTTATCTGCAGGCCTAGATCTAAGTGCAGGTTTATAGGCCTATTATGTGTGTATGAGTGTACAATAGAGAAATTGTTAAATTCTCCTTATTTCAGGGTTTATACCTTAGGTTCATAATTTTAATTGAGAAGAGTCAATACATGTAAAAATACCAATCACAGTGGAAAATACAAACCTTAATACTTTAGTAATATGGTATCCATACAACTGCCTCACCCCCAACACACATGGCTTAGCCTAAACATCATTATTATTCATTCAGATGTATTTCAGAGATGATTTTCTAAACAAGTCAGCATATTTAAAACTTCTTGTTTTCATACAAATTACATGAATATGTATTGGTTGTTTTCCTCCTACTTTAGAATAATCCTTTTTTAGGTAGAGTAACAGATACAATGTTTTCTGACAGAATGAAAAACGTGATGTTTGAATTGAAATAAAAAAGGTAGCATTTGGGTTGCAGATATAAGACACAGAGTTGCCATATACGCCATTTTCCTTTCAGATAATAAATCAGAAAGCTTTTTTATTGTTTCAAGGAGTGTTATTAAGGATAATTCACAATTTTCTGCTGTAGGAACTCCCAATATCCTATTATCATTGTGTGACTTCATTTTTATTTAGTTAGTTTAATGTAAAAGAATTACTTCTTCTGAAGTATGTTCCTAGGCACCTTTATACTCCAGTTTCTATTAGTAAATTCTGCAGTTGCATCAAGCCCTGCTCAGTATCCAGGATTCACACTGATTTTCCTCACATGTAGAGGAGTGCATTTGATCTGTTGGGGCTTAGATAGGCTTATTTTTCCTTTACACTTTATTTACTCAAATATTGACTAATACTTTCTGAGCAGAAAATGAGCTTGTATTCTTAATTTTCATTTCCAAAGCACTTCTATGTTATTATTCATTTTAAAATAAAGTATATGAAAATATATTAATGTTAATGAGAAAAGAAAAATACATTTACAGGTTTTTGATACCTAAGTATATACAAAAAAATGTATCTTACAATATTTCAATAACATCTGAAATTCTGCAAAATATTCAAATGCCACTTTAAATAATTCAGTTCAATAAAACTTGTACTAGTCACTATGTAATAACAATTAAAATGCTAAAAATGAGGTACTCTTTGAGGTGGCAGCTCGTTCCAGATGAATTAAGATTTAAGAGTACAACAGTGTCTACAAGGCAAGAAAACACTAGAAATACGAAGCTGGCAGAAATATGAAGTAGGAAACTATCACTCTTTTTTCATAAAAAAAGGCACAAATTAGTTACTAGACAATCAGTCACTTTTGAAGAAACAGAGCTCTGGTATTTAGAAGTCAGAAGACTCAAGGAAACTGGAAATATCAGAAATATGGAGTCAAGGGTACAAAATATTAAAGCAAAATTTATATTGTGGAGTTATAACAGGAAATGAATCTACAATGTGCCCTTCCTTAATGACGAATGATGCTGTGGCCACCTTTTCATATCTATATTCAATATATATATAATATAACATAATATTAGATGCCTCTGCTCTTGCACCAAGTAACGTTAGTCCCACATTCTTTGCCTTCTTTCACAGATGGTCAGAATTAGATTGCTGTAACAGTCAGAATAATGAGTTCCTCGGCAAATTTTTTTCATAACTATTTCAGGTGAAAAAGCAACCCTTTCCCTGCCAAAAAAAAAAAAACCTTCCGCAAAACAATAAACATGTCCATAATTCAAATTATATTTGGTTAAAATAAAAGTGATCATTTTCTGTGGAACTCCAATGTATGTTTTAGCAAACACTTGTTCACACCAGTTTTCACTGATACACTAAAGGAGGATATTTCTACCACATTTATGTTAACCAGTCTCTCCTCATAAACAGAAGCTTCTTTTCATATTGCTTTTTCTCTGACATCTTTCTAATTGTTATCCTTGATATACAGCAACCAAAACTTCACTACAGGCAGCATTCCAGTAGAACAGGCACATGGTTTAGAAGACTAAATATGCAAGCTGTTGTGTGTGTAACCCTCTTTGTGACAAAGTCCTTCGTTAGTCAGCCATTTTAGCCACAACAGTACATTGGAATGTGGCCTTCAGAAAAAAATTAAAAAGCAATTTAAAAATTTTAAAATAAAACAATGGCTCCTTTATTTAATCTTGTAGATTTGTTACTCATAACCCAGTGCCCATTAAAATCCAGATATAGCATACTTCTGACTTTTTTCATCTATAGCAGTGTTCCTTCTCTAGAAATTCTGTAAATATTTCTCAATTACACTATATCATTTCTAGACCTTATGAGCATTTCTCTAAAAGCAAATAAATGGTATAATACTAAATCACACCCCTGTGATGCAATCAATGCTTTTTAGGATTCTGTTAAATTTATTCTCATTTGGGATTTGTCTTATAGAAAATAAGATCTACTTCTTAGAGGAAATATAGAGTTGCCAGTAGCTATCAAGAGCATAGATTTTTCTCTCCAGGCTTCAAGCTATGTCCAGCATTAGTCAGTGTCAAGTAAAAAGTTATAATATAAGATAGAGGAAAAAAAGGGAATTTGGTGCTTTATTGCTGAACAAATACATAAATGAACAAATATGTATATATAGAATTCCTCACATATACTATTTTCTAATACCATTCTTAGCCACTGAACCCTAATATGCGATTTAACTAGCAAGTTAATAATTTGCCTACTATCATCTCTAAACCAGTCACAATTTAAGGAACTAAGCTAAATAAAGTTACCCAATTCTTTAATCCAAGAAGATTAAGGAAGGAAAAATATACAGGTATCATTTCATTTTATATATATATATATACATGGAGACAGAGACAGAGATGATAGAGCTACATCTGTATGTATGTGTGTATATATATAGCTGGGCTACTATAACAAAATGCTTTGGCATAGACTGGGGGCTTGAACAACAGAAACGTAGTTTCTTCACAGTTCCAGAGGCTAGAAGTTCGATGTAAACATGCTGTCAAGATCCGTTTCTGGTGAGACCTTTCTTCCTGGCTGGCAGACAACCACCTTCTTGCTATATCCTTATGTGACCTTTCCTGGGAGTGTGTCTTGTTGGGAGTGTCTCTCTTCTTCTTACAAGGACACCAGCCCTATGGGATTAAGGTCTCACCCTTACGACCTCACTTAACCTGTGTTATCTCTTTATAGGCCCTATCTCCAAATACAGTCATATTTTATGTGTGTGTATGTTTTTTTTCCTGGTCTGTTGCCAGGCAAAGGAAGGTAGAAAGGTAATATACAAATTTTAATAAAATCCGAGAAACATAGCAAATTTTCAATCCATCCCCTAAGTCCATCACTGATTACCTAAGTCCTTTTATTGCCATGACACTAATTGGGATAAGAAAACATTGTAATCAGCACAGTTGGGAAATATTATCATTTGATTTAGACCTTACTCCAATTATGTGTAAACTTCATTACTGTATTCTGGAAGAGCCCTAGAGAACCAAAGTCTGCACTGGAATTTAGTAGTTTTCCTAATTGGCAAGGGTAGTTCATCAAGCCTTTTCTAATTCTGCCGCAGAAGAATAATATCTTGGCACATGAATTTAAAAAGTTGAGTTGAAAGCCTGTAGCTTTAATTTTATGGAAATGTCTATGATTTTTTAATATTGAAAGCAGATTTATTTTTTACTGGTAAAATGGTAATTTTAAGAAAGATGGCTTTCTGTAGCTTTAAAAATAGAACAATCATTAATAAAAATTCAACCTATTGCTCACAAAGAATATGAAGTAAGGAATATTGATTATATTATCAGTTTAAATAATATCTAATATATACTAAAGTCAATCTGCTCTCAATGTGATTGTTTTAAGTAATGAATTCCAATATCAAATTAGACAATGCTTCTCTGAAAGTAGGGCAAAAGGTCCATCCCTATCAACTACATGCTGTTATCTTAAAACCCCAAGTTGACTTTTTTACAACATAATATACACTATGCTATTGAGACTAGCAAGGCATTTATTTAGACCCAATTGATTTTTCACTTTAGAGTGTCAGGCTGATATCTTGCCCATATTTGAACATGAACAATTAAAGTACAAGTCCTCCGACCCATAAGAATTTAAGTAATGTCAAATGAATGAATACCCGGAAAAAGATTTCCCATTAATGCTAACACAACATTTTATTAATTTTTTATTGGGGAGTTTAACATATTATATTCCATTTATTCTCTTTCTATATCCCTTATACTCTGTGTTGTTTGAGAGCAGGTAACATTTTTTTTTTATTCATCATTTTGCTGCTAATTCAGAGATTGGCATGCCATAGGGTTCTTAATTCTTGACTGAAAAATTAACAGAAAGAAATAATGAATTTTACTAGCATTTGTTTGTCCCCTCTTGCACTCATAAAATGCTTATCTGGAAATCATTTTGTCTCCTTAAAGTCTATAAAATCAAATTAAATCCAAAGATGAAAACTTTGAAGGTTCAGTATTTATTTGCTTTTCCCTAATGCTTCATTGTGAAAATCAGTGTCATCTAAATTCATCCTACCTCTTTTTAATTACATCCCAAATGCTTTTGCCTGTCAAGTGATGTTTGCAGAAAGAAGTCACCTTAGATATTAGTTGCTATCAGTGTTAAACAGTTACAGCGGTTGAGGAGAGAAGTGCATGATACCATTATGTGAATATTCATCCATCAGACAATAGGCATAAGTCATAGATACAACTGTTTTCACTTGGTTAAAAGTAAAAATGCCACTGCATTTGTCTTTTTGAAGCTCTTATGTGGATTTTCAGTTTTCCATACCCAACCTTTATATAGAATTATCTAATCACAGGAGATTGGAACCATAAAAATCTTCACAACTTCATTTTTTCAAAGGTTTTTGTACAGGAAATCTTTCATGAAACTGGAGAAGTAGAACAGTATTGATTGAAGTGTGTAGACAGGAATCAATCCCTAAAGCCTAACTTTGCATCTCATTTTAGCTCTCTTGACCCTACATTGGTCACTCTCTTGTCAGTCTGAATAAAAACAGATATCTTCTCTGGATATTTTACATTCGAAGAAAACTGAGGCCCAATGACATGCAAATAAGCATAGAACTGAGACTGAAATAAGGTCTCCTGATACATCAGGTGATGTATATGTCCAAGGTACAATTTACGAATGGTCATGTAAACAGGTATTAACTTTCAAGCCAACAGCACTGGTCCGATGCTCCATATTAATATCATTCTCTCTTGTTCAATCAAACAACATTGCTACCACAACACCAAAAAAAAAAATCATTGAGGGACAAATGTAATTGTCTGATAGGATACCCTAAAAATATTGTACACCAATAAAATATCACATATGGTTCTGATAAAAGTTAATTAACTTACATATGTTCAGTACTCAACAGTTCAAAACACAAAACCTTTACAGTATTTAACTTCCTTATGCTCATAATTTTGAGAGTCTGTTACAGTTATGCCTATTTTAAAGGTTAAATTAAAAACAGGATCTCAAAACCATACATTTTGTAAGTAGCACCAGACTCAAAACTCAGAAATGGTACAATCAATCTCAGTGCTAATGGCAATATACTACATTATGCAAAAGACATTCTACTTTGTATTCACAAAGACACATTCGTACACAGAGCAGTGGAATCTCCCAGGAAATTTTCCTTGATCCCAATAATCCCAAGAATACACTTTCAATTAGGCAAGCTGAATAAGTTCTAGGTATCTTCTGTACAACATGCCCGTAGCTAACAATACCGCACTGTACACTTAAAAATTTGTAGAGATTTTATTAAGAAATTTGTTAACCTCATGTTCTGTTCTTACTACAGCAAAAAATATGAAGTGAGAAAAAAAGAATATTAATTGATTTACTTCATACTTTCTACTGGAAAATACAAACTATGAGTAAAAATTGTGTTGATCAAAAAACAAATTGAACGTTATTCTTTTTTTTTAAATAATTTATTTTGGTATCATTATTCTACAATTACATGTGCATTATTATGGTTATTAAACTACCCCCATCATCAGATCCCCCCCACAACCCCATTAGAGTCACTGTCCACCAGCGTAGTGAGATGCTATAGAGTCACTACTTATCTTCTCTGAGTTGTACTGCCCTCCCGTGCCCCCTGCAATAGTACATCGGCTAATCGTAATGCCCCTTTTCCCCCTTGTCCCTCCCTTCCCACCCATCCTCCCCAGTCCCTTCCCCTTTGGTAACTGTTAGTCCGTTCTTGGGTTCTGTGAGTCTGCTGCTGTTTTGTTCCTTCAGTTTTTTTCTTTGTACTTATACTCCACATATGAGCGCAATCATTTGATACTTGTCTTTTTCGGCTTGGCTTATTTCACTGAGCAGAATACCCTCTAGCTCCATCCATGTTGGTGCAAATGGTAACATTTGTTTTCTTCTAATGGCTGAATAATATTCCATTGTGTATATGTACCACCTCTTCTTTATCCATTCATCTACTGATGGACACTTAGGTTGCTTCCATGTGTTGGCTATTGTAAACAGTGCTGCAATAAACATAGGGGTGCATATGTCTTTTTCAAACTGGGCTGCTGCATTCTTAGGGTAAATTCCTAGGAGTGGAATTCCTGGGTCAAATGGTATTTCTATTGTCAGTTTTTTGAGGAACCTCCATACTGCTTTCCACAAGCATTGAACTAATTTGCACTCCCACCAGCAGTGTAGGAGGGTTCCCTTTTCTCCATATCCTCACCAACATCTGTTCTTGTTTGTGTTTTGGATGGTGGCTATCCTCACTGGTGTGAGGTGGTATCTCATTGTGGTTCTAATCTGCATTTCTCTGATGATTAGCGATGTGGAGCATCTTTTCATGTGCCTGTTGACCATCTGAATTTCTTCTTTGGAGAAGTGTCTATTCATGTCCTCTGCCCATTTTTTAATTGGACTATTTGCTTTTTGTTTGTTGAGGTGCAGGAGTCCTTTATATATTTTGGATGTCAACCCCTTATCAGATATGTCATTTATGACTATATTCTCCCATACTGTAGGATGTCTTTTTGTTCTACTGATGGTGTCCTTTGCTGTACAGAAGCTTTTCAGCTTGATATAGTCCCACTTGTTCATTTTTGCTTTTGTTTCCCTTGCCCGGGGAGATATGTTCATGAAGAAGTCACTCATGTTTATGTCCAAGAGATTTTTGCCTATATTTTTTTCTAAGAGTTTTATGGTTTCATGACTTACATTCAGGTCTTTGATCGACCTTGAGTTTACTTTTGTGTATAGGGTTAGACAGTAGTCCAGTTTCATTCTCTTACATGTAGCTGTCCAGTTTTTCCAACACCAGCTGCTCAAGAGGTCATCATCTCCCCAATGTATATCCAAGGTTCCCTTATCAAATATTAATTGACTGTATGTGTTTGGGTTGATGTTTGGATTTTCTATTCTATTCCACTGATCTGTGGGTCTGTTTTTGTGTCAATATCAAATTGTCTTGATTACTGTGGCTTTGTAGTAGAGCTTGAAGTCAGGGAGAGTAATTCCTCCTGTTTTATTCCTTCTTGTCAGGATTGCTATGGCTATTCAGGGTCTTTTGTGGTGCCATATGAATTTTAGAATTATTTGTTTCAGTTCATTGAAGATAGCTGTTGGTGGTTTGATAGGGATTGCGTTGAATCTGTAGATTGCTTTAGGTAGCATAGCCATTTTGACAATATTTATTCTTCCTAGCCAAGAGCATGGGATGCATTTCCATTTGTTAGTGTCCTCTTTAATTTCTCTTAAGAGTGTCTTGTAGTTTTCAGAGTACAGGTCTTTCACTTCCTTCATTAGGTTTATTCCTAGGTATTTTATTCTTTTTGATGGCATTGTGAATGGAATTATTTTTCTGATTTCTCTTTCTGTTAGTTCATCATTAGTGTATAGGAAAGCAACAGATTTCTGTGAGTTAATTTTGTATTCTGCAACTTTGCTGAATTCAGATATTAGTTCTAGTAGTTTTGGAGTGGAGTCTTTAGGGTTTTTTATGTACAGTATCATGTCATCTGCAAATAGTTGAAAATTTGACTTCTTCTTTACCAATCTGGATGCCTTGTATGTCTTTGTTTTGCCTGATTGCAGTGGCTAGGACCTCCAGTACTATGTTGAAAACAGTGGAGAGAGTGGGCATCCCTGTCTTGTTCCCCATCTTAGATGAGAAGCTTGCAGCTTCTCGCTGTTAAGTATGATATTAGCTGTGGGTTTGTCATATACGGCCTTTATGATGTTGAGGTACTTGCCGTCTATAACCATTTTGTTGAGAGTTTTAATCATGAATGGATGCTGAATTTTGTCAAATGCTTTATCATCTATGGAGATGATCATGTGGTTTTTGTTCTTGTTTTTGTTGATGTGGTGGATGATGTTGATGGATTTTCAAATGTTGTACCATCCTTCCATTCCTGAGATGAATCTCACTTGATCATGGTGTATGATCCTCTTGATGTATTTTTTAATTCGGTTTGCTAATATTTTGTTGAGTGTTTTTGCATCTACGTTCATCAGGGATATTGGTCTGTAATTTTCTTTTTTGGTGAGGTCTTTGCCCGGTTTTGGTATTAGAGTGATGCTGGCTTCATAGAATGAGTTTCGAAGTATTCCCTCCTCTTCTATTTTTTGGGAAACTTTAAGGAGAATGGGTGTTATTTCTTCTCTATATGTCTGGTAGAATTCAGAGGTGAATCCATCTGGTCCGGGGGTTTTGTCCTTCGGTAGTTTTTTGATAACCGCTTCAATTTCGTTGCTGGTGATTGGTCTGATTAGTTTTTCGGTTTCTTGCTTGGTCAGTCTTGGAAGGTTGTATTTTTCTAAGAAGTCCATTTCTTCTATGTTTTCCAGCTTGTTAGCACATAGATTCTCATAATATTCTCTTATAATTCTTTGTATTTCTGTGGGATCCGTCGTGATTTTTCCTTTCTCATTTCTGATTCTGTTTATGTGTGTAAATTCTCTTTTTCTCCTAATGAGTCTGGCTAGGGGTTTATTTATTTTATTTATTTTTTCAAAGAACCGGCTCTTGGTTTCATTGATTTTTTTCTATTGCTTTATTCTTCTCAATTTTATTTATTTATTCTCTGATCTTTATTATGTCCCTCCTTCTGGTGACTTTGGGCCTCATTTGTTCTTCTTTTTCCAATTTCAGTAATTGTGTCTTTAGACTATTCATTTGGGAATGTTCTTCCTTCTTTAAATAGGCCTGGATTGCAATATACTTTCCTCTTAGAACTGCCTTTGCTGTGTCCCACAGAAGTTGTGGCTTTGTGTTGTTGTTGTCATTAGTCTCCATATATTCTTTGATTTCTGTTTTGATCTGGTCCTTAACCCATTGATTAATTAGGAGAATGTTGTTAAGTCTCCATGTATTTTGTGCCTTTTTGATTTCTTTCTAAAATTTATTTCTAGTTTTATACCTTTGTGATCTGAGAAGTTGGTTGGTAGGATTTCAATATTTTTGAAATTAATGAGGTTCTCTTTGTGGCCTAGTATGTGGTCTATTCTGGAAAATGTTCCATGTGCACTTGAGAATAATGTGTATTCTGTTGCTTTTGGGTGTAGAGTTCTGTAGATGTCTGTTAGGTCCAACTGTTCTAGTGTGTTGTTCAGTGCCTCTTTGTCTTTACTTATTCTCTTTCTGGTTGATCTGTCCTTTGGAGTGAGTGGTGTGTTGAAGTCACCTAAAATGAATGCATTGCTGTCTATTTCCTCCTTTAATTCTGTTAGTATTTGTTTCACATATGCTGGTGCTTCTGTGTTGGGTGCATATATATTTATAATGGTTATATCTTCTTGTTGGACTGACCCCTTTATCATTATGTAATGTCCTTCTTTATCTCTTGCTACTTTCTTCGTTTTGTAGTCTATTTTGTCTTATACAAGTACTGCAACACCTCCTTTTTTCTCTTTGTTGATTGCATGAAATATCTTTTTCCATCCCTTCACTTTTAGTCTGTGTATTTCTTTGGGTTTGAGGTGAGTCTCTTGTAAGCAGCATATAGATGCGTCTTGCTTTTTTATCCATTTTGACACTATGTGTCTTTTGATTGGTGCATTCAGTCCATTTACATTTAGGGTGATTATCGATAGATATGTACTTATTGCCATTGCTGGCTTTAGATTCATGGTTACCAAAGGTTCAAGGGTTGCTTCTTTACTATCTAACAATCTGACTTAACTTTCTCGTTAAGTTATTGTAAACACAGTCTGATGTTTCTTTATTTCTCTCCCTTCTTATTCTTCCTCCTCCATTCTTTATGTACTAGGTGTTTTATTCTTTACCTTTAGTTAGTATTTGGATGGTCTGCTTTCTTTGCTATGATTTTATTTTCTCTGGTGACAGCTTTTTAGCCTTAGGAGTGCTTACATCTAGAGCAGTCCCTTTAAGATATCCTGTAGAGGTGATTTATGAGAGGCAAACTCTCTCAACTTTCCTTTGTCCGGAAATTGTTTAATCCCTCCATCATATTTAAATGATAATCGTGCTGGATACGATATTCTTGGTTCGAGGCCCTTCTGTTTCATAACGTTAAATATATCATGCCATTCTCTTCTGGCCTGTAAGGTTTCTGTTGAGAAGTCTGAATATAGACTGATGGGTTTTCCTTTGTAGGTGATCTTTTTTCTCTCTCTAGCTGCCTTTAGTACTCTGTCTTTATCTTTGATCTTTGCCCTCTTAATTATTATGTGTCTTGGTGTTGTCTTCCTTGGGTCCCTTGTGCTGGGAGATCTGTGGGCTTCCATGGACTGCGAGACTATTTCCTTCACCAGCAAGGGAACATTTTCAGCAATAATTTCTTCAAAGACACTTTCTATCCCTTTTTCTCTCTCTTCTTCCTCTGGTACTCCTATAATACGAATATTGTTCCTTTTTAATTGGTCACACAATTCTCTTAATATTCTTTCATTCCTAGAAATCCTTTTATCTCTCTCTGCCTCAGCTTCTCTGTATTCCTGTTCTCTGATTTCTATTCCATTTACAGCCTCTTGCAGCTCATCCAGTATGCTGTTAAGCCTGTTGATCGCTTGTCTGATTTCTGCATTGTCTTTCCTCACTTCCCTCACTTCCTCCCTCAGCTCTTGCACATTTCTCTGTAGGTCCATCAGCATGGTTATGACTTTTGTTCTGAGTTCTTTTTCAGGAAGACTGTGCATTTCCATCCCTTCAGGCTCCCTCTCTCGGGTTGTCTGGTTGATCTTAGTCTGGACCATATTCCTCTGTCTTTTCATAGCTATAGAAGTGGTTGCTGGTAGTTGCCATGTATCTCAGCTGGGCTCTTTAAGACTTTAAAAAGAAAAAGATAAAAAAAAAGAGAAAGAAAGAAAAGAAAAGAAAAAAGAAAGAGAAGAAAGAACAAAATACAAAAAACAAAACAAAACAAAAAATTGCCCACCAGGAGTAGATTCTGTGGGGATGCTGCAGGTGGCACTGTTGCTCCACTATTCTGCAGCCAGTCCCGTGATGCTCCCCATGCCCTTAATAGCTCAGGCCGGGGTGGGAACAAATGGAAGGCTGTTCATCTTTGTGGGAAGTCTAAGTGCGGCCACCCTTTCCCAGTCGACAGCTAAGGGTTCCGAAACTCCCCAGGACTCCCAGCCTGCTGGGCTGAGTGTGCCAGGGCAATCCGGCGCCTGTGCTGGGTTCCTGTCACTTTAAGACTGCTGAAAAAAGCACATGGCTTTCTTTTTTTTTTTCTTTTTTTTTCTCCTTCCTTGGTGCCAGCTGCAAGCACTCTGATGCGTTCCCCACTCAGATCCTGCACCCTCTGTCTCTCCAGTCTCTGCTACACCACACGTTGTGTGTCAGCGCTCCCCGTGCAGATCACCAGGGCTAGTTATTTCACGGGGTGTACTTCCACTCCCTCCCAGCTCTGAATCCTCTCCTCCTGCCGGTGCGCTGGGGTGGGTGAGTGCTCGGTTCCCGCTGGGTCACGGCTCCGTATCTTACTCGCCTCACGGGGTGCCATGTCCTCTCAGGTGTAACTGCACGCTGTGCGCTTTCCTGTGTATTCTGGTCTCTTTTTTAGGAATAGTTGTATCTGCTGTATTTTCATAGATATATATAGTTTTGGGAGGAGATTTCTGCCACCCTGCTCACGCCGCCATCTTCCTCGAAGTCTCTGAACTTTATTCTTATGTGCTATGTTCTCATTTCAAAGAGTCACCCCCTATTGGTACTAATATATGGGGAATGTTTAAACTTCTTTAAATTTATTTCTGTCTTGAGAATAATCAATTAAGTCAACATAAGTTTGTCAGGAGAAAAATAATAAACCATTTCTGCTTACCATATGTATATACAGTCACTTTTTCTGAATTCTGGTATTTTAAACAAATTTATGGAATCATAAGTATATGTGTTTCCTCTTTATATACTTCTCATTCCTACCAAAATTCTTTTTGACAATATTTTTGATTATATATATGCTACAGCGAAGGGAAATTGATAACCTTCTCTTCATTGTGGCATCTAATAATAATCTTGCTTTGAACATCAGTATTATAGTGGGATTTTAGAGGTAATTGCCCCTGTGGCTGACAAAACTAGCAAAATAGAGTGAGTGGGGCAATTAACACAGACAAGTTTATTAGGAAGCAAAATTGGCATAGAAAGTTCAAAGAATGAGATCTATTTCATTTATGAAGTAGAGCTTTTTGTGACATTTGTCTAAATTCATTTTCATTAAAAACAGGTAAATGGATATTATTTAGACTAAATAAATAGCTACAAACTATAGGGAAAATTAGAGTTTTTTAATTAAATTAGAGCAAAGGTGGAGGAAGGATAACATGACTTGTTCTCTCTTCTAGGGAGATAAGACAATTGGTATGTATAACCATGCTTTAGGTTAAACTAAATGTTCACAAGGCAGCTTTACTCAGAGCAAGCATAACATGATTTCAGGATTTCTGGAGAGTTCTGATGGTCTTCTTATAGTGTTATTGACATTTGACCCATGACATTCACACTTCAAGTACTTTGCAAAGTGCAGTGCCCTTGAGACATCCCTCTAAGCTGTGATCAGTTAGGTAATATTTAGTGTATGTTAAGAGATAATACAATAAATGTTAAAGAGTAGGAAAGGGAGAATTAAATTTCAAAGGTGGGATTAAGAGAATATTGAAGGTATCAAAAGTTTAACAAATATTCTGAATTCTGTCTAAACTTGACACCAGTCAGTATAATAGAACTCCTTTCTCCTAGCTTAATAAACTCATAATTAATATAGCCATCTGTGGGAAGCTATATATGAAGCATACCTATTAAACCTGTCAGATGTAATAATCTTACAATCTTACATGCACACACACGCACGCACACACACACACACACACACACACACACACACACACACACCTGCTTTGATTTTCCATTAAATTCACATTGTAGTTTTCTCAAGCAACTCATCTAGCCGCCTTCTGTCTTTAAAAGCACCTCTGACTTCTTGTCCTGCGATTTGTATTTACAATTTGTACAATTAAATCATTTTTCTGTCCACTGATTATCTATCCAGTGGTCCTACTTATCAAAAATATTTCTGCTTCCTAGAGGACTGCCAAAATCTGCCATACTTATCTCTTCGACCTACCCTCCATGTCTTTTCTCCCTCCTTCCCTTTGTTCTATCTCTGTCCCCTCACTATCTTATGCCTCTTCCTCAATTGTTTTTTCTTCAGAACCTTTTCAATTCTCTTCTCCATATTTCATAACTAAATTTCATTTAAAGATATTTGTGTCCTGTTTCAACTGAGTGTTGTAAAGAAGGTCAGCATAGAGAAGAAATCTAAAAGAAAGGGAAGGAATGTGGGTATTTTTTCCTTACAATCTATAATATGCTTTATTATAGAATTTAAAAAATACCATACAGAGATAAAGAAATGCTAAATAAGTTTTTTTGTTTTGTTTGTTTTGTTTGTTTTTTGTTTTGTTTTTAGATGTGAGTCAAAAGGCGTACATAACCATACGTGGCATGAGAGAAATCAATGTTAAATTTGATGTATTCCAACCTTAGACAGAAATAAATAAAAGTAGAAACATCTTTAATTTTCCCACAATCCACTTCACAATAAGTTTTTTACTAGTGACAGTTGCATTCTTATCAAGAAAACTGCTAACAATCAATTGTGATTAGATTATTACTCAGACAAATATTGGGACACTCAATATAGAAAAGTAAAGTTTTCTTACCTATGGCCGTTCAATAAATCAATATTAGTGGACTAAAATATGTTACAATTTTAGGCTACTTAGTATAAAGTATGCAATTTTATGCCAGTCCAGCTTATTATGGCTGGACATACATACATTTATGTGTTACTTGGGGTGTTTATGTGGTAGTTATTCTTTCTTTCATATATATACTCTTACGCCAATGATGAAATGATCTTTTGGACAGAATATATAAAGAGCAAAACCAAATAAAACAAAACCTCCCATATATGAATCATTTGTTAACTAACTACTTCTCTAATTTTTATAGTTCTGTCAATTTCCAATTGAGCTTTGATCAGTAGATATCAGATTAAAACTAGAGAAAATAAAAAAGCACTCCATTCCATGATGAGGAACAGTTATTTGACAGAACACTTTTGTTCTAACAATGTATGTCCAATTTTATTTTCTGTCACTATGATGTATAAGTCTTTTATTTTCTCAAATTGTACCCTTATAACTTTGATAATGTACAGCATGGTGATTATAGTTAATAAAACTGTATTGCATATTTCAAAATTGCTAAAAGAGTAGATCTTAAAAGTTCTCAATGCAAGAAAAAAATATTGTAACTATGTATGTTGATGGATGTTAACTAGACTTATCATGGTGATCATTTGCAATGTACACAAGTCTTGAATTATTATGTTGTACACCTGAAACTCATGTGTTATATGTCAATTATACCTATATATTTTTTTAAAAAGATGTAAGATGTTTGAGAAGGGAAATCTAATTATAGTGAAAATAAAACTGCATTTACCAATCACAGAACAAGACAAAGCAAACAAATACACAAAAACAGACATGGTAAATATAGGGCTGCATCACCGTACAAAATTGGTTGCAGTATATATTGGACTTAAAAAATATGTCGTACTAAACTACACAAAATCTATGATAAGTTAAAAGGAGTAAATGAATTTAAAACATTCCAACATTCTAGTCTCTTGAGAACTGGTAAATGAATGATTTTCATTGATTGTAATATTCAAGATGCAGGTTGTCTGTTTTGGGGTAGTGGCTCTTAATGAGAGGGAGTTTTGCCACCAAGAAATATTTGGCAGTACCTGGAAATAATTTTTAGATGTCACAACAGGGAGGGAAGGGTGCAACAAGCATCTAGTGAACAGAATCCAGGGATGCTGCTAAACATTCTACAAAATACAAATGAGTCTCCACAACAAAGAATTATTTAGACCAAAATATCAGGAATGCCAAGGCTGAAAAAGTCTGCCTTAGGGTAACTACTAAATTATAATAAAATAACATATAAATAACAGTGGGCTGATAGAAAAATATAATAACATATATGGTAAATAAAAAATATGATAGGACAAAAGAGAAACATAAAACAGATTAAAAAGAAAAATACTGGAAGATGATAGATATAAACACAACTATATATACATATAATATAAGCCATTCTCAAAATATAAACACTTAGAGAAGATTAACACAAATAGATGAAAAATGACATGTGCAAACAGTGATCAAAGGATTTTTTTATCTATATAAATGTAGACACAGTGACTTTTAAGGCAAGAAACATTAATAGAGAAAAATGGTCATTTCATAATGATAAGATGGCCATTCAGTACGAAGATACCATGGTCTTAAGTCTGTATGTTCATAATAAATAGCTTCAAAAGATATTAGTCATAATTTAGCAGAACTAAAAGGAAAAATAAAAGAATCTGCAAGTATAGTATGAGATATTAATGCACCTTTCTCAATAGAAACAAAAAAAATCATTTCATAAGTTTAAGGTATAATTAACACAGTCCGTAAACTTGATCTAATTTATAAATATAGAAAAGTGCATTCAGTTATTACAGAATTCAAAATCTTTTTAAGTGCATGTAGATTATTTTTCAAAGTCAACAACATGCTGACTAATAATGAAAGTCTCAAAGAATATCAAAGGTTTGCAATCATTCAGAAGTTGTTCTTTGACAAAAAATTACAGTAGACATAGATAAAAATGGAGCATGAAAGAAACCTCCTATTTTATAAACAACAAGCAATATATTCATTTAACCCAAAGATCAAACAAGAATTTATAATGGAAGTTACATTAAAAATTGAACTGATTATTTTATACATATTGAAACACATAGTTGTAGTAATGCTCTGTTCCTTCATCTGGGTTCTTACTATGTGGGTGTGTTAAATTTGTGCAAATCCATTGTGCTATATTCATACTCTGTATACTTTTCTGGATATATGTTATATTTGAATAAGAAGTTACTAAACTAATAAATGTAATTTCAAATGTCAGTTACTATCTCCAATTGGTGAACATAGTTTAACATTAAATCATACAAATTAGTGAGAAGAAAGTGCTTTAAAACTAACCTGATCTTATTCTATTTAGTCCATTTTCATTAAATGGTAATCATATTTGGGTTTATAGGAACCCAAATTTTACTCTTCATTTTTTGTTAGTTTGTGTTTCTCACCTTTTATTATCTCTTTTCTATTACTTTCTTCTGCAATATTAAATTTATTATTATTACATTTTACTATTCACTTAGTGGCTGTACTAAAAAATAAAATATGTCTCCCTCACTTATTACAATCTAATGTAAATTAACACTTTACTGCTTGACAGATAATACTCGAAACTTTAAATAATTTACTTCCATTTATTAACTGACTTGTGCTAATATTATTAGGCTTATTGTTCCTAATTTACTTTATACTCCAGGTGACATTATTTTTACTGTTTGAAAATTCAAAATTGATTTTATATACCTACATTTCTACCTTTATATAGCTGTTTATTTCTTGCATTTCTGTTTCTACCTGGGATCATTTTCTGATGCGCCAAGAAATCACTACACTACTTTTTAATGCAGCAGAAAGTTAGCATTGAATTATCTGCTATCCTTTATCTAAGAGCACCTATATTTTATCCTCATGTATTTACAGCTTTACTGTAACTTGCAGGTGTAATGATGTAAAAAATAATGTGCATATTCAAGGTACACAATTTAATTGGTTTTGTTGTGGATATACATTCCCATAAGACCATTACTACCATCAAGAAAAACATTCACATCACCTCCAAAGCTACCTTGTGATCAGTTGTAAACATTGGGGACAAAAATCTCTCTTTATAACACCTGGTGTGTTACCAGCAAAACTCCTACCTCCAGGCTGCTTGGTGCCTCTGGACCTGGAAGTTGTGTATCATTCTTACTATGCTTAGGATGTGGTGTTTTTCAGCAAGGCTGGGGACCATGCAGCCAAATTCATCTCAGTGCTTGTCTTCTCTCTCTGTCTCCAAAGGCTTTCTGAACTATTCTATCACAACTGAAGGCATAAGAGGAAAGCATGCCTGTCTCATTAATGCTGCCTATTAAAACACATATTATCCTCCTCCTAGACTATCACATTTTGAAAAAAAATTCATTTTTTTAAATATAGGCAAGCAATAAATAAAACATACCAATTCCTTATGCAATGAATTCTAAGAAGGGAAGACAGGCAATTATTTACTATAAATATGACAAGTGATGTGATGTGATAGGGAAGTAGAGTGTGGGAGGTAACCCATCCACTTAGATGTGAGACATCACTAAGAACATTGGCAATGTCTAATTTGAGATATAAGTGATGCATAGAAATGAATAGTTGATTGTGTTGTCACACATAAAGATAAAGTTTCAAATAAAAAGAAGCAAGTAAAGTGTGGTGGGAACACAAAGCACACTATAAAGGGACAGAACAGAGGTTGGACAAGCACCAGGAGCCAGATGTGAATGTTTGAAATTTAGCCAGTAGCAATGAAAGTACCATAGAGTCTTAAGATGGCTTAAGGTTTGCACTTTGGAAATACGACTCCACGTAGAGCACGGTTAGGAGACTCTTGCGGTAAAAGAATCAATGATGCTAACTAAAGTGAGTGTTGTGAAAAGTAAAGGGATTTGAGAACAAAAAAGGGAATTATAAAATAGGGTCAGTACTATCTGTTTGTTGATTACGAGGCATAAGGAAAAGGGAGAATAAATAGAAGAATAAATAATGATGGTCTGGACTCTAGCCTGAGCATTCAGTATTTTGATTGAGAAGGCATACAGGGGAAGCAAGCTGGTAAGTTTGTGTTTGGATGAAGTTGATGTAATACATTTAAGAGGAGATGTCCAATCGTAACCGGTTATGTGAAAGGCATATCTAGTCAGTAGAAATAAATTTGGATGTCATCAGACATACACAGGAAGTGAAGCCAGGAAGTGAAATGATGAGATGCCTGGAGAGTACCCGAAGTGAGAATATCTGAACACAGATGGTAGAACCTTGAGCGGCACCAACATCTATTATATATGCTAAAGACACAGCACTTCCAAGGTTCACGCACAAGTTAAAGCCAACGAAGAAGAAGGAAAACCCAGGAAATATAGTGGTATGAGACATGAGATAAGATAGTGCTTTCAGAATAAGCAAATGATCAAAAGTGGTCCTATAATCACATAATATCAAAACAGTCATTCATACCTTTCAAGAAAATAAAATTCCTCTTAGGCACTGACCTAAGATACTTCAGTTTCTCAGCATTTTCAAAACTGGCCCCAACACAGTTCTGAGAAGTAAAATCAATTCTTACATATACTTATTTTTTAATTAAGAAGACACTCTGGTTTGTAAACAAACCAACAAACAAAACACAAATTGATTTTGAACTCCCCACAAATACTTAACTGCAAGGAAAAGAAAAATCAAGCTGATTTCTGATTTTTGGAGCAGAATGAGAGGAGGCAGATTTATATTTACGTTCTCTACACTTTTTATTGCTTCCACTGATTTTTTTTTCTTTTCCCATTTTTTTGTTTTTCTCTGTGAGTTGAAGTTCAATTTAAAGCAAGGTAAGGATGAATGAAACACTGGATCCAGCAAGTGCACCACCAACATACTCAGGGTTTTCAATGACCAATTTTTCACAGTGTTTGAATGGAGTGAAATATTAGTATTCATCTCACGTTGGAAGTAAGCTGAAAGGCACAGTTACACTTTTCAGTCTGCTTGTTTTTTATTTGAAGTGTAAACTCACAAACTGTAGTTACAGAGAGGAATACAAAATGCACGGAAACTGAATTTTTTTTCTCTTAAATGCAGGATCTATGAGCTAAGTATCTACCTATAGATGTCACTTGGACTTCAGAATGCCATCCATTTTAATTAGTTCATTGCTGTTCATAAAAGGAATCACTGTCCTAAATAGATATTATTTGGGAGAAGAGGGGGATGGAGGAGAGTGTTTATGCCTCTTTGTTCATACATCAGTCCTTTGTACAAAAACAAGCTAAACATAACATTAACCTTAGCTTCTGAACCCTGGAAGAGGTTAGCTGAAATAAAATAGGAAAGAAAACCTCACAGAAATATTTTGGACTGTGTTCTGTAACCTCAAATATCTTCTGCCAAATTCTCCTATAAACAGAGGGGAGAAATGTTTCAATCCACTTATTATGTACCCTATAAATTTGTGGGAATAGCAAATACGAATGGAAAAAAAAGATCTCTTCTCAGTTTCATCTACACATACAAGCTAAAAGACAAGAGCAAAATGAAATGGTGTTTTTCTTTACCCATCCCAATGTGCCCCCATTCAATTAAAACAAACAAGCTTTGAATATGACCATTTGAAACATGCTTATTGCCTCTTTTAAAATAATTTTAAGTAATATTTTTTGAAGAAAAACATTTTGTGACTAAAAGGACACTTGATCAAAGTGCTTAGTTTGAAATACAATCTATTTAAACAAAAGCCTAAAAGAAACTCATCATTTCTCTGATTATTGAAATTGACTAAGTAAATTCAAATCAAACTGTATACAAGTAATCAAACAAATATTTATTAGTTTTCTACAATATTATTATCTTGGGACAGGTGGGAGGGAGATACTAAGTAAAATGAAGACTTACTCCTGCCCTCATGAATTTTATAGTGTAACTGGGGAGAGAGGGATTTTAAAACACAACTGGCCGAAAAAAACAGAATGTCAAATAGGTGCCATAAAGATACTGTATGATAAAGTAAACAGAGTCTAACAGAGTCTACACCTTCATTTAAGGTAGACACTCAGCTCTAACATTACTTGTTTGTATGGTCTGAAGGACCAGTAAAACAAATTCTCTTACTTATTTCTAATATAAGAACAAAAATCAAATGGCTAGTCTCCAATAGATGGATAAGAAGAAAAGAGCAGGATACCAATAGAGCTTACGGCAAAATCCCTTCTTGGGAAAACAGAAAGGAGTATAAGCATTGCCCTGAATACTTCCCAGATATTTGATCTCTTAAAAACTGGAACTTAAGCCTATGTTCCTTCTTCATGAACTACTATAAAGCCAATCACCCTTTATGGAAACTCCATGGACCATGTTGGTCCATGTTGACTTTATCCCCAAAAGGCCATAATCCACCCTATATCAAATGCTACATTATTTCCTCACTGGAGATTGTGCAATGAAAGTACTAGGCTAATTCAAAAAATTTTTTAATGTGGATACTTGAAATTTGAATATATAAGTTCTATCCCATTGCGTTATATCTGGGAAAGTGAAAAATCTAATAATAGAATTCCAAAGAAACTGAAGTCCAGAGTTCCTAATTAGGGTCTAAAAATCCTTTTTAATTAACATTAAAGAAATTCACTCTATAATTTCTCTGCAGTGAGTATCTTCTTGACAATAGGAACTCAAGTTCAATATTCTTTGCATACAGCAGCACAAATAAAACAACAAATAACTCTTCCATGAGACAGCCTAGTTGCAGAGGGAGGTCAAAATTACAAATGTGTCAGACTACTCACTCTTACTCAGTTCTTTCATTTCATTCTGAAAGATGAATTATTTAAGCAGAATAATACCCTTCCTGAGGAAGTCTCCCCCTTGAACTCTGTTCGGAGTTTTCTAATCACAGTTGCAATGAGAAATCAGTGACTAGTCTCCAAATGAAATATCCACAATCCTAGGGCAGAGTCTAAGACAAGTATGTCCGTGACTCTTAGTTAGATCATAGCAATGTTGATATTCCAGACAAAAGGATAAATGTTACGGATGGAACTGTGCCCCCCCACCCCATAAGTATGTTGAAGTGTTAACCCTCAATGTGACTGCACCTGGAGATAAGGCTTTCAAAGAGGTAATTAAGGTTATATGATGTCATAAATGTGGGTTCCTAGTCCAATAATCCAATAGGACTAAAAAGGGAAAGAAACCAGGATGGGTGCACAGAGAAAAGGTGTGAGACACACAGGAAGTGGCCATCTGCGAGACAAGGAGAGACACTTTGGTAGAATCAAATCTATTGGCACCTTGATCTTGGACTTCCAGCTTCCAAGAACTGTGAGAAAATTAATTTCTATTTCTTAAGCCATCCCACCTGTGGTATCTTGTTGTAGCATCCTTAGCAAACTAATAACAATAGATACTCGGTCATCCTTGGAAAATCATTATATTGCATGAAATCAAAATCATTAAGCCCTTCCAGACACCAGATGTATAGAAGACAAGTTTTCAAGGACTGAGAACAAATCCAAAGTCTTGTGATTATTTTTATTATTAATTTTATCTATCTTTAGTTGATAAAAAAATTTATATGTGTGAAATGCACAGGTATTAAACATTAAAGTTAACAATTTTGGCACACACATACACCCGTGCAACCAGTCAAGCTATAGATTATTTCCATGAATAGAAGAAGTGCTTTTTTGCCCCCTTGAAGTCATTTTCTATACACCATAGACAATCACTATACTGATGTTTTTATCACCAAAGACTAGTCTTACCAGTTCTTGAACAACAAATAAATAAAAGCATACAAGATATCTGAATTTTTTGCTCAACATTTTTGTCATGATTCGTTCAAGTCACATAACAGTAATTCATTCTTTATCATCACACAATAATATTCTAACAAAAAAAGGTACCAAATTGTGTACCCATCCTCCTGTGGTGCAATTTAATGCTGTTCCCAGCTTTCCTGAGACATTGTCACTTGATCATTATTGTTCTTTTTATTTATTTCTGTGCTTATTTTTAAAGGAATTTTGCTTTCATGCTTATAAGTGATATTGTTTTGTGATATTGGTTTTCTTAAAATGTCCTTATAGGTTTTGGTATTAGGTTATGTTGGCTTCATAAAATAGTTTAAAACAATTTCCTTTCAATAGTTCTCCTGAAAAAATATGTGAGATTGTATAAGATTGGTATTACTACTTCTGGTGAAACCAGCCAGGTCCATTTTCATATGGGGAAGTCAACTATGCTGAACTTAATTTCTCAACAGATATAGGGGTATTCATATCTATTTCTTCTTCGGTCAATCATGGTACGTTGCTTTTTCCAAAGCATTTTTCCATTTATTCCAGTTTTCCAAAGACATTGGCATCATATCATCTTATTATCATTTTATTATCTGTAATTTTCCCTTTTCCCTTCCTGGTAATTTGTTATCTCTATCTCTGTATCATGAGTGGTCATTCTAAGGATTTATGTATCTTACTAACCTATTGAAATAGGCAATAAATGGAATATATTATTTCTCTTAAACTAGTGTGGCATATTAAGTATATGGACTCTGGGTAGCCCAAGAACTTGACCTTGTTGTAATAAGCCATTCTTTCAGAGAGAGGGTGAGAGTGAAAAGAAAAGTATAGATGTTGTGGGATAACATGAACCTATAGACAAAGTGAATTTCCTTCCATAATTTGCTTCTAGGCCCAAAAGTAACAAATTATGGCTGCTTATATTGTATTTTTTTTAATATGAGATAATAGTGTACCTACGTTATATTAGTTTCAGGTGTACAGTATGATTCAGTATTTGTATATATTGCAAAATGATCACCACAAAAGTCTGCTTAACATCCTTCACCATACATAGTTACAGGATTTTTTTTCTTGTGATAACGTTTACGATCTACTCTTTTAGAATACACTATTAGTTACTTTAGTCACCATGCTGTACATTACATGCCCATGATTTATTTTATAACTGGAAGTTTGTATGTTTTGACTCACCCATTTCACATCCCCTCGCCACTTCCCACCTGCGGCAACAACCAATATGTTCTCTGTACCTACATGCTTGTTATTTTTAAGATTCCATATGTCAGTGGCCTCACATGATATTTGTTCTGTGTCTGGCTTATTTCACTCAGCATAATGGCTCTATCCATGTTGTCATAAATGGCAAAGTTTAATTGTTTTTATGGCTAAATAATATTCAGTTGTCTGTGTGTAAATACCTGTGTGTATGTCTCCATATCACAATGGATACCTTGTTTCCATATGTGGGCTATTTTTAAATAATGCTACAAGGAACATGGGGGTGCATGTCTTTTCAAATTAGTCTTTCCATTCTCTCTGGATAAATACCCGGTAGTAGAATTGTTGGATCATATAGTTCTGTTTTTAATTTTTTGAGAAACCTCCATAGTGACTGCACCAATTTATATTCCCACCAACACTGCACAGCCTCACCAACACATGTTATTTCTTGTCTTTTTGGTGAAAGCGATCATATTATTATATTCATATATCTACTGCTTATGTTTTCTTTTCATCTTGCTATACTTAACATACAGTTACATGAACAACATTATGGTTACTAGACTCCCCCCATTATCAAGTCCCCACCACAAACACCATTACAGTCACTGTCCATCAGCATAGTAAGATGCTATAGAATCACTACTTGTCTTCTCTGTGTTATACTGCCTTCCCTGTGTACCCCTTGCTACATTATACGTGCTAATCGTAATGATCCTTTTTCTCCATTATCCCGCCCTTCCCACCCATACGCCCACATCCCTTTCCCTTTGGTAACTGTTAGTCCATTCTTGGGTTCTGTGAGTCTGCTGCTGTTTTGTTCCTTCAGTTTTTTCTTTGTTCTTATACACCACAGATGAGTGAAATCATTTGATACATCTCTTTCTCCACCGGACTTATTTCACTGAGCATAATACCCTCTAGCTCCATCCATGTTGTTTTAAATGGTAGCTTCTTACGGCTGAATAATATTCCATTGTATATGTACCACATCTTCTTTATCCATTAATCTACCGATGGACACTTAGGTTGTTTCCATTTCTTGGCTTTTGTATATAGTGTTACAATAAACATAGGGGTGCATCTTTTTCAAACTGGGCTCCAGCATCCTTAGGGTAAATTCCTAGGAGTGGAATTCTTTGGTCAAATGGTATTTCTATTTTTAGCTTTTGAGGAACCTCCACATTGCTTTCCACAGTGGTTGAACTAATTTACATTCCCACCAGCAGTGTAGCAGGGTTCCCCTTTCTCCACATCCTCGCTAACATTTGTTGTTGTTTGTCTTTTAGATGGTGGGCATAGTAACTGGTGTGAGGTGATATCTCATTGTGGTTTTAATTTGCAATTCTCTGATGATTAGTGATGTGGAGCATCTTCTCATGTGCCTGTTGGCCATCTGAATTTCTTCTTTGGAGAAGTGTCTGTTCAGCTCCTCTGCCCATTTTTTAATTGGCTTATTTGCTTTTTGTTTGTTGAGGTGCGTGAGCTCTTTTTTTTAATTAAGGTATAATTGATATACACTCTTATGAAGGTTTCACATGAAAAAACAATGTGGTTACTACATTTACCCATATTATCAAGTCCCCACCCATACCCCAATGCAGTCACTGTACATCAGTGTAGTAAGATGCCACAGGTTCACTGTTTGCCTTCTCTGTGCTACACTGTTTTCCCTGTGATCCCCCACACCATGTGTACTAAACATAATACCCCTCAATCCCTTTCTCCCACCCTCCCTACCTGTCTTCCCACACCCCTCCCCTTTGATAATCACCAGTTCTTTCTTGGAGTCTCTGAATCTGCTGCTTTTTTGTTCCTTCAGTTTTGCTTCATTGTTATACTCCACAAATGAGGGAAATCATTTGGCACTTGGCTTTCTCCACCTGGCTTATTTCACTGAGCATAATATCCTCCAGCTCTATCCATGTTGTTGCAAATGGCAGGATTTGTTTCCTTTTATGGCTTAATAGTATTCCATTGTGTATATGTACCACCTCTTCTTTATCCATTCATCTACTGAGAGACACTTAGGTTGCTTCCATATCTTGGCTATTGTAAAAAATGCTGTGATAAACATAGGGGTGCATATGTCTTTTTGAATCTGAAAAGTTGTATTCTTTGGGTAAATTCCAAGGAGTGAGATTCCCAGGTCAAATGGTATTTCTATTTTTCATTTTTTGAGGAACCTCCATATTGCTTTCCACAATGGTTGAACTAGCTGACATTCCCACCAGCAGTGTAGGAGGGTTCCCCTTTCTCCACATCCTCACCAGCATTTGTTGTTCTTAGTCTTGTGGATGCTGGCCATCCTTACTGGTGTGAGGTCATATCTCCTTGTGGTTTTAATTTGCATTTCCCTGATGATTAGTGATGTGGAGCATCTTTTCATGTGTCTGTTGGCCATCTGAATTTCTTCTTTGGAGAACTGTCTCTTCATATATTCTACCTATTTTTAATTCGGTTATTTGTTTTTTGGGTGTTGAGGCGTGTAAGTTCTTTACATATTTTGGATTTTAACCCCTTGTCTGATATGTCATTTACAAATATATTCTCCCATACTGTAGGATGCCTTTTTTTTCTGTTGATGGTGTCCTTTGCTGTACAGAAACTTTTTAGTTTGATGAAGTCCCATGAGTTCATTTTTGCTTTTGTTTCATTTTTGTTTCCCTTGCTCAAGGAGATGCGTTCAGGAAGGAGTCACTCATGCTTCTATTCAAGAGATTTTTGCCTATGTTGTCTTCTAAGAGTTTTATGGTTTCATGACTTACATTCAGGTCCTTGATCCATTTTGAGTTTACTTTTGTGTATGGGATTAAACAATAATCCAGTTTCATTCTCTTACATGTAGCTGTCCAGTTTTGCCAACACCAGATGTTGAAGAGGCTGTCATTTCCCCATTGTATGTCCATGGCTCCTTTATCATATATTAATTGACCATATATGGTTGGGTTTATATCAGGGCTCTCTAGTCTGTTTCATTGGTGTATGGGTCTGTTCTTGTACCAATACCAAATTGTCTTGAGTACTGTGGCCTTGTAGTAGAGTTTGAAGTTGGGGAGCATAATCCCCCCAGCTTTATTCTTCCTTCTCAGGATTGCTTTGGCTATTCAGGGTCTTTTGTGGTTCCATATGAAATCCAGAACGGTTTTATCTAGTTCGTTGAAGAATGCTGTTGGTATTTTAATAGGAATTGCATTGAATCTGTAGATTGCTTTAAGCAATATGGCCATTTTGACAATATTAATTCTTCCTATCCATGAGCATGGGTTGTGTTTCCATTTATTGGTATCTTCTTTAATTTCTCTCATGAGTGTCTTGTAGTTTTCAGAGTATAGGTCTTTTACTTCCTTGGTTGGGTTTATTCCTAGGTATTTTATTCTTTTTGATGCAACTGTGAATGAATTGTTTTCCTGATTTCTCTTTCTGCTAGTTCATTGTTAGTGTATAGGAATGCCACAGATTTCTACATATTAATTTTGTTTCCTGCAACTTTGCTGAATTCTGATATTAGATCTAGTAGCTTTGGAGTGGATTCTTTAGGGTTTTTTATGTACACTAACCTGACATTTGCAAACAGGGAAAGTTGGACCTCTTCCTTGCCAATCTGGGTGCCTTTTATTTCTTTGTGTTGACTGATTGGCATGGCTAGGACCTCTAGAACTGTAATGAATAAAAGTGGGGAGACTGGGCATCCTTGTCTTGTTCCTGATCTTAAAGGAAAAGCTTTCAGCTTCTCGCTGTTAAGTATAATGTTGTCTGTGTTTGTCATATATGACCTTTATTATGTTGAGGTACTTGCCCTCTATACCATTTTGTTGAGAGTTTTTATTATGAATGGATGTTGAATTTTGTCAAATGTTTTTTTCAGCATCTATGGAGATGATCATGTGGTTTTCGTTCTTCTTTTTGTTGATGTGGTGGATGATGTTGATGGATTTTCGAATGTTGTACCATCCTTGCATCCCTGGGATGAATCCCACTTGATCATGGTGTATGATCCTCTTGATGTATTTTTGAATTCGGTTTGCTAATATTTTGTTGAGTATTTTTGCATCTATTTTCATCAGGGATATTGGTCTGTAGTTTTCTTTTTTTGTGGTGTCTTTGCGTGGTTTTGGTAATAGAGTGATGCTGGCCTCATAGAATGAATTTGGAAGTATTCCCTCTTCTTCTACTCCTTGGAAAACGTTAAGGAGGATAGGTATTAGTTCTTCACTAAATGTTTGATAAAATTCAGCGGTGAAGCCATGTGGTCCAGGTGTTTTGTTCTTAGGTAGGTTTTTGATAACCAGTTCAATTTCGTTGCTGGTAATTGGTCTGTTGAGGTTTTCTGTTTCTTTTGGGTCAGCCTTGGAAGGTGGTATTTTTCGAGAAAGTTGTCCATTTCTTCTCGGTTTTCCAGTTTGTTAACATATAATTTTTCATAGCGAGACAGGGACCATCAGTGTAGTCAGAGTAGGGTGAGGGCCTCTGGAAAAAGCAGGGTGGGATATTTATAGTCAGCAATATAACAATGGGCAAAGAAGTCCCTTTTGAAACTCTGTGTTCAGCATTATGCAAAGTCAAGGTCACACTAATCCTCTAGGATCAAGATACCAGACTAAGAATATAGACATCTTCAGTGAGGGCAGTTAAAGGTCAAAAGGCCAGGAGCAGCTTGGCCTAGAATGATTGAGTGGTTTTACAAATAGGGACGGGTATCACAGCATAACCTGTGACTTTACTGTAAACAACCCTAGCAAGCAGAGAACAACCCAGCCCACCTTGAGGGCAGGGCAGGTGGTACAAGTCCACACCCCTAAGCCTTTTTTTCATGTTCTGGAAAAATCCTCATTTGCCTATAAAAACCCCTAGACAACGCACCACCCCGGGACTCTCTTGCCCCTCCTGGCGTGAGCTGGGAGCTCTGTCCTTCCATTTTATTTCTAAATAAAACCTTGCTCTCTTACCTTGACTGTTTATGAAGTTCATTCTTCGACTTCATGAACAAGAACCCCGGCATCAGTAGTATTCTCTAGTAGTTCTTTTATTTCTGTGGTGTCTGTTGTGATTTTTCCTTTCTCATTTCTGATTCTTTTTATGTGAGTAGACTCTCTTTTTTTTCTTGATTAGTCTGGCTAGGGGTTTATCTATTTTGTTTATTTTCTCAGAAAACCAGCTCTTGATTTCATTGATACTTTCTTTTGTTTTATTCTTCTCAATTTTATTTATTTATTTATTTCTGCTTTAACCTTTATTATGTCCTTCCTTCTATTGACTTTGGGACTCATTTTTTCTTCCATCTATCGCATTCCCTCCAAAATACACTATAGAGATGGTTTGTGGGACATAAATTCTCTCAGCCTTTGCTTAGCTGGGAATTGTTTAATCCCTCCTTCAAATTTAAATGATAATCTTGCCTGACAAAGTAATCTTGGTTCAAGGCCCTTCTGCTTCATTGCATTAAATACATCATTCCACTCCCTTCTGGTCTGTAAGGTTTCTGTTAGGAAGTCTGATCATAGCCTGATGGGCTTTCCTTTGTATGTGATCTTATTCCTCTGTCTGGCTGCTTTTAGTAGTCTGTCCTTATCCTTGATCTTTGCCATTTTAATTAATATATATCTTGGTGTTGTCTTCCTTGGGTCCCTTGTGTTGGGAGATCTGTGCACCTCCATGGACTGAGAGACTATCTATCTCCTTCCCCATATTGGGGAAGTTTTCAGCAAGTACCTCCTCAAAGATACTTTCTATCCCTTTTCTCTCTCTTCTTCTCCTGGTACCCCTATAATGCAAATACTGATTCTTTTCATTGTTTTATTCTTCTCCATTTTATTTATTTCTGCTTTAATTTTTATTATGTCCCTCCTTCAATGGGCCTCCTTTGTTCTTCCTTTTCTAGTTTCATTAATTGTGAGTTTAGACTGTTTATTTGTGATTGTTCTTCTTTCCTGAGGTAGGCCTATATTGCAATATATTTCCCTCTTAGCACAACCTTTGCTGTGTCCCAGAGATTTTGTGGTGTTGAATTATTGTTGTCATTGGTCACCATATATTGCTTGATCTCTGTTTTTATTTGGTCATTGATCCATTGATTATTTAGGAGCATATTATTAAGCCTCCATGTGTTTGTGGGCTTTTTCATTTTCTTTGTGTAATTTATTTCTAGTTTCATACATTTGTGATCTGAGAAGCTGGTTGGTACAATTTCAATCTTTTTTAATTTTCTGAGGTTCTTTTTGTGACCAAGTATATGATCTATTCTTGAAAATGTTCATGTGCACTTGAGAAGAATGTGTATCCTGTTGCTTTTGGATGGAGTTTTCTGTAGATGCCCATTAGGTCCATCTGTTCTAATATGTTGAGTGCCTCTATCTCTCTACTTGTTTTCTCTCTGGTTGATCTGTCCTTTGGAATGAGTGGTGTGTTGAAGTCTCCTAAAATGAATGCATTGCATTCTATTTCCCCCTTTAATTCTGTTAGTATTTGTTTCACATATGTAGGTGATCCTGTATTGGGTGCATAGATATTTATAATAGTTATATCCTCTTGTTAGACTGACCCTTTTATCATTATGTAATGTCCTTCTTTGTCTCTTGTAACTTTCTTTGTTTTGAAGTCTATTCTGTTTGATACAAGTACTGCAACTCCTTTTTTCTCCCTATTAGTTGCATCCCTTTACTTTCAGTCTGTATATGTCTTTGGGTTTGAAGTGAGTCTCTTGTAGACAGCATATAGATGGGTCTTGACTTTTTATTCATTCAGTGACACTATGTCTTTTGACTGGTGCTTTCAGACCATTTACATTTAGGGTGATTATCAATAGTTATGTACTTATTGCCATTGCAGGCTTTATATACATGGTTACCAAAGGTTCAAGGGTAATTCCCTTACTATCTAACAGTCTAATTTAACTCACTTCCTATGCTATCACAAACACAACCTACAGGGTTTTTTTCCCTCCTTTTTCTTTTTCTTCCTCCTCCGTTCTTTATATCTTATGAGTCATATTTTGTACTCTTTGTCTATCCGTTGAGTGACATCTATTTAGCCTTAGGAATACATCTATCTATGGGAGTCCCTGCAAAATGCACTGTAGAGGTGGTTTGTGGGAGGTAAATTCTCTCAGCTTTTGCTTATCTGAAAATTGTTTAATCCCTCCTTCAAATTTAAGTGATAACCTTGCCAGGTAGAGTATTCTTAGTTCGAGACCCTTTGCTTCATTGCATTAAATATATCATGCCACTCTCTTCTGGCCTCTAAGGTTTCTATTGAGAAATCTGATGATAGCCTGATGAGTTTTCCTTTGTGTTTGATATTTTTTCTCTCTCTAACTTCTTTGAAAAGTCTGTCTTTATCCATGATTTTTGCCATTTTAATTATTATATGTTTTGATGTTGTCTTCTTAGGGTCCCTTGTTTTGGGAGATCTGTGCACCTCCATGGCCTGAAAGACTGTCTCCTTCCCCAACAATTACCTCCTCAATGACACTTTCTATCCCTTTTTATCTCTCTTCTTCTGGTACCCCTATTATGCAAATATTGTTCTGTTTGGATTGGTCACACAGTTCTCTCAATATTCTTTCATTCTTAGAGATTCTTTTTCCTCTCTGTGCCTCAGCTTCTTTGTATTCCTCTTCTCTAATTTCTATTCCATTTACTGTCTCTTCTACTACATCTAATCTGCTTTTAAATCCCTCCATTGTATGTTTCATTTCAGATATGGAATTTCTTAATGATTGAATCTCTGTCTTAAATTCGTTCCTGAGTTCTTGAGTATTTTTCTGTACCTCCATAAACATGTTTATGATTTTTATTTTGAACTCACTTTCAGGAAGATCTGTGAGTTCAGTTTCATTTTGCTCTTTTTCTGGGGTTTGTGAGATTTTGGTCTGAACCAGGTTCTTTTGACGTTTCATATTTCTATGTGGTGCCCTCTAGTACCCAGAAGCTCTAGTCTCTGGAACTGTTCAGCCCCTACAGTGAGGTTTGGGGATGTTGGGGAGCAGAGCTGGTGCCTGGGGGAAGGAAAGATCTGTTCCCCGATTCCCTTCTGCGGTCCCTGTCTCCAGTATTGCAGCCTGTGGGCCGAGCACACAGGTGTATTCTCTGTGCTCGGCTTCTCTAGCTGTTGTAGGCGGGGGCTCCCTCTGACTGGCCTGACGCCAGCACAGTCACTGCTGGTTTGTGAGCCGGTGCTGTCAGGCCAGGAGGAATGTTCCACAGGCTGTGTGTCACAGTAGGGGTCTCAGCGCTGAGCAGCCAGCCAGCGGGATGGAGCACCTGAAACTCCTCAAAGTTCCCAACCTGCTGGGCAGAGCTAGCTCAGACAACCTTGTACAGCTCTCCCTTCTCCCATGCAAGCTCCAATGCAATCTCCATCCCCTCAGCAGTCCTCTCCCTGCTAGGAAGCCTCTCAGACCACCTGCCTTTCCTCTGTCACAGAGCAGCCGGATGTGGATCCTGTCCTCCACGTATGGCTGGAATGTCAGTCTCATGCACCCTGCCTGTCACACTCCCCAACCTCCAGGGCACCACACAGAGTAGGTTTCTTCTCACAAAGCATATCTCCAGGGCTAGCTGTTCAGTAGTCCCCGGTTTCCTTCCCCTCCCCGCTCTGTTTCTCTTCCTCCCTCCAGTAAACTGGGGTGGGGGAAGGGCTTGTGTCCCGCTATTTCAAGTCTTTCGTGTGTTACCCTGTTTCATCAAGCCTGCTCTGTTAGTGATGTCTGTATGCAGTCTGGTTCAGCCTTCTTTCCTGGTGCTATTTTAGGGTTACTTGTATTAATTAACTATGTTTTCATACTATTTGTGGTTTTGGGAGGAGTTCTCTGTCTCACCTCTCATGCCACCTTCTTGAATCCCCCCACTCCTTACATTTTATGAGTACAATATCATTACTGCTTTATAATGTGTAAATCATCTATTGTCTTTTTAAGATTTCACTTGCATACCCAGCAAACCTTTTAAAACAATTCTAGGTCTCATCATTCCTTAAGATGTTCAATACAATAAAAAGTTGTTCTTTTAGAAACTTTTAAAATATGAAGGTACTAAGTTAACCCCAATATGCTTTTTCTTTTTTTATATACTGATGCACTAATTATAGCATGAGGCTAAAAAAATATTCAGCTATGTTGAAATCTATTCATATGTGCACAAAGTTATTTCATCATTTGAGGAAGGTATAATATAGTTTATTTTAAATAGCAATATTATATAGTGCAGGTGGCATGGTTTTGGAGATTTATGATAGAAAAATTACATATTTACACATTGTATTTGTTGAAATAATGTAAATGTTATCTTTCCAGGAAAGAGGCATGTATAACTTGGTACCTTACTTAACTGTCACAATACTTTAGTATTTAGTATTTTATTTGTTTCCAATGAGAGAGAATATACTGATTATTTAGTAAAAGTTGGAAGACTTTAGGCCTTAAAAAATATGACTAAGAGTCTGTGGATCAAATATATTAAAAAAAGACATTGTACATCAAAACATTCATCTCATATTTTAAGCATTGCATACAACAGACTTGATCTTGTTGCAGAGAGACCTATATTGATCTTTGTCATGTACAGATAATAGATCACTTTTGGTAGATGTGCGCAGTCTCTAACTGTGGGCAAAAATGAGCCACTACCCAGAGGTCTAGCTACAAGATTAAAAGTAAAAGCATGTCTAGTCAGATTGAATTCTAACATAACTGAAATGATTATCAAGCAAACATAAAAACAATTATTTAAATTGTTCTGTAATCTGGATTAAGTTCCAGATGCATGTTGTTCACCTGTTCACACCACATTTCTCATGAATAATTTATTAAATGTAAATAAGTCCTAATGCTAGAGGCAGGTTCAGTTAAGTTATTGGCTTCAGTCAGCTATAATCAATTCAAGAATCAACCAGAATCCAATTCAAGATAACCTAAGAACTTTAAGAAACAAGCCTAGTGTGTTATCTGTAAGATTGTAGGTGTCGTGTAGCAAGAAATTTCCTCTACCCTTCAAGGTTCTTCTAGCTTGTCTAAAAATCAAATTGAAATGAGACAGATTAACAGGAGAAAAAAAAATTAATTACATACATACAGAGGCCCAGTAATAAAATTGAGACTCCAAAGAAATGACCAAGACAGGCATTTTTTATACATTTTAGGCAAAGAAACATAAATCTGCAAGGAATTGACAGGAGAAAGAAAACAGGTTTGGGAGCTTCAGTTAGTAAGGAATTCTAAAGACTGTTTGGGCTGGGGTAGTAAATTAGTAAAAAGTAACAAGATTTGTTTATGCAGGCTTCTTCACTCTAAACTCCCTATCTCTGGTGATGAGGATGCCTTCTCTGTTCCAGGTAAAGGAGGGCACTTTTCCCATGGGATACTTATTTGCTTGTTTCACAGCAAGGGGGACAAACTGGGATCACAGAATCCCCCTGGCTTCTGTTTCTCCTATTGGTTTCAATTTAAAGTAATCAATATGCCAATGTGACACCTTTTGGGAGAGCCTGACCTTGGTCCCTACACAAACTATGTGGTTTCTGATGTTTGTATACCCTGTTCTTGCACAGGTAAAGACTATTTTGAAGACATGTTAGAAAATCCATATCCTTGAATTCTACTTATTTAAAACATCTGCACACAAACAGAAATTTCTTAATATCCATCATTCTAATCAAAAAGCCACTATGTCAGTCAGACATAAAGATAAATGAAGTACTTTTGGATGTCCCTTATGCTGTCCAAGTCTTCTAATTAGAATGTTAACTAAATACCTCTCAAATATAAATTTCTGAATAGGGAAATTGAAGTGATCCTAGAATACAACTTAAACTAATGAGCACATGGCCTCTGCTAGACTTGTTGGAAAAATCACTTCTGTCACATAACCTGTACAACACAGGTGCTAGAAGGGCAATGATTTTAAAGACTGCATTTCGAAAATATCCTGAATGAAATGCCCGGGCCTTTATAACTGATTCCTAATGATCCAAAGAGATCACAGAGACCTAAACCACAGTTTAGACAATATGTCAAATTCTTAAAGCTTCCACATATTCCTTTTTTTTCAGAGATTTCTCCATTTAACTTGAGAGGTATTGAAGGGAAGAGCTCATGGATGGAAGAAACATGGCAAGAATGACTAAGTTATTCTTAGTACTCAATTGGAGGACAGAAGGACGTCATTGGCAGTTTTGTGACTGTCCAGTTCTTGACATGAGGCAACAACCACAAGCTTGCTCACTGAGATTGGTCTGAATTAGGTGACTAGAATCAATCTATGTCAAATCCTCTATTACTCCGTTTAAAGAACATGAAAATGTACCACAATATAGGACACTTTGTACAAACCTTCATTCGTATTTACAATTTCATATGATTTTTTTAAATCCCCTCAAATGTTACTAAATAGGAAATATAGAGCAATAAGAATATTTTCAGTGGAATTTAATTTGTCACAAGTTTTCTTGAATAAAAAAGAAAAACACATAGCAACTGCTCCTGCTTTGACTTCCAACCCACTTATTTTATGTTATTAAAGCGTAACTTAAATTATTTATGGACTGTTTAAACATTAATAAGGATTTTCTTCTTTCCCCTTTCTCCCAGAAAGAAAAGTAATGATACTGGGTGCAGGCAGCCTGTTAATGAGTCCTCAGGGTGACAAGCTAAAGGAACAGGTTAATATAAACATCCATACATTTCACGTGTATGGGAGATGAGGCCACAGATGAATTTTCTTTGCATTTTTATTTAACCAAAGAAAATTTCATTTAGTCTAGGAGCATTTGGAACTTAATTAAGCTTCAGTCTGCCTCTTTGATGCTCAAAGCAAATATTTTTTAAAAAGCACTTAAATGATATCCCTGTGAGCTTCGAGGGTCATCTTGTTACATTCCTAAGTTTCAAGTCTCAGATAAATACATGTCACAAAGGAAAAAAATAACATGTCTTCTAAGAAGTGATTTTCTGCTATATGTAAACAACTTGGAATTTATAAGATTATTTTCTGGAACGTTAGCAGGATGGCAGAATAGGAAGCCTCAGGCCCTCCTTCCCCTCCTTGAAGACACTGATACAGCAATAAGCAGACCAATTCCCTTTGTGAGAAATCCATAAAACAGTTGAGAGGCTTCTGCACCCCAGGTGAGCACAAAACCAGCCATATTGAAGCTGGTAGGAGACATTATGGCCTTTACTTGCCATAGTCTCTCCTCCTGGCCAAGCACTGCAGAGTACCTGGGGCAAAAACTCTCAGCTTCTCCCTGAGAAGGAAAAGAGAAGACTGACATGTTGGTTCATTGTGAAGACATTTTGAAGGTCTGCACGAGGGACTAGTTTCTGTCTAGCCTGAATAAATTCACTGACAGCAAGGGGTGGCAGACTGAGGGATGCTGAGAACAAGATGAAGGCTTGTATTAGCACACACTCCCTTTCCTTGGTCCCTCCTCCAACACAGTGCGGAACAGTAGGAGAAAATCCAGCTCCCAGCTTCTCCCTGGTAACGTGCTTCCAGCATTCTGGCTTTTGGAGGACTGCATTCTGTCTTGCCTGTTTCAGAGTCTGACAGGACACAGCATACATACCCAAGATGCCTGGAGGCTAGTGAGGCAAGAGGGCTTGGTACAGGTGATGACAGCCCCTACAGCTCAGCATGTCCATGTGCAAAAGGAGGCAGAAAATGGAGAGACGCAGCCACAAGTCAAAGAGAACCAAGGATTTATGAGAGCCACCAGATGCTGGAGCAACTCTGATAGTCTCTAAAACAAGAATCCCATGTCTCACATTCATTTTGAAGAGCTCTCTACTAGCAAACATACAAAAGGGATTCATGTACTGCTGAGAGGTGTATTTTTATTAATATTCACCTACTTCTAAGTCTGTAAAGAGTGTAAAATGAAAATGATAGGCAATGTGAAAATGAAAAGAGGAGATGGCAAAGTCAGGAAGAAAAATGAAGAAATAAAAGTGTAGTAAAAAGGAATGAGCAAAAGAAAAAGGCAAATAAACTGGAAATGAGAATAAGAGAGAAAAGTATCAATCTTAGGAAATCTGAGGAAAGGTAAGAGATAAAGTGAGAGTATGTAACAATTAGAATGATAAAATCACAAAGAAAATGGAAGAAAGAATTTAAAGAATGGTAGAGTTTAACAAGCAAGCAAAAATCCCTCTACTCCAACAATCTCCATTTTTGCCCGCTTATCCAAAATTAACCCCGGCAGCAAATGCATTTTTCGTCCAATGAATTTACTGTCATTTTGAAGTAGTTTCTTGGTAAAGGTAGTACTTTGATGTAAGGCAAAGAAAAGGATGTTTCCAGTGTTGGTTCCACCATTTGATTTGTCAGTTGTGCAACCTTTAGTTAGACACTTGTTATGTTCTTGTTTTTTTGAGAGGGAGGACTCTCTATTGCTACTTGTATGTTTTCATTCATTCACTACTCATTCATTTTTTTTTTTTTATTAAACAGTTAATTAAAAAAATCTTCCACCAAGAACAAAAGTGAAAACATTACTGGTAACTTCCATCTACCTCTGTGCTCTTCCCCAGTCTGTCCCATTTGACTTGTCCCTCCCTCCTGACCATACCACTGTCCTGGATTTTATGCTGATCATGCCTTCGCTTTTTCTTTAATATATAGTTTTATAAGATGAATAAGAAATTTAAAAATGTATTGTTAAGCTTTGAATTCTTCCTTGTGCTGTGTGCAACAATTCCACGTGAGTCTCCAGTTTAATATTCTTTGCAAATATCTTTGCAAAAAATATTTTTTGCCAATATTTGAGGTTTGTCTTTTCAGTTTCTTTGAGGTGACTTTTGATGAACAGAGGTTCCTTTTTTAATGTAGTTGATTTTATTAACTGGGTTAGAAATGGGGTAATGTTGCTAATAGAGCTAGTATAAGTTTTAACTAATTAAAGTTATGATGTGCCTACCATAGCACGTCTGACACATAGCAATCATTCAGTAAATGATAGATTACGCATTCCATTCATATCTTAAAATGTTAGTGCTATGCTTGCTTATTCCTCTGTATTATAGATGGCAAAGACTCCAGTTTATTGTGAATGTAACTGAATTTCATAACATAGCATTCAAGTCATAACACAGAAAGCAAATACACCTCCAATTATCGTTTATTATTATATTGTCATTTGTCTGCCTAACGTTTTCAAATTATTGAGGCATGAAAATGAAACACATACACATATTAGCAGGATGGTTTTTGTCAAAGACTTTTTTTTCAAGTTATAGTAAGTGACTCACATTAAGTTAAAGGGGAGAAGGAAACAATGGAGGGATAAGAAGGGAGGAAGGGAGCGAGGGTGAAGAAGAGAGCAAAGAAAGCCAAAGGGAAGGGAGCAGAATGAAAGCAGGTGGCAAGGAGGAGGGGGAGGAGACGGCTCTGCTCTTTCCTAACACACATAACGGCTCTGCTATTTCCTAACACACACAACGTTCTTCTCTGAGAACCAGTCCATTATAACTGATCATCTCTAGTCCTCTTTCCCAATTTTCAGATTTTTTTTTCAAAATAGAGCTGCTCCTTACCAAATCAATTGACTGTTCATTATTAGCATAGATTCTGGGAGCCTACTGCTGTGAATATTGTGGGAACTCACTGATAAAGAGGGTCTTTTGCCTACTAAAATGTTTGTCTACTACACAATTACATTATGTTCATTTTTTACCTGCATAGCACTCTAATTTTATAAATGGGTATCTTTTACTTCTGTGAATTTTTTAGGTTTGAAATATTTTATAATAAAAACTATAGTTAATTAAAACTTCCAAACATAGCATTTAAACTGCATTGGAATTCTCAAACTATAAAGGGAAAGGGAATCTATTCCCAGGTAATAAATCTTTCTTCATTAGGACCTTTTGCATAGTATTTGATGATTTTCCCTTTTTGTATATTTTTGTAATTCTTAGATGGTTTCAAAGTGGGAAATAGACCTACTTTTTATGGAGGAGACATGCTGCAAGGCCAAGAACTCTACAGGAATGTGTGTCTGAGGCACTCCTAATTTTCAAATGTTGTATTTGTATAAAATGTCACAAGAATAGTATCAGATAGGAGGTCTTTATAAAACACAAAACTTTGTGGTTAATAAGGTGAATCAAACTAAATGCTGCATTTTGACCCTTAACCACAATTTGGCAAACATTAATGCTTGTGGCTTACAACAAGTCAATCATTTATATAATGATATCCATTAGACCTCCTGGGTATCAAAAGCATTATTCATGTCTATTAATTCATGTTTATTAATCAGCTTCTTTGTCTAGGCCTAGCTAATTTCTTTCCCCTGTGCCACTAGGATCATTAGTAACATATTACTCCCATCATTCAAAAAGCTTCATGATGAACATATGCCATTGTTTGATATGTGTTACCTCCTTGGAATTATTAAAAGCTGCTGTTTTAATATTTATATATGCAACCTAATTGTTTTTCAACTGAGAGCATTAAGAAAATAAATCTGTCCTATAAATGTATGAAGTGACAAATAACGCAAATGTTTTACAGGAATCAATTAGCCTGATTACTCTGAGGACAGTATGTGACTTGGTAAAGTGTTTAATAAGGCATGTGCATCTTCCAACTGCGGGACTAAGGAGAGTTTTCTACTGATCCACATTAGAAATAAGTTTGATCTTCTACAGCTATTAACAGAAAGTGACGTGACTGAATGCTGCCACATTAAATATTTAGCATATTTCCTGTACTTTTTACAGTTGATGAATGCAGGCTTAATAGAGGAATGGAAAGTTGAATACTGGTGACTTCCATAGACACAAATTAGAACTGATGAAGTATCCATCTTCGATAAAATTGAAAATACATGAAAGTTGAAATCTTTAAATTTGATAGCAGAATTCTAGCAATATAGTTTGCTAAGCATAGGTGGAAGTAACTAAATAAGATCCTGTAAATAATTTTTTTAATGAACATCTTGAAAACCATCACTGTGAAAGTCCTATTATATCCTTACCACCACTCCTGCATCTCCCATCAAAATAACACTGCAGTGATGAGAAGATCATGTACTGCATTCTTATCTTAATAAACATTTACTTGCATTATTTTATGTAATATCAAAATTATATTAATTGGCTCTGTTGTTGTCCATGTTTTATAGATTAACAAACTGAAGGTTAGGAAAGTCTCAGTTCACACAACTGTTGAAAAAAAGCAGGGATTCAAACACAGATCAATCAGACTTCAGAACCAGAAAAGACTACATTGTTCTAACCTGTCAATCAAGTTCATGTACTTTGACCCAATATCTGCAATCCTGGTAGTATAATCAAAAGAAATAATGAGAAATACTGAACCTGCTGAATTAAGCAACTTTAGAAACGAGGCCACAATTTAATGGTGTTTAAGAAATAAGAGTTATTTGAAAACTGATAGTGCAAAAAGGAGTTATTTTTTGAAAAATAAATTCTTCCTTCAAAAAATATTAAAGTAAAAAAACTTCATACATCACCTTTATTGAAGGATACACATAAATCAGTATTGCTCATGTAAATATATAGTTATGGGTTGAATGTATTCTAATCTATTTCTTTACTACCATATCAGTTAAGCATCTTTTTCTCATGTACATCTTAAAGGTTTTTTTTTTTTTAATATCCCAGAACAGATATGTTCAAAACCCATTGTAGCCAACATCAGAAAATGTGGGATGCCACTCAACAAATATTCACTTCTTATCCTTAGCTATGGTTAAAAGAAAAGGAAATGTGTAGCATGGGGAGGGGTGAGTAGAGAGAAAGGCAGGGACCAGATAGCAATTGACTCTGAAGAACTCCTGAGGCATCAGGAAATAGACACATAGAACCCAATTTCAAACCATCAAGACTAAGACAGATCTTGCAACAGCACAGTCTGGGCTACTGTGACTGAGGCTATCATATAAAACCACAACTCCAGAAGGGCTAAAATCACATTGGGGTGGGTTAGGAGAATGAACAAGAACAAAAAAATGTGTGTGTGCATAAATATATATATATTCCTGGCAAGCTTCACTTGGGTTAGAAAGAAAGAATGTCTAAATATTCACAGACTGGCCTTTACCTATTTCTTGGTTAAATTAAGAATACTTTCATGTCCCATAAACCCTAAATATTGTCAAAAACAAGTAGAAATTCAAAGTATTTTAAAAAATGATGATAAAAAGCAGTAAGATAAATTAAAAATACTTGTTTGAAATTAAAGTGAAAATCATTAAAAGGTAAAGCATATTGACACAAACAAATAAATAATGAATGAGATCATTTTCTTAAGTTGGGCCTGGCAAACAGGGTGAAATGGAAATTTGCCTACAGGAGGTTTGTTGAGGAGTAATCTCGGGATCAACACCTGTCAGGGGTAAGGGAGCATGGTGGATTAGAGGAAGAGGTTTAGCTGCAAAACGGTTGAAACAGTAGCCTCACAGGATCCCATAAATTCTGAGACTGGGATAGCCTTCAAAGGAATACCTAATAAAGTCAATGTGTCAACGGTTGTCACATTAACAGGTCATTTCATGCAGGCTATCCCAGGTGGTATAGCCCTGGGGAAGGCTGAGAATAAGTGTTGGAAAGGGGCTAACCAGTAAACCATCAGGTGGACAAGACTCCACAAGCAGCTAGAGGAATGAGTATCTCATTATAGTACCCTTATTGCCACTCTCACCCGATTCTCAGTAACTCCTGAAAAGGGAGGTAAGACACTTACCTCTTTACTCTACTAAATGCATATGCAGATATATAGGTATAAAAACAAATACACACACACACACACATATATATATATTTATGCATTATTATATATGAGTATATATGTGCACACGTATATATATGTATATATATATATATATAATTAGGTGGTAATAACTGGCACATGAATTTATCTTTGAAAATATAACTAAAGTTAAATAACTATCCTCAGCAAGTGCAATCTCACATGCAGACGGAGATTCTGCAGTATTTCCAAATTTATATTTCTGTTACACAGAAAGGAAAGTTGACCTGTTCTTGTGTTCCATTTTCTTTTAGTTTAATGCCTGAGAGTTTGTAAATTCCAAATTCATTACCGCATGAGAGTTACCTTCTTTCTAAAAGCCTTTGGAGTACCACTGGAAATTCTCTTACTGGAAGTGAAAATAGCTAGAATCTAGTCAGTTGGCATGTCTGTAACAATTTATTCAGAGCCCAAAGAGCCCACATTATTTGTGTGTGTGTGTGTTTGGTAACACTTAAGATTTACCCTTTTAGCAAATTTTAAGTATACAATACAATATTGTTAGCTGTAGACACTATACTGTATGGTCAGTCTCTAGAATATATTTATCTTGCATATCTGAAACTTCATACCCTTTAACTATCATCTCCCATGTCCTCTTCCCCCGAGCCCCTGCAGCCACCATTCTACTCTCTGATGCTATTAGTGTGACTATTTAACTGAAACTTTCTTTAAACAACCTAACCTGAAATGTATGTTATAGTAGTGATAATGAGAAATTTCTAATTTACTTTATAAAATTAAATCATTGATGAAACATTCACACTCTGAAACTTTAAAACTATTAGAAAATGTTGTTTAAGGATAGTCAGAACAAATAGGAGCAGTTAGAAGAACAAGTTAAAAGTCTCAGAACCTAGTTGGAAGGGAGGCTTAAGAGGTCAAAGAAAAGGTAGCCTCCATTATAAAAAACAAAACAGCAAAACCCTGACTTAGGCAAAAAACTGACCCTTTCGCCTCTATTCCTTTTTTTAGGTGTTAAATATTTCAAAGACTAAGGTTTCTTTTTTTGTTTTTACCAGTCTTTACTTTGAATTATCAGTTACCTTACAGCATTGATGATTACAAAATAAAAAGAAATTGAGATAACCCTAATGTAATACAGCAACCCTCTATTTAATAATAACTAGACTTCTTTCTTTGCTAATGTCCAATTAAATTACTTTTACTCTCACTATTGTATGGTACTCATATTTTGACCTTAGATGTAGCTCACTTCTTAAATAATGTGCCTTAGACAAAAAGATTTGAGAATAATATCTTATGATTTCTTTTCTGATACTTGCCTATTTAAACTTTGTTTTAATTTCAAAAATAATTTGTATCAAAAATATAACATATAATATTAAATATGTCTTCATTTTTAAATAGCCTTTTCTAATGTTTTTTTTTCTGCTTTTACAGACTTCATTTTCTCCCTTTTACTACCTACTTTATGGAGTCAGAGATTTAAATGTATATTTAAGGCACTTCAGATGGAACTTTAGGAAGTTTTAGTAAGCCTGAATTGTCCTAGAATGAGGCATTTACCTTTTGATATCAATTATCCTTGAACGTTTAAAAGTTACTTTTGTTAAAATCCTGAAGCTGATAGTGATGAGGCTTAAAAACTTCCTAAATAAATGCATAAATCTATAAAGAAGATCTATTAATTTATAATGAGAAATAAAATCAAGTGGATCACTTGACTGGCTCAGCATATTCCTCTCCTTATAGACAGGCTACATGGGAAATTAAATATTGAGAGTTTTGCTTAGTTATATTGACTCTTAACATTGTAATTACATGAATGACATACTAATGTGCCTTTATAAACTCTTTTCATACACATCGTTAAGCACTTTCCCCCCACCCTCTGCAAACCAACATGCACATACAATTCGATACACATATGTGTATACACATACACATACATGTACAGTTTGATAAAATTCTTAAGGCAGTGACAGCCTTAGCCTGGACATTATTCAAGTTCCAGAAGACTTATTTCTTTGTGTGGGCTGCATGTTTGTGTCCTCCCAATATTCATATGTTGAAATCCTAATCCCCAGTATGATAGTATTAGGAGGTGGGGCCTTTGGGAGGTGATTAGTTCATGAGGATGGCGCTTTCATGAGTGGATTAGTGCTTTTACAAAGGAGACTACAGAGAGTTCACTTGTCCCTTACCCCCTGTGATGATACAGAGAGAAGTCTGCAACCCCAAAGAGGACCCTTGCTTTCCCGTGCTGACACCCAGATCTCAGACTTCCAGACTCTAGAATTGTGAGAAGTAAATTCTGTTGTTTAACAGCCACCCAGTCTATGGATTTTGTTATAGCAGCCTGAGCAGACTAATACATTTCCCTATTGTAGTTTCAGGGCACGTTTTTCCTTGGTTCCAAGATTATGGGGAGCAGCCACTTTACGGTCAAGTCTAAAGACTCCAACAGTCGTATTTTTGTTTTTAGATTTTCATTATATTTCAATAGTATTGCTTCCTACCTTCTCTTTTGTTTATTTATGTTGTATCTGTTAATATAAATATTGCTAATATAAAGGTATGCTAATATCAGCAACTGAACTGATTTTATGATGTGTGGGGAAAATTGCAATATTTCCAGAATCTCTAGCCTGGCTTTAGTGTACCTGCATATCAATAAGTGTTTCAAGTAGTGGAGAGAAGTGGTCCATCTCCATATCAACAGGTAATTACAAGGGCTGTGTGAGGGTGAGGGTTTATCTGGACCAGAGAGGTTGAGTGGAGGTCTCTTCTGCTGCACCCTGGTCAAGAGACAGGAAGACTGCTTGTAAGAAATAAACGGGTTTCTTAACTTTACTTCTCCCTTTGACTGATTTCAGTTTCAAAGGTATTTTGCCCCAGGATTCCACACCCCCTACCCCCCGGAGTTACATGATATTAATATAAATCATGCACATCTAAACTCCAGCTCCACAACATTCCACTTCTTAATTGTGATTATTAATTTATCCTAATATTTAGTATTTTAGTACAAGAGAATTTCATGTCCTCTCTCCTTCTGCATTTTAAAATCTATTTAAGGGAAACTTATTTTTCAACATATTATTATGTGGATAAATGACTATAATTTGGCACAAGGGAGGATTGGCAGTGGTAATGTTCTGTTGCTTTATCTAGAGGATTGTTATGTGGGGTATATTCTTTTGGTCTTTGTAAATATTCAGCAAGCTGTACAATTAGTATTTGTATGTTTTATACATATAAGTGATTCTATAATAAAAATTTATTTTAAAACATTTTGGGGCCAATCTGTAATTTATACAATGATACCATTTGCTTGCATGAATTTTAAAGTTTATAAACAACATTGTTAAAAATGTAATTTTTTTCTGGATATTAATAGAGACAATTATATATAGACTTATATATTTTCAGAATATTTAAAGATGGAAAGCACTAGAATCATTTACTTCAACCCCCAAATTATATAAAAGAGCAAAAGGGGTTTATAAAAAATTATGGAGTTAATTTTCTAGAACTAGAATTAGAAACTAGCTCACTGGATAATATTCTCTTTTGATGTATTTAAAAATAACATCCAGGTCAAAAAATATGGGAAAACAGTCAAAGAGACATTCCAAAAAGGATAAATAAAAGCTTAGATATAATACAAAGTGTAAAATAATTGGTTACCTGCATTTGTTTATGCCTAATTTTAATTTATATTTCATAATTATTGTATTCTCCATGATCTAAAATTTTAGGGCTGCCATGCAATATTATAAACAGTAATGAAGGATTATCATGTCATGTTGCCATCAAGGTTATGATCATAAATTACATTCTGAAGTTTAGGTGACTTTATCAATTATTTAGGCTTGCTGAAAGGAAATAAGCCTTGTATTGAAATCACATTTTTATGTGCATATTGGTTACATGAAATCTAATTTTATTTCTATTGGTAAATTCACAGATTTAACTTCCATTCTTCTGTCTCATCTTCTCTTATGAGCCATGATCTCTATAATAGGATCAGGAAAACGCAGGCTGACATATACACTAGCACTCTTTCATCCGGGACACACAGAGGTCTCTATACCATTGTAATTTTTTATAGAGCAGTGTATAATTAAACTGGAACTTTTTCCAACAGGATATTATAAGAGATAAAATACTTAGTAAGTTTCCAAAACGATTAAACATTTATACAAGAATAGCATATGCTAGGCTAAAAATAAAGGCTATTAATAAAAGCCTTTATGCAGTGTTGCTGTCATTAAATCCATCTGTCCCTGTGAGGACTCAGCATGTTCATTCCAGTGCCAAGAGAGCTGTCCTATGTTGCAAGGACTTTGAATGACCTCCCACCTATGAACAGTCATCTCTTCATATTCTTTCAGTTGGACGACTGGTCTAACAGAAGTGATACTGTTCCTTGAATCCAGGGATCTCCATTTCAATTCCATTCTGCCCCAATAGTTTCTTGAGCTTCAGTGTCATTTAAACAGCTAATGCCTCAGGTGCCTTGTCAAGAAAATGGAGCTAACTCAATTGAATGTAACTGATAACTTGATTGTACAATTCATATAAGGTGATTTATATGAAAACATTATATCATTAATATGTTAGTTTTAGCAATTTTGATAAACCCTGTGAGAGGCAGGTGTTGAGAGCATCAATTTCAAACTTCTGTCTGATGAATAAATCCTGTCTACCGCTTACTCATATGAATTCTTACATAGGGTATCTGGTAATTTAGAATGCATCCTCCAAAGTGATCTATTGTACAATTGTTAGAAGTGCTAATTGTTAGAAGTGTTGTCTTATGCCATTTTTTTCTATCCAACATTGTTAGTTTAACTGCCTTAGTTCACACAGAACAAATTTTAACTTTCTACTTGATTTAGTACATAAGCATTTATTGAATGTCAATTAGGTTATCCAAATGTAGAAGATATAACCCATATCCTAAATGGTCTAATATGGGGGACAGATATGATCATCAGTCACTGCAATTCAGGAGACAAAGTACTACATAGAGTTTTGCATAGAGTGGTAGGACAGGAAAACAAGTGCCACCTAACTAAACTTTAGAGAGTTAATAAAGGTGAGAAATCACATGAAAAAGGTGAGGAATGGTGTCTAACCGAGAAAAGAGTTTTCGCAAAGACATGTAGTCTGTCTGGATTCAAATACTTTAAAACATTTATACATTATTAATCCTTTTTTCTGAAAACTAAAGAAGACAATTTTGTAAGTTTGTTTTGGTTTCTTTTATGTGTTTTTATGTCTGTCAATAATCCAGGGAATTTTTCTTTGATTGTACATTAATTAATCAATATCATCTTAATGTGGGCACTACATGGAAATATATATTATAGCTTTTGTCATCATTAGTTGGTGTAGAGTTAAATACAGTATCAAGGATTATATTGTCATTTGCATTTGGGATTTGAAACAAACATTAAAATATTTGATGTAGCACCCAAAACATTTACTATTTTGTGTGTATGTGTGTGTGTATATATATATAAAATATACTAAAGAAAATAAAAACATAACTTCCATATATATATGCAAATATATATATATAATGTACCTTTTGGTATAGCTAGAAAGCCATGTATTTAAAGTTTCTAGTTTATTGTCATGTTGATTCAGAAAAGCAGTATTTCTTCCCAATGCCTGACTTTCAAAATTAAATATACTTTTTATTTAAAAATGGAATAAAATTATATAGTAAATATTGTAATTAATTTTAGGAGATTGGCTTTATTGGAAAGGTGATTTGTGTTTTACATGAATATAAGCCATGTAGGAGCCTGGCTTTCAAGTTTCTTGTAGAAGTAGTAAGTAAATGTTCTAATAGTCAATCAAAAGAGGACTAATATAAAAAATGGTGTCATAGTCACGCAATAGAAAGACCAAGAAACTATTGAAATGAGTAAAGTAATTATGTTAATTGATACAGGAAGAACTCCTGGTTGTCTAGATCTAGAATTAGAAGAGTGCTGAACAATGCGTGCTCTAAGGCCCTATTCATGTAGGTTCCATGTATTATGTCTTCATATAAATGGTTGTTAAATTTGGCCAATTTAGAAGTTATACACAATGTGTTCATGACGATTGTTTTTCCAGGGATCAGGGGTAGATGGTGAATTACTTCTTTCATGGCTATCACAGAGTCATCAATGAAATGGAATCTTTTCTACCATTTGCATTTTGACTACATTCATGTACCTTTTTCTTTTGTTTCTTAATAATATATTCTGGGGGAAAGCTCATTTAGAAAGAGTGAGGGAAGAGACAAAGGAACTGAACCTTTCCATAGAGAGGAGTGTTGGAAAAAACAAGCCCTGTGGCTGGAAGAACTCCTAAAGAGAACAAAGACATGTTTAATGAGGGTTGCATCCTATTCAATGTCATTGCTCTTTGTGGACCTATAGACATTGGAAAAATTACCAAAAAAGTGGATAGCTTTGGAATGATTTTATTTCTTTGGAACCTGGAAGAACAGCTCACCATCTTGCCAAGGTTGGTGAGTAAGTGGGGATGGAGGAGTCAGATCATGGGGACCAGGGCTACAACAGCCACATCTATCACTGTGGTGTGTGACTGTCAGCCTTAATATACCGATGTCACTTCATCCTCTGTCATCATTAGAGGTGATGGTCAACGAGGAAAAGATGATACTGAAAAGAAGTGCATGTCTACTAATGAGGATGGCTCCTCGTCAATGTCACTAACATACATTCTATAATGGTTTAGCTTTAAAGAATTATTTGCTGTTATTGACCTTTTCAAGTATTTTTTTCTTTTTTTTTTAATTTTTATTAGGTATTATTGATATACACTCTTATGAAGGTTTCAAATGAAAAAACAATGTGGTTACTACATTCACCCATATTATCAAGTCCCCACCCATACCCCAATGCAGTCACTGTCCATCAGTGTAGTAAGATGCCACAGATTCACTGTTTGCCTTCTCTGTGCTACACTGTTTTCCCCATGACCCCCCACACCATGTGTACTAAACATAATACCCCTCAATCCCCTTCTCCCACCCTCCCCATGCCCTCCCACACCCCTCCCATTTGGTAACCACTAGTCCTTCTTGGAGTCTCTGAGTCTGCTGCTATTTTGTTCCTTCAATTTTGCTTCGTTGTTATACTCCACAAATGAGGGAAATCATTGGGCACTTGTCTTTCTCTGCCTGGCTTATTTCACTGAGCATAATATCCTCCAGCTCCATCCATGTTGTTGCAAATGGTAGGATTTCTTTCTTTCTTATGACTGAATAGTATTCCATTGTGTATATGTACCACCTCTTCTTTATCCATTCATCTACTGATGGAACTTAGGTTGCTTCCATATCTTGGCTATTGTAAAAAGTGCTGCAATAAACATAGGGGTGCATATGTCTTTTTGAATCTGAGAACTTGTATTCTTTGGGTAAATTCCAAGGAGTGGGATTCCCAGGTCAAATGGTATTTCTATTTTTAGTTTTTTGAGGAACCTCCATATTGCTTTCCACAATGGTTGAACTAGCTTACATTCCCACCAGCAGTGTAGGAGGGTTCCCCTTTCTCCGCATCCTCGCCAGCATTTGTTGTTCTTAGTCTTTTTGATGCTGGCCATCCTTACTGGTGTGAGGTGATATCTCATTGTGGTTTTAATTTGCATTTCCCTGATGATTAGTGATATGGAGCATCTTTTCATGTGTCTGTTGGCCATCTGAATTTCTTCTTTGGAGAATTGTCTCTTCATATCCTCTGACAAATTTTTTTTTTTGGTATCGTTAATCTATTATTACATGTGCAACATTATGGTTACTAGACTACCCACATCATCACATCCACCCCACACACCCCATTACAGTCACTGTCCATCAGCATAGTGAGATGCTATAGAATCACTACTTGTCTTCTCTGAATTGTACAACCCTCCCCATGATGCCCCCAAAATTATGTCTGCTAATCGTAATGCCCCTGTTCCCCCTTGTCCCTCCCTTCTCACCCATCCTCCCCAGTTCCTTTCCCTTTGGTAACTGTTAGTCCATTCTTGGGTTCTGTGAGTCTGCTGCTGTTTTGTTCCTTCAGTATTTTTTCTTTGTTCTTATACTCTACATATGAGTGAAATCATTTGATACTTAACTTTTTCTGCTTCACTTACTTCACTGAGTGTAATACCCTTTAGCTCCATCCATATTGTTGCAAATGGAAGGATTTGTTTTCTTCTTATGCCTGAATAATATTCCATTCTGTATATGTACCACTTCTTCTTTATCCATTTATCTACTGATGGACACTTAGGTTGCTTCCATTTCTTGGCTATTGTAAATAGCACTGCGATAAACACAGGGGTGCATATGTCTTTTTCAAACTGGGCTGCTGCATTCTTAGGGTAAATTCCTAGGAATGGAATTCCTGGATCAAATGGTATTTCTATTTTGAGTTTTTTGAGGAACGTCCATACTACTTTCCACAATGGTTGAACTGATTGGCATTCCCACCAGCAGTGTAGGAGGGTTCCCCTTTCTCCACAACCTTGCCAACATTTGTTCTTGTTTGTCTTTTGGATGTTGGCCATCCTATCTGGTGTGAGGTGATATCTCATTGTGATTTTAATTTGCATTTCTCTGATGATTAGCAATGTGGAGCATCTTTTCATGTGCCTGTTGGCCACCTGAATTTCTTCTTTGGAGAAGTGTCTGTTCAGATCCTCTGCCCATTTTTTAATTGGATTATTTGCTTTTTGTTTCTTGAGGTGTGTGAGTTCTTTATGTATTTTGAATGTCACCCCTTATCGGATATGTCACTTATGAATATATTCTCCCAAACTGTAAGATGTCTTTTTGTTCTACTGATGGTGTCCTTTGCTGTACAGATGCTTTTCAGCTTGATATAGTCCCACTTGTTCATTTTTGCTTTTGTTTCCCTTGCCCAGGGAGATATGTTCATGAAGAAGTTGCTCACATTTATGTCCAAGAGATTTTGCCTATGTTTTTTTCTAAGAGTTTTATGGTTTCGTGACTTACATTCAGGTCTTTGATCCATTTTGAGTTTACTTTTGTGTATGGGGTTAGACAGTAATCCAGTTTCATTCTCTTACACGTAGCTGTCCAGTTTCACCAACACCAGCTGTTGAAGAAGCTGTCATTTCCCCACTGTATATCCATGGCTCCTTTATCATATATTAATTGACCGTATATGTTTGGATTAATGTCTGGACTCACTATTCTGTTCCGCTGGTCTGTGGGTCTGCTCTTGGGCCAGTACCAAATTTCTTGATTACTGTGGCTTTGTAGTAGAGCTTGAAGTCTGGGAGCGTAATCACCCCTGCTTTATTCTTCCTTCTCAGGAGTGCTTTGGCTATTTAGGGTCTTTTGTGGTTCCATATGAATTTAAGAACTGTTTGCTCCAGTTCACTGAAGAATGCTGTTGGTATTTTGATAGGGATTGCATTAAATCTGTAGATTGCTTTGAGTAGTATAGCCATTTTGACAATATTTATTCTTCCTAGCTAAGAGCATGGGATGCATTTCCATTTGTTAGTGTCCTCTTTAATTTCTCTTAAGAGTGTCTTATAGTTTTCAGGGTATAGGTCTTTCACTTCCTTTGTTAGGTTTATTCCTAGGTATTTTATTCTTTTTGATGCAATTGTGAATGGAATTGTTTTTCTGATTTCTCTTTCTGTTAGCTCATCATTAATGTATAAGAAAGTAACAGATTTCTGTGTACTGATTTTGTATCACGTAACTTTGCTGAATTCAGATGTTAGTTCTAGTAGTTTTGGAGTGGAGTCTTTAGGGATTTTTATGTACAATATCATGTCATCTGCAAATAGTGACAGTTTGACATGTTCTTTACCAATCTGGATGCCTTGTATTTCTTTTTTTGTCTGATTGCCATGGCTAGGACCTCCAGTACTATGTTGAATAACAGTGGGGAGAGTGGGCATCCCTGTCCTGTTCCCTATATTAAAGGAAAAGCTTTCAGCTTCTCACAGTTAAGTATAATGTTGGCTGTGGGTTTGTCATATATAGCCTCTATACCCATTTTGTTGAGAGTTTTAATCAGGAATGGATGCTGAATTTTGTTGAATGCTTTTTCAGCATCTATGTAAATAATCATATGGTTTTTGTTCTTTTTGTTGATGTGGTGGATGATGTTGATGGATTTTCGAATGTTGTACCATCCTTGCATCCCTGGGATGAATCCCACTTGATCATGGTGTATGATCCTCTTGATGTATTTTTGAATTCGGTTTGCTAATATTTTGTTGAGTATTTTTGCATCTATTTTCATCAGGGATATTGGTCTGTAATTTTCTTTTTTTTGTGGGGTCTTTGACTGGTTTTGGTATTAGAGTGATGCTGGCTTCATAGAATGAGTTTGGAAGTATTCCCTCCTCTTCTATTTTTTGGAAAACTTTAAGGAGAATGGTTATTATTTCTTCTCTATATGTCTGGTAAAATTCAGCGGTGAATCCATCTGGTCCAGGGGTTTTGTTCTTGGGTAGTGTTTTGATTACTGATTCAATTTCGTTGCTGGTAATAGTCTGTTTAGGTTTTCTGTTTCTTTCTTGGTCAGTCTTGGAAGATTGTACTTTTCTAAGAAGTTGTCCATTTCTTCTAGGTTTTCCAGCTTGTTGACATATAGATTCTCATAGTATTCTCTTATAATTCTTTGTATTTCTGTGGGGGTCCGTCGTTATTTTTCCTTTCTCATTTCTGATTCCGTTTATGTGTATAGATTCTCTTTTTCTCTTAATGAGTCTGGCTAGGGGTTTATCTATTTTGTTTATTTTTTCAAAGAACCAACTCTTGGTTTCATTGATTTTTTTCTATTGTTTTATTCTTCTCAATTTTATTTATTTCTTCTCTGGTCTTTATTATGTCCCTCCTTCTGGTGACTTTGGGCCTCATTTGTTCTTCTTTTTCCAATTTCAATAATTGTGGCTTTAGACTATTCATTTGGGATTGTTCTTCCTTCTTTAAATAGGCCTGTATTGCAATATACTTTCCTCTTAGAACTGCCTTTGCTGCGTCCCACAGAAGTTGGGGCTTTGTGCTGTTGTTTTTATTTGTCTCCGTATATTGTTTGATCTTTGTTTTAATTTGGTCGTTGATCCATTGATTATTTAGGAGCATGGTGTTAAGCCTCCATGTATTTGTAAGCCTTTTTGTTTTCTTGGTACAATTTATTTCTAGTTTTATACCTTTGTGGCCTGAGAAGTTGGTTTGTAGAATTTCAGTCTTTTTTAATTTACTCAGGTTCTTTTTGTGGCCTAGTATGTGGTCTATTCTAGAAAAAATTTCTATGTGCACTTGAGAAGAATGTGTATCCTGCTGCTTTTGGGTGTAGAGTTCTGTAGATGTCTGTTAAGTCCATCTGTTCTAGTATGTTGTTCAGTGCCTCTCTGTCTTTACTTATTTTCTGTCTGGTTTATCTGTCCTTTGGAGTGAGTGGTGTGTTGAAGCTCCTAAAATGAATGCATTGCTTTCTATTTCCTCCTTTAATCTGTTGTATTTGTTTCACATATGTCAGCACTCCTGTGTTGGATGCATATATATTTATAATGGTTATATCCTCTTGTTTGACTGACACCTTTATCATTATTTAATGTTCTTCTTTATCTCTTGCTACTTTCTTTGTTTTGAAGTCTATTTTGTCTGATACAAGTACTGCAACACCTGCTTTTTTCTCCCTGTTGTTTGCATGAAATATCTTTTTCCATCCGTTCACTTTTAGTCTGTGTATATATTTGGGTTTGAGGTGAGTCTCTTGTAAGCAGCATATAGATGGGTCTTGCTTTTTTATCCATTCTGTTACTCTGTGTCTTTTGATTGGTGCATTCAGTCCATTTACATTTAGGGTGATTATCGATAGATATGTACTTATTGTCATTGCCGGCTTTTAGATTCATGGTTACCGAGGTTCAAGGGTAGCTTCTTTGCTATCTAGCAGTCTAACTTAACTCTCTTGTTAAGCTATTATATACACAGTCTATTGATTCTTTATTTCTCTCCCTTCTTATTCTTCCTCTTCCTTTCTTTATATATTAGGTATTTTATTCTGTACTCTTTTGCATTCCTTTGACTGTTTTTGTGGATAGTTGGTTTTATTTTTTGCTTTTAGTTAATATTTGGATGGTCTGCTTTCTTTGCTATGATTTTATTTTCTCAGGTGACATCTTTTTAGCCTTAGGAGTGCTTCCATCTAGAGCACTTCCTTTAAGATATCCTGTAGAGGTGGTTTGTGGGAGGCAAATTCCCTCAACTTTCACTTGTGTGCTAATTGTTTAATCCCGCTCTCGAATTTAAATGATAGTCGTGCTGGATACAGTATTCTTGGTTCAAGGCCCTTCTGTTTCATTGCGTTAAATATATCATGCCATTCTCTTCTGGCCTGTAAGGTTTCCTTTGAAAAGTCTGATGTTACCCTGATGGGTTTTCCTTTGTAAGTGATCTTTTTTCTCTCTCTGGATGCCTTTAATACTCTGTCCTTGTCTTTGATCTTTGCCGTTTTAATTATTATATGTCTTGGTGTTGTCTTCCTTGGGTCCCTTGTGTTGGGAGATCTGTGGGCTTCAATGGTCTGAGAAACTATTTCCTTTCCCAGCTTGGGGAAGTTTTCCTCAATTATGTCTTCAAAGACAGTTTCTATCCCTTTTTCTCTCTCTTCTTCCACTGGTACTCCTATAATGTGAATATTGTTCCGTTTGGATTGGTCACACAGTTCTCTTAATATTCTTTCATTCCTGGAGATCCTTTTATCTCTCTGCCTCAGCTTTCTGTACTCCTGTTCTCTGATTTCTATTCCATTAACAGTCTCTTGCACCTCGTCCAGTCTGCTCTTCAGCCCATCAATTGATTGTTTCATTTCTGTAATATCTCTCCTGACTTCCTCCCTTAGCTCTTGCATATTTCTCTGTAGGTCCATCAGCATGGTTATGACTTTTATTCTGAATTCTTTTTCAGGAAGATTGTTTAAATCTATCCCACCAGGCCTTCTCTCTGGGGTTGTCTGGGTGAGTCTTTACTGGACCATATTCTTCTGTCTTTTCATGGCGATAGAAGTGGTCGCAGGCAGGTGCCACGTGTGTCAGCTGGGAGAACAAAGTCCCTTCTACTTGTTGTTCTCCTTACCCTTCTCCGCAGCCTGTGCTGGTTACCCGCACACTGGGAGGCAGTCTCTGGGATAATCTTCAAACTGCCATGGATGGGGCCATCCTCAGGCTAGCCTAGAGCACTGTGGGGGTTTGCAGCCACACCAAGTGCGTTCTGCCCCCCTTGGTGCCTTTTGGCCCTTGGTCTGGCTTCTGAGGCCCTTACTGGTTAGCTGCACGCCTGCCAGAAGGAGATTCTGTGTGGCCCTTCCTGGTTAGCTGCACACCCACCAGGAGGAGATTCTGTGCAGCCCTTCCCAGTTAGCTGTGCCCCAGCCAGGAGGAGATTCTGTGTGGTTGTTGTGGGCAGGGCCACTCTCCCGCTGTTCCGCAGCTGTGGCAGATCCGCCTCAGCACTGCCCAGGGGGAACGAATGACAGGCTGCTTATCCCTGTGAGGGGCTTTGGGACTGCTTTACCCGGCAGCCAGTTAAGGGGCCCGAAGTTCCTCAAGATTCCCCTCCTGCTGGGTTGAGTGCGCTGGGACGATTTTGTTCCACTGTTGGGCCCTTGTCTCTTTAAGACTTTTAAGAAAGTGCCTGCTTTTCTTTTGTCCCAGGGGAGCCGACTATGGGGACCCACTCAGAGTCTCCATCTTGGATCCTGCCCTTCTGTTTCTCTAATCCCCAGTACACCATGCAGTGTGTGTCTGTGCTCCTGGTGCAGATCACCAGGGATGGTTATTTAGCAGTCCTGTGCTTCCACTCCCTCCCCACTCTGATACTTTTCCTCCCGCCAGTGCACTGGGGTGGGGGATTGCTCAGGTCCCACCGGGTCGTGGCTTTGTATCTTACCCTCTTTGTGAGGCGCTGAGTTCTCACAAATGTAGCTGTAGCCTGGCTGTTGTACTGTATCTTCTGGTCTGTCTTTTAGGAATAGTTCTATTTGTTGTATTTTCACAAATATATATGGTTTTGGGAGGACATTTCTGCTGCCCTGCTCCCACCGCCATCTTTCTCCGATCTCAAGTATGTTCCTTATTACATTTTTATTATCCAGTTCTTGAGTACACTGCAACGCTTACCATAGCTATGTTACTGGAAGAGAAAAGGATATTAAAAAATAATGGGAATATAGAGGACAGGACATAAAAAATGCTATAGGGTATAGAGTAATAGAAAATAATTCTCTGTAAAGTAATAGAAAACAATTCATAAATAATATGATTCAACAGTTTCTTTATGGACTTAATTCACTGTTTCACAATAACATATTCATGTGCCTGGCTTCCCCAATAGATGATAAAACCCTACTAGAAGGCAGCATCATTATTATAATAGTGTTTACATCTTCATGTCTGGTAACATTGCTACATACAATTTGTTCAATCAGTATTTGTTGAATGGATTCGTATTACTTATTATAGGCTTCTTAGAGACATTTTTCAAGATTATAGTTAAATATAGTTGAACCCTATTTAAGTCAAACAGACTTTGTCCATGTTCCACCAAAAAATATATTGAGGTTAGTTATTTGGAAATCTAGAACAAAACCCAATTATCCAATGTATTCCATATAGAGAACAATTTTAAAAATCATCATATAAATTTTGATTTAGCTTTTAAATATGATTTAACAATTGTTTTATGTTGCATTTAAGTTGTTATTTTACATAAATGTAAAATATATAGATTTGTCAAAATTTTTTTTCAGAACAGAAAGCAGGAACAGAGTATCAGTTGTAATTAGAACATTAATTAAAATCCCAAGATTAATTGGGAACCCCTGAGAATAATTATTTTTACCTTTCTCTGTTTCATGTATTTTTTATCCCTTAAGAATCTAAAAGAACTAAAAGAAATCTTTGATGTGAACTATCATTTGGTAGGCTGTATCTTTTACACTTGGGTGAAGCTAAAATTTGGATCCAAAGAACTCACAAGGTCTGGCTACTCTCTTCCTCTATGGCTTTATCTCTCAAATTTTCCCATGTGTGCCCTATTCTCCTTCCAGGCCAAATTTCCTTCTACTCCTAGAATATGCCAGGCAATCATTCTTGCATACTGTTCTAACTTCTATATTCTCCTATTTTTCTGTCTGTTCTCCTGATTCTAACCTGTCATTCCTCCAAACCCCACATATGTTTCCTTCTCACATTCATACTCTTCTTTGCCAAGCAATATCTCCAGTCTGCTTTTAGATTCAGTTTAATGAAACCTTTCTTAAATGACTCAAGTAGGAGTTGTTTATCCACTTTCTGAGCCTATGTTTTCTACTTTGTACTTAAGCTAAATAGCATCATCATTAGTCTGCTTCTCCTTATCATCCATTAGACTTGGACTGAAGAACAGAGAATACTGTGCTAGTCATCAGTGTTGCTCAGGCTCAGCACATCTAGAACATGGAGGGCATTCAGTCCATCATGAATGCTTATATAAGTGAATTAATGGCATAGCAGAAAACAGGGTAAAAGAATCAGAAATGTAGATTAAAACAATACACAGAAATTAGATAATATAGCATATGGAAAGAAAGGGCTTGTAGAAAATGTTTGACAGACAAACATTCACCTAGCAGATAGATATTAGGTTTGCCAATTATTAGTGATTAAGGGAGTTAGTATGTACAGATGAGAGTCAAAATATCTGTATTACTCACGTCATACATATCTTTATATACTATTATTAAATGATGTTTTACGGGCTTTTATTTCCTGAAAGCACTTTGTAACCTCCTTGAAATTAGATGTTTCTTATCCAGTACTATATTTCTATACTTCCTAGAGTGTGGTTGAACATAAAATTCGTCAGTTCATAATTTTGAGTTCAGAAGTGGGTCCATTTTTCTAAAGAAGCCACTTTTAAATTTTAATGAGTCACAGTAAATGCTATGGATTGAATTATACCCTCTCCCACCTAAATTTACATGCTGAAGTCCTAATCCCACCCCACCCCCCAGTTTTTCAGAATATGACCTTATTTGGATATAGAGTCTTTACAAAGGAAATCAAGTTAAAATGAGGTCATTGGTGTAGGCCCTAATCCCACTGTATGACTGTTCTTCTTATAAGATGGGGATATTTGGAAAGAGATATGAATATAGAGAAGACACTGTGAAGAGACATCAGGAAAGACCACCTTCTATAAGCCGAGGAGAGAAGTCTGGGATAGGTCTTTCCTTCCACCGCTCAGAAGGAATGAATCCTTCGAACACCTTATCTCAAACCTCTGGCCTCCAGAACTGTGAGACAAAAAATTTCTGTTGTTTAAGCCACTCAGTCTGTGGTACTTCATTAATGTGACTCTTGCAAATAATACAATAAGCAGTGGCTTAAATATCAAAATGATATAATAAATAACAATTTTGTAGGTTCCCTTGTTTTGGCAATGACCTCATTTTATTTTCATCATCCAGAACAATTCTGTCTTATGTCTATATTAAATTGTATTATTGTCTATTAAATATCCTATGAAGATAGTTTTCCCTTCTTTTTGTTTTTTTATAATCTTTTCCATTTTTAACATGTTTTAAGATTTTATTTGTTGAACCTGTTTTTATTTAAAAATATGAACTGAATAACCCTGAAACAGCAATGTTTGCAACAGACCTGGTTGAAGATCCTTAAGGAGAAAGCCCTTGAAGAAATCAAGTGGAAGTTAGACATCTGGAGTCCTCAGGGATATTTTGGTGCCTTGTGAAAGTCCAATTATTTCTTCCTCTTTAAAGACTTGTTTCTCTACTTAGAAAATGCTGTTTTATTTTTCCTTTAAATCACATCAATTATTAATTGCAATGGAATGATGAATATCTCATAATTAGGGCACTATAAACTCATTAAAAGTCACTTCTCTGTTTAGTTAAGGTAGTAGTTGGATTAATAATGAAATAACTAAATAAGTTATATAATGAAGTTTACTATAATTAGTCAATATCTAAAATGTTGACACCACCTAAGTTCACATTTTCCCAAAATACTATAAATATATCATGGCAACAATTTATTTATACAGTAACAAAAAACAGCGAGTTGAAAATGGTTTTAAAGGAAGCAGTTAGTTCTGGTAATATAGTAAAGTGAGGTACTGTGAAACAACATAATTTTTTCTTTAAATCCCTAGATAATAATCAATATTGTTCCTGAGAATACACATTTCTAAACTAAAGGATTATCTGCAATAATTCAAAAATATACCTTCAAGTCAGTTTACTGTCTTTCTAATTTAAAATTTTATGGGATATTTTACTGAAGTATACAAATCTTATGCCAAAAAACCTGTTTTATTCAAGTTATATGATACGTGATATAGATAAGTTGAGATACATTACTGGTCTTGAATAAAGTTGCTAAACCTCATTAATTCGTCTTTCCATTTTAATTAGAAGATTGAGAATAGGCAGGGGTAATTCTCAAAATTAGTCTGGGATATAAGGTGATTGATTGTATTAGTTGCCTGGACCTATCATAGTAAAATACCACAGACTGGGTTACTTAAACTACAGAAATTTATTTTCTCAGTTCTGGATGCTATATATCTAAGATCGAAGTGCCAACAGGTTTGGCTTCTTCTGTGACTTCTCCCTTTGGCTTGCAGATGACCACCTTCTCACAGTGTCCTCACATGGCGTTTTCCTGGTGTCTGTCTGTCCAGGACGCCACCAGGACACTGGTCAGATCGGATTAGGACCCACCCTGATGACCTGGCTTTGATTTAGTGCTTCAAAGGTCCGTCTCCAAACACAGTCACATTCTGAGATGCCCGGCGTTAGGGCTTCAGCATATGCATTTAGGGGAAGCACGAGTCAGCCCATAACAGGATTCTGGAACCTTAAAACTGCTCCTTCTTTTAAGCAAAAGGCTGATTTACCTCTCTAGAACTTCAGGGAACAATTTACCAGCACATTTGGGTAGAAAGTGCTTACTGAGAATAAGTCATTATTTGACAGTCAGTCTTTAGAAAATTCTTATATTCTGTTCACTGCAACTTGACTAATCGATTTAACAGTTAGATTTATGGAATAAGCATGATAGAAGTTTCAAGGGGGACTTTTAGAATTTTGATTTATGAAGCCAGTGGTATTTGATTCCATTCATTGAGAGGGAAGTCCTAAAGAAGATCTGTATCAAAGGGGAAAATCATGCATGAGGGCTGCTTTGCTCATGCTAAATTTGAGGTGTTCAATAGATATTTAAGTATAGAGTTCAAGTAGATAAATCTATAATCCTTGAGCTCAGAAGAAAGGATTAGACTCAAGTTACAAATTTGGAAGTCACTGGCTTGTTTTAAAAATATAATTATATAGGTAATTTAATTATTATTCTTTACATATGTATTCATTTGCATTTTTTTTCTTACATTATGTATAGATGCCAGAAAAAAAAATTTAAGATATGGATTGAAAAACTCAACAAGCTTCAATTAGAATGAATTCCAACAGATCAGTACTTATATACGGTGCTTTAAAATGATATTTGAGTTTAATAGATAAACTATCATATTCAAAAGATTGTTTCATCTGTAAGTTTTTAGGTGGGTCAAGTATTTCTATTAATGTTTTATATACAATGTAACAAAAATCGTCATAGATGTCACCTCCCCAATACAGATATAGTAAGTGGAAGGGGCTTGAAGCAGCAAAGAGTAGTTCCAAATTTGAGAACTTTGACTCATTAACTATCCGTTATGTAAGTAAACAGTAAATTACCATAAATAATAGGATATGTGTACATTTATTACTTTGCTTTTGGCTAATTCTGATCTATATAAAACTAAAGTAATAGATGTAAAATATATTTAAAACATGAGTTTAATTGCATAGGTGGGAAGGACAGAACAATAAAAGAGATCTTTGTTGTTGAAAATGTTGGAACCCTCTTACTGAACTATTTATATTAGTTCCATTTTCATGGAATATTATCATCTCCTTGGACACTTAGAAATATTCCAATTTAGTCAGGGTCTCACCAAAAAGCTATTTTAATGCTGTAAAGAAAACAACAAATCATAACAGAATGTACAATACAATAGATATATTTATATAATGTAGTGGGAAGGGAAGTTTAAATGACATTCTGAAGGATTTATAATTATATGGGTGAAAATAATGGGATTCACAGAAATTGGTCAATGTATATATTGTTGACACTTAATTTCACATTTCTCTGAAATATTCTCCATCTCAGGAATGCAAAAACGTGTGCAGAGACATTGAAATAGGACAGATCATGATGTTTTATTAAGGGTAGTTCAGTAAGATGTGAAGTTAAGGAATAGAGCTGTGGAAAATGAAGTTAGTAATTTTAACTGCAATGAGGCCGTATCTTAAAAATCCTTTCTGTGCAACTTGATAATAAATATCTGGCATCAAGTTTAATTATTTAAAGTAGCCGAGGATTCAAAATTATAAGTATAGTTGATCATTTGAAGTTAATCAGATAATATTTTATATAATCACAATGGTTCCCCAACAATAGTCATCCCCCCCATACACCCCATTCCAACACCTACTTCTTTATTCTCAGAATCCAGATATGATTCAGATAGCCTGTGGAAAATACTCATGGATGGTGAGCACAGTTACAGGGTGAATTTTGTTTACTAGGAGTAAATCATTACAATAACATACCTTGTTATCAATAATTAAAGAGGATTCAGATTTTAAAGAGAAAACATGATGAGTTTTGGGGGTAAGCTTTTTAAAGTTTTGATAATAAGATTGCCAGATGCACAGAATTGCACAACCCTTGAACATATGCTTTCTAATTTATGGCATATGATATTATAAAGTAACATATTTAGTGATTAAGAGTATGGACTCTGCAGCTATGTTATTTGGATTTGGAACTTAGCTCTGTCATTTACTAGCTGTATAACCTTATGTAAGTTACTCGACCTCTCTGTGCCTTTGAGAGGAAATAGTTAACATAGTAGGGCTGTTTCACTCAGTTCCTGCTCATCATATCTATTACTGTTTTGATGGCACTTGGTCAAAGACTGAGAACTAAACTACTGAAAGGGTCTCATAATTACTTGGTAATACGTTTTTCTGTATGCCCAGAGCAATAGGTCAAGATGAATAATGTTAGCACGTTTAAAGCGAAACATTAAGGTTTGTTACATGCACTTAATACCTGCTTTGGGAGTTTGCACCGTAGCTGGTCTTTGACTCCAATACTCATAGGGACTTTCTTAAAAGAGGACATCTCACACATCTCCCTGTAGGTTGCAGATGGAGAGAAAGATGTGTCTATGCAATCCCTGCAGAGGAAGATAGGAAAGCTCTCTTCATCTATCTAGCTTCAGCCTATGTATATATTTGTCCCACCCTTCCTGAACTGTATTCTTTGCTGTAATAAATCTTAGCCATGAGTATAATTTTATACTGAGCCATGTGGTTCTTTCCAGTGAATCACTGGCTAGTGGATGGATGTAGGACTGATACATCACTGTGAAATCAAGGATGTAGCCCTTGCTTTCACATACATGTGAAATAAAGCTAATTTTACTCTCTATTACATAAGTTATTTTGAGATTTAAAATAATTAATATATTTAAGATACATATTAAATAATAGTCTGGCAAATATAAAAGAAATATATGGGTTAACTGTCATTATAAAAACCTTTAAAGTAAATTTTAGTGGCTATTCACATCACTGAAAAAGCATCCTACTATTTAAGGCTTCCTATTAAACAATATTAATAAAATCTGAGCTTTCTAGATTATTGGCTTTAAAAACCATATGGGAAAGGGGTCTGTTGATGTGTGATAGACACAAAGGGAAAGAACCTCAAAGTGTGTTTGTGATGACTGAAAATAAGAACTATTTTTTGTTTAAGTTCGTTACTGGTTGGCAATACATAAGTGGTTTCACCAAATGCTGCTTATGCATGGAAAAATATCTTTGCACTAACATTGATTAATTTGGGTTTTGCCTTATAGTAGACTGTAACAGTGTAGCTTTAATCACTTAATTAAAGAATAGCACAGTGATAGCCTACTCCTATGTTAATAAAGTGAGCAGGTCTATCTTATACCATAACTAAAAATGTAACTGTCACAGTGCTGACATGAGCAGACTCATTGAAATGAAAACACCATCTGTGCTGAGAAGGCATATACCTGTTTGTATGATTTTCTTCTCAACAGCCCCTTGTTTACAGTGTAAGTGAATTTTATATCAATTTAAAGTGTGAGATTACAGCTACAGAAGTCTGTAACATGGAAAATAGACACACTGAAAAACCTAAGATTGATTGTCCTTGTAAAAAGCAGAAACACAGCATGCACCAGTGAATATGTTGAAAGTGCAGGAGTGAAGGAGTGAAGGCATATTTACATTCACCAGAGGTTCAGTCTCACATTATATGTTCTGGGAGATCATATTCAAACATTATCAGAAAATTAAAAATGACAAAGCTTAATAACTAAGACAAAAATATGCTTTCAGTTTTCAATTCTCTTATAAGATATGAGCCATCATCCTAAATTAACGTAGCAGAAATTTATCATACAGTAATTATAAGCAGTATCTGCATATTGTGTTACAGTGTGTTTTTGAATTCTATACTTAGGAGGTTAAAAATACTAAAACTAGATTAAAAATGGAGGGTGAAAGGTGAGACAGAGAACTCCCAAAACCACAGATAGTGTGAAAATATAGTTAATACAATTAACCCTAAAAGAGCAACAGGGAAGAAGGCTACACCAGACAGCATACAGACATCAAGAACAGAGCAGACCTCACAAAAAAGGGTAATGTACCAAAGTCTTGATCCGGCAGACCCAGGCCCTTCCCCTACCCCAGCTCACTGGCAGGAGAAAGAGAAACAGAGTTAAGAGGGGGTAGAAGCCTGGGACTGCTGAACACCTAACCCTGGAGATCTGCTTTGTGAGCAGAAACCTACACTGTGTGGTGCTCTGGAGGATGGGGAGCTGGGACAGGCAGAGTGCTTGAGAAACAGATTCCGGCCATTTGTAGAGGATGGGATCAACACCCAGACGCCCTGGGACAAGGAAAAGGCAGGCAATCTGAGAAGTTTCCTAGCAGAGAGAGGGCTGCAGAAGGGGTGGGGTTTGCACAGAGTGTACCAGAAAGAATAGGGGGACAAGGTTGGCTAAGCGTGTTCTGCCCAGCAGATTGGGAACTTTGAGGAGCTTCAGGTGCTCCATACTCCTGGCTGGCTACAATTCTCTGAAGCCCCACACTGTGATTCACAGCCTGCTGAGACTTCCTCCTGGCCTGACAGCAAACCGGCAGTCACTGTGCTGGCATCAGGCCAGTCAGAGGGAGGCCCCGCCAACAACAGCTAGAGATGCAAACCACAGAGGCTTACACCTGTGTGCTTGGCCCACTGGCTCTGAAACTGAAGACAGGAACAGCAGACGGATATCAGGAAAAAGATCTTTCCTGCCCCAGGCACCAGCTCCACTCCCCTACAACCCCCAACCTCACTCTAGGAGCTGAGCAGCTCCAGAGACTGGAGTTTCTGGGCAGTAGAGGGCACCACACAGAAATATGAAACGTCAAAAGAACATGGTACAGACCAAAATCTCACAAACCCCAGAAAAAGGGCCAAATGAAACTGAACTCACCAATCTTCCTGAAAGAGACTTCATAATAAAAATCATAAACATGCTTATGGAGGTACAGAAAAAATATTCAAGAACTCAGGAATGAATTTAAGACAGAGACTCAATCATTAAGAAATTCCATATCTGAAATAAAACATACAATGGAGGGATTTAAAAGCAGTTTAAATGTAGTAGATGAGACGGTAAATAGAATAGAAATTAGAGAAGAGGAATACAAAGAAGCTGAGGCAGAGAGAGAGAAAAAAATCTCTAAGAATGAAAGAATATTGAGAGAAATGTGTGACCAATCCAAACGGAACAATATTCGCATTACAGGGGTACCAGAAGAAGAAGAGAGAGAAAAAGGGATAGAAAGTGTCACTGAGGAGGTAAATGCTGAAAACTTCCCCAATCTGGGGAAGGAGATAGTCTCTCAAGCCATGGAGATGCACAGATCTCCCAACACAAGGGACCCAAGGAAGACAACATCAAAACATATAATAATTAAAATGGCAAAGATCAAGTATAAAGACAGACTTTTAAAAGCAGCTAGAGAGAGAAAAAAGATCACATACAAAGGAAAACCCATCAGGCTATCATCAGATTTCTCAACAGAAACCTTACAGGCCAGAAGGAGTGGCATGATATATTTAAAGCAATGAAGTAGAAGGGCCTCGAACCAAAAATACTCTACAAGGAAAGGTTATCATTTAAATTTGAAAGAGGGAGTAAACAATTTTCAGATAAGCAAAAACTGAGAGAATTTACCTCCCACAAACCACCTCTACAGTGCATTATGGGGGGACTCCTATAGATGGAAGTATTCCTAAGGCTAAATAGATGTCAGCCAAGGGATAGACAAATAGGGCAGAATATGATTCATAACATACAAAGAATGGAGGAGGAAGATAAAGGAAGAAAGAAAAAGAATCTTTAGGTAGTGTTTCTTATAGCATACAAAGTGAGTTAAATTAGACTGTTAGATAGTAAGGGAATTACCCATGAACCTTTCGTAACCATGAATCTAAAGCCTGCTATGGCAATAAGTACATATGTATCGATATTCACCCTAAATGTAAATTCTCTGAATGCACCAATAAAAGACGTAGAGTCACTGAATGGATAAAAAAACAAGACCCATCTATATACTGCGTACAAGAGACTCACTTCAAACAAAAAGACATACACAGACTGAAAGCAAAGGGATGGAAAAAGATATTTCATGCAACTAATAGGAAGAAAAAAGAAGGAGTTGCAGTACTTGTATCAGACAAAATACACTTCAAAACAAAGAAAGTAACAAGAGACAAAGAAGAACATTACAAAATGATAAAGGGATCAGTCCAACAAGAGGATATAACTATTATAAATATCTATGCACCCCACACAGGATCACCTACATATGTGAAACAGACACTAACAGAATTAAAGGGTGAAACAGAATGCAATGGATTCATTTTGCGAGACTTCAACACACCACTCACTCCAAAGGACAGGTCAACCATACAGAAAATAAATAAAGATACAGAGGCACTGAACAACATATCAGAACAGATGGACCTAATTGATATCTACAGAACACTCCATCCAAAAGCAACAGGATACACATTCTTCTCAAGTACATATAGAACATTGTCAAGAATAGATCATATACTAGGCCACAGAAAGAACCCCAATAAATTCAAAAAGATTGAAATTGTACCAACCAGCTTCCCAGATCACAAAGGTATGAAACTAGAAGTAAATTATTCAAAGAAAATGAAAAAACCAATAAACACGTGGAGGCTTAATAACATGCTCCAAATAATCAATGAATCAATTACCAAATAAAAACAGACATCAAGCAATATATGGAGACAAATGAAAACAATAATTCAACACTGCAAAATCTGTGGGATACAGCGAAGGCCGTGCTAAAAGGGAAATATATTGCAATACAGGCCTACCACAGAAAGAAGAATAATCCCGAATGAACAGTCTAAACTCACAATTATTGAAACTAGAAAAGGAAGAACAAATGAGGCCCAATTGTCAGTAGAAGGAGGGACATAATAAGGATTAAAGCAGAAATAAATAAAATTGAGAATAAAACAATAGAAAGAATCAATGAAAGCAGGAGCTGATTCTTTGAGAAAATAAACAAAATAGATGAACACTTAGCCAGACTTATCAAGAAAAAAAAGAATCTACACGCATAAACAGAATCAGGATTGTAAAAGGAAAAATCACAACGGAAACCACAGAAATACAAAGAATTATGAGAGAATACTATGAAAAATAATATGGTAACAAACTGGATAACTTAGAAGAAATGGACAACTTTCTAGAAAAATACAACCTACCAAGGCTGACCCAGGAAGAAACAGTAAATCTGAACAGACCAATTACCAGCAAAGAAATTGAATTGGTAATCAAAAAACTACCTAAGAACAAACCCCTGAACAAGATGGTTTCACTGCTCAATTTTATCAAACATTTAGTGAAGACCTAATACCCATCCTCCTTAAAGGTTTCCAAAAAGTAGAAGAGGAGAGAAAACTCCCAAACACATTTTATGAGGCCAGCATCACTCTAATACCAAAACCTGGCAAAGACCTCACCAAAAAAGAAAATTACAGACCAATATCCCTGATGAACGTAGATGCAAAAATACTCAACAAAATATTAGCAAACCGAATTCAAAAATACATCAAGAGGATCATACACCATGATCGAGTGGGATTCATCCCAGGGATGCAAGGATGGTACATTCAAAAATCCATCAACATCATCCACTACATCAACAAAAAGGACAAAAACCACACGATAATCTCAATAGATGCTTAGAAAGCATTCGACAAAATTCAACATCCATTCATGATAAACACTCTCAACAAAATGGGTATAGAGGGCAAGTACCTCAACATAATAAAGGCCATATATGACAAACCCACAAGCCAACATTATACTGAACAGCAAGAAACTGAAGGCTTTTCCTTTAAGGTCAGGAACAAGACAAGGATGCCCACTCTCCCCACTTTTATTCATTATAGTTCTAGAGGTCCTAGCCACGGCAATCAGTCAACACAAAGAAATAAAAGGCATCCATATTGGTAAGGAAGAAGGCAAACTGTCCCTGTTTGCAGATGACATGATAGTGTACATAAAAAACGCTAAAGAATCCACTCCGAAAATACTAGATCTGAATTCAGTAAAGTTGCGGGATACAAAATTAACATGCAGAAATCTGTTACATTCCTATACACTAATAATGAACTAGCAGAAAGAGAAATCAGGAAAACAATTCCATTCACAACTGCATCCAAAGAATAAAATACCTAGGAGTATACCTAACCAAGTAAGTGAAAGACTTATACTCTGAAAACTACAAGACACTCATGAGAGAAATTAAAGAAGATACCAGTAAATGGAAATACATCCTGTGCTCATGGATAGGAAGAATTAATATTGTCAAAATGGCCATCCTGCCTAAAGCAATCTACAGAATCAATGCAATCCTTATCAAAATACCAACAGCATTCTTCAATGAACTAGAGCAAATAGTTCTAAAATTCATATGGAACCACAAAAGACCCTGAATAGCCAAAGCAATCCTGAGAAGGAAGAATAAAGCAGGGTGAATTATGCTCCCTGACTTCAAGCTCTACAACAAAGCCACAGTAATCAAGACAATTTGGTACTGGCACCAGATCAGACCCATAGACCAATGAAACAGACTAGAGAGCCCAGATATAAACCAAGCATATATGCTCAATTAATATACGATAAAGGAGCCATGGATATACAATGGGGAAATGACAACCTCTTCAACCGCTGATGGTGACAAAAATGGACAGAATGAAACTGAATTATGGTCTAACCCCATACACAAAAGTAAACTCAGAATGGATCAAAGACCTGAATGTTTGTCATGAAACCATAAAACTCTTAGAAAAAAATATAGGCAAAAATCTCTTGGACATAAACATGAGCAACTTTTTCATGAACATATCTCCCCAGGCAAGGGAAACAAAAGCAAAAATGAACAAGTGGGACTATATCAAACTAAAAAGCTTCTGTACAGCAAAGGACACCATCAGTAGAACAAAAAGACATCCTACAGTATGGGACAATATATTCATAAATGACATCTGATAAGGGGTTAACATCCAAATTATATAATGAGCTCACATACCTCAACAAACAAAAAGTAAATAAGCCAATTAAAAAATGGGCAGACTACCTGAACAGACACTTCTCCAAAGAAGAAATTCAGGTGGCCAACACGTACATGAAAAGATGCTCCACATCACTAATCATCGGAGAAATGCAAGTTAAAATCACAATGAGATATCACTTCACACCAGTTAGGATGGCCACCATGCAAAAGACAAACAACAAATGTTGCAAGGATGTGGAGAAAGGGGAACCCTCCTGCACTGCTGTTGGGAATGTAAACTCTAGTTCAACCATTGTGGAAAGCAGTATGGAGGTTCCTCAAAAACTCAAAATAGAAATACCATTTGACCCAGGAATTCCACTCCTAGGAATTTACCCTAAGGATGCCAGAGGCCAGTTTGAAAAAGACTTATGTACCCCTATGTTTATCGCAGCACTATTTACAATAGCCAAGAAATGGAAACAACCTAAGTGTCCATCAGTAGATGAATGGATAAAGAAGAGGTGGTACATATACACAATGGAATATTATTCAGCCATAAGATGAAAACAAATCCTACCATTTGCAACAACATGGATGGAGCTAGAGGGTATCAGTGAAATAAGCCAGGCAGAGAAAGACATGTATCAAATGACTGGGGAGGATGGGTGGGAAGGGAGCGATAATGGGGAAAAGGGAGTATTTTGATTAGTACACATAATGTAGCAGGGGGGATATGGGGAAGGCAGCATAACACAGAGAAGACAAGTAGTGATTCTACAACATCTTAACTATGCTGATGAACAGTGACCTTAATGGGGTATGTGGGGGGACTTGATAATAGGGGGAGTCTAGTAACCATAATATTGCTCATGTAATTGTACATTAATAACATCAAAAGAAAAAAATACTAAAACTGAGGGGGATTTTATTCCCTATTGGGTACTGCACATTGGGTTCCCCTCATGATGATAAAATAATGATAATGATGATAAAATGACAAAAACGCTAAGTACATACTCAGACCTGGCACTGGGAGGCACTTAAATACATCTAGTTTATTTGTGTATCATTTAATACTCACAGTGGACATGGGAATTAGGAAGAACCAGTATTACCAAGCTTTGAGAAGTCTTCATCTAAGCTCTAGGCTCTGCAAAGCCCCACCTCATCCCTGTTGTTCCCCAAGCCTATGAGGTCTTCCTGACTCCTGGAGTTATTCTCAAGGTTCACCTTGGCATCTTGTTCCCCTTTCAGCCCTCCAACACCTGCACACCCAGTTTCCTATATAAAATCCCCTCCATCGATTTTCCAGTGTGGTTTCCATTTTCCCATCTGTTCTCTGACTTTTGCAGTCACACAATTGAAATCATACATTCCTTCCTCAAATTCAATTCCATTCCATTAAACAAATATTTATTTAGGACATAAAATGTCAGAAACTATTACAAAGGTAAAGAAACCACAGTCCTCATATTAGACAAGCTCAAAGCAGCCTGTCCTGGCAGCCTATACTCTCTGTGTACTCCTCTGCTTGCCCTTAAGGCCACACCTATGAAGCATACCTGTAGTAATCCTTTATGCAATGTTCAGAGCCTGAAGCATGGCTGCTAATCATTGCCATCCAATGAAAGTATTTTAATACCATTTCTTCTAACCTCATAATTTAATTTTATTTTTTGTTTTTTGAGGATAGAGATGTGCTTTTTACCTCAACTCCTTTAGGAAAAATATTCAATATACTTTGGTTGAGAAGCTACCTAGCCAGAAAAAAAAATTTTTTAAGTAATAAAGATAAGATTAGAGAACATTTAACAGTCTGTAACCAGGCATAATTAGGGTTAAAAAATATATATATATATAAACAAAAGTTTAGAACTATTGTCCCAGTTTAGCATTTGTTAAAATTTTATTATCAATACTTTATTAATAACTGCTGTAAAATAAATTTATCTCCTCTGCCATGGTTTGTTCTAATATTGAAGCTAATGTGTAGTAAAAGAATTCTCACTTTAACAAGTGTTCAAGTCTGAAAGATGGACAGAAAGTAGCCATCTCCTTTTTTCTGATTCTTGTCAAGCACTGGGTTACTGATAATTAATTCTCAAGTTCTATTTGCTGAGGGCTTGATGAAAAATGAATTATCTTGAATCCAAATGGCTGAAGACAGCTATATCCTGTCTTAGGTGGTAGTGGTGGGAGAGATACTCAGTTTCATCTTCTTTCCTGGCCACTTGGAGTGTCAACCAATTGCACCTTGCCATGATTGGGCTACTAAAACTTCCATGCAGCCAGTTGACATAGTCAATAGGAAATATAGTTAATTATAGGTTAAAGATATATGTAATAATTGCATGAATAAATTTGTAGCTGTCTGGATGTTCTAGGTACAGTGATTTTGTTCTTTCATGTCAGATAAGTCTATTATTTATGTATGTTATGATTTGGAAACATTTTTATTTTATAAAAATACTTTTTGTAAAAATTACCTCTAAACCTGAAAGTCATATTCAATGTAAATTTAAACCCTAAATTCAAGTACTCAAGAACTTTTATGATGGACACAGATCTTGCTCTTAGTGATATTTGCCGTTCTACATGATGTCATTTATCCATGAAAACCATATGTCACAAATCTTCCTAAAAAAGCATCACCATTTACTTTATATGTGTGCAGCCATTTTAAGAAGACAATTTAACACACACAGTTGTAGAAGTTTCAATTACATATCACTCTGAAGCATTACTTTCCATTTAGATCAAATGCCTACTTTTCTAAGTCAATTTCACTCCTTTCTGATTCCACATTTTCTCATATGTGTAGAAAGACTATAAATGTTTTGGCTCCATTAGCTGAGAACCTCATCTACAATTGAATGATGAATTGGATATTTTGAAAAGGAAATAGTTTAATTTTTTTCCCTGCTGTAGTATAGGCTATAGGACAGAATAACCTTAATTATAAGTGGGAGAAAAAAGGAGTAGTAGAAAAATATAAACTAGATTAGTATTCTAAGATAAACTTCTCACACTGAAAAATCTTTGGTTTCTCCATCTCACTACTTCTGTCCCATTATCTTGCCATCCTCTCAACTGCTAATCCTCTCTGAATCCTCTCCATTTCATAATTTATGACTTTTACTACCTTAGGTGTGTGCTATTACAGTATAATCCAAATAAATATTCACTGACTGCAAGTAAAATGGACAGAATGGCAAATAAACATGAAATCAATTCCTGCCCCATAATCAATGTTGAATAAATATTTGGTGAGTGAATAAAAGGGAAAGACAGAATGTTGTAGGAAATCAGACTTAAGAAATATGTGCAATGAAGATAAAGTACTTTAGAAAGCACAATAACAGAATGATTGACTTTAGAGCTTAGACACAATTGTAAATCAATGGAGGAAAAATTTGATTTACATGTATTTCATGTATATTTTAGGATCATAATGGTTATAAACAATGGTTTTCATGGAACAATTTGAAAACAAGGACCCATTTCCATATTATGAAACATGAAAAATTGTCAATTTAAATAGTAATTTTTTCCTATTGCATATCCATTTTCACAGAGCTACAGATGCTGTTCACAGAGATATAGTTCAATGGCTGATTTGGCCTCAGTGTCTCTAGAGTGCTTCTGCTAAAGCTAGGAAGATGATCTCCCAACACACCTCCTGAGATTCTGATAATCCTGAACCAAGCACTCAATCTCATCTCTTACCTTGCATGTTCTAATTAGCAATCCATTATTACCACAGATGACTTTCAATCTTTATGGCCACGCATTATGTTTATTTTCATTGTTCACACTGTGAATAATGTAAGCTGTTTTGATAGAGGCAATTCATTTAAGTGAACATATACACTCTTGCTCTCTACAATCTCACATCATAAATTCTGATTTCCTTAGTCTCTTTTATGTCTTTGGATCTTACAGCAACATAAAATCATGACTACAGTACTCCTGGAAAAAATGAATAGAGTGTTGCCAGTTTTTCATGATCACAGAAGGAGGGAGTCTATTAACAGCTCTGAAAAGATCTGGGGGTGACCATTTCCATAAAGATTTTCCTGACCCCTAAAACATAAATTAATATATCCCTCCAAACACTTACGTCTTTGTTTTTCTTTCTGTCTTGACAAAAACTTACTTGTGTGCTCTCTTTTTAAGAAAATATTGACTGCTTTTCCAAAAATTTTAACTAACTATAGAATACATGAGAGAAGTCCCCTTATTTTTAATTCAGTTGAAAAATACATGCTTTTAGGACTGAAACTAGGCTCACAGATGCATGTTCCTCTCTCATAGCTATCAAAAAAACACTTTTACATATTAGATACTGAAAATATTTCTTATAAAAGATTTAACAAATAAATGGGCGAATCTACGTTTAAGAAGCCATCTCAGTTTAGCAACATGTATACAAACTGTTCTATCTTTTTATTGGGGTATGCATTCTTTCATTCATCAAAGACGTACTCAACACCAAGTATGTGCCAGGTCTGTGGCAATGGGAGTTAAAACAAGAGAATGACAAAGACACTTTTTTCATGCAGACACTGAATTCTTCCTGGTTCAGTGACAAGAGCTCTGTGCTGAATCTTAAAGAACATCATTGAGCTAGGATGTATTTTGTTCATAGTAATGGGACAAATTATTTTTTATCTTTTCCCTGTTGTGGTTCAAACCCTTGTGCAGCTCTTGCAGCTTTACCCTGCAAGCGGGATCACCTAATACTCAGCCCAAACTCCTCTCTCTCTCTCTCTCTTTTTTTTCCCTACTTGGATAGTGGAAGTTAAACACACAGTTTCTCAGCTTCCCTCTACATCTTGGGGTAGACATGTAACGGTTTTGAGCAATGGGATATAAGTGAATGTCTTCTGTGATGAGTTCAGGGGAAAGATTTCTTTCCCAGCAAAAAGGTGGACATGCACCCCAGGTTGCCGTTTTGACTATTTTTATTGCCTTAAAACAGGATACAATGATTTGAACGACAAGGGCAACTTGTGACAGTGATGTCATGGTCATCAGATGGAACAAAATACCATAAAGAGCTTCAGTCCCTTCATGGCATCATTAAACAGCTGATGCAACATCAGCAACGGCCTCCTTCAGAGTTTGTCTCAGTGAGGAAATAAAATCTATTTTAGGTAAGTCATGAAGGTGAAGTTTCTTTTACTTGCAACTGAACACATTCCTGATGGATTCACAGTACAATTGTGGATAACTACTTCTATTTATTGGTTCTTTTTAACCATTTCCACAGTGTTGCACAGCTAAGGAGAAACCACTAATTCCTTTTGTTAGAAACAACATTTTTGTTCTAGGATGTCTTACAATTTATAACAGAAAATCATGTTTTGTATTCTAAATCTCTTAGAAATAGTTTGGGTCATTCACATGACAGTTATAGGCAGCATTCCATAAATAAACTAAGGGTACACTAATTTGATGTATTTAATGGGGGCCAGAATTTTTTCTCCACTAGAAGTAAAACACTTACTGAAAAATGAGAGGAGGTGCAAATACAAGGTGGCTAGTGATATTTTTTCTTCCCTTGTAAGCCAAGATGTGTGGAAATAGAAGCCAATTTTTCTTCTGTGCTGAGAAATTGACACGAGATAGTGAGAGAGAGCTGAGCACATTGAAGTAGAATAAAAATGCTATGCCATCAAAAGACTCACAACTAAAACCTTAGCAACAGAAAGTGTGTAACAGGCCCAGGGATATTCAATACCTATATACTTATAAGGAAGCAAGATGTTAACATTTATTTTTAATAGAAGATGAAGAAGACTTTGTAAAAGAAGAAAGATTACATTGTTATCAAAGAATGATAAATTGAAATAATGAAAAGGGATGAGACAATACCTTGCTCTTTGTATTCATTTAAACCAGAATTATATTTAATATTCTTAATATGCTAATATTAGAAATTGTGAGTAGAGTAGGTGTCTAGTTATGTAGGGACTAGAAATTGGTTAGTTAACTTAAAATTATGTCCCAGAATCTGGATTCAAGATCGTGGCATGGGAGGTGACACGGAAACTCCTCCCAAAACCACAGATAATACAAAAATATAGTTAATTAATACAACTAACCCTAAAACAGCACCAAGAAGGCTAAACCACACTGCACACAGACCTCATGAACAAAGCAGATCTCACGAAACAGGGTAACATATGAAAGCCTTAATCCAGCAGGACCCAAGCCCTTCCCCCACCCCAGCTCACCAACAGAAGAAAGAGAAATGGAGTGGGGGAGGGGGTGGAAGCCTGACACTGCTTAATACGTAGCCCTGGAGATCTGCTTTGTGAGCGGAAGCCTATATTGTGTAGTGCTCTGGACGTTGGGGAGCTCGGATGGGCGGGCGGCCTGGGAGACTGATATTCCAGCCATTGTGGAGGATGGGAGCCACACCTGGTCGCTCTGTGTCAGAGGAAGGGCGGGCGGTCTGAGAGGCTTCCTAGCAGCAAGAGGGCTGCTGAAGGGGCAGGGTATGCAGGCAGCTTGCTGCACGGAAGAAGGGAGAGGTGGACAAGGTTGTCTGGGCGCACTGCCCAGCTGGTTGGGAACTTTGAGGAGCTTCAGATGCTCCATCCCACTGGCTGCATAATCAGCTCCGAGGGCCCCCACTGTGACACACAGCCTGATGAACCTTCCTCCTGGACTGCAAACCAGCAGTCACAGCGATGGCTTCAGACCAGTCAGAGAGAGGCCCTGCCTACAACAGCTAGAGACACAAAGCACAGAGCCTACATGTGTGTGCTTGGCACACTGGCTCTGACACTGGAGACAGGCACCACAGACGGGAATCAGGAAACAGATCTTTTCTCTCCCCATGCACCAGCTCCACTCGCCTACAACCACTCACCTCACTCTAGGGGCTGAGCAGTGCCAGAGACTGGAGTTTCGGTGCACTAGTGGGCACCACCCACAAATATGAAATGACAAAATAACCTGGTTCAGACCAAAAATTCACAAACCCCAGAAAAAGGGCAAAATGAAACTGAACTCACGAATCTTCCTGAAAGAGAGTTCAAAATAAAAATTATAAACATGCTTATGGAGGTACAGAAAAATATTCAAGAACTCAGGAATGAATTTAAGACAGAGATTCAATCATTAAGAAATTCCATATACGAAATGAAACATACAATGGAGGGATTTAAAAGCAGATTAGATGTATTAGAGGAGATGGTAAATGGAATAGAAATTAGAGAAGAGGATAAACAAAGAAGCTGAGTCACAGAGAGAAAAAAGAATCTCTAAGAATGAAAGAATATTGAGAGAAATGTCTAACCAATCCAAATGAAACAATATTCGCATTGTAGGGGTGAAGAAGAAGAGAGAGAGAAAAAGGGATAAAAGTGTCATTGAGGAGGTAATTGTGGAAAACTTCCCCAATCTGGGGAAGGAGATAGGCTCTCAGGCCATGGAGGTGTGCAGATCTCCCAACAAGGAACCCAAGGAAGACAACATAAAGACATATAGTAATTAAAATGACAAAGCTCAAGGACAAGTACAGACTATTAAAAACAGCCAGAGAGAGAAATAAGATCACATACAAAGGAAAACCCATCAGGCTATCATCAGACTTCTCAGCAGAAACCTTACAGGCCAGAAGGGAGTGGCATGATATATTTAATTCAATGAAGCAGAAGAGCCTTGAACCAAGAATACTTTACATGGTAAGGTTATCATTTAAATTTGAAGGAGGGATTAAACAATTATCAGATAATCAAAAGCTGAGAGAATTTACCACCCACAAACCACCTCTGCAGTGCATTTTGGATGGACTCCTATAGATAGAAGTATTCCTAAGGCTAAATAGATTTAACCCAAAGGATAGACAAAGAGGACAGAATATGATTCATAACATATAAGAATGGAGGAGGAAGAAAAAGGAAGAAAAAAAAAAAGAACCTTTAGGTTGTGTTTGTAATAGCATAAAAAGTGAGCTAAATTAGACTGTTAGATAGCAGGGGAATTACCCTTGAACCTTTCTTAACCATGAATCTAAAGCCTGCTATGGCAATAAGTACATACCTACTGATAATCACCCTAAATGTAAATGGTCTGAATGCACCAGTCAAAAGATGTAGAGTTACTGAATGGATAAAAAAACAAGACCCATCTATATACTGCCTACAAGAGACTCACTTCAAACAAAAAGACATACACAGACTGAAAGCAAAGGGATGGAAAAAGATATTTCATGCAACTAATAGTGAGAAAAAAGCAGGAGTTGCAGTACTTGTATCAGACAAAATAGACTTCAAAAAAAGAAAGTCACAAGAGACAAAGAAGGACATTACATAATGATAAAAGGGTCAGTCTAACAAGGGGATATAACTATTACAAATATCTATGCACCCAACACAGGATCACCTACATATGTGAAACAGACACTAACAGAATTAAAGGATGAAATAGAATGCAATGCATTCATTTTGTGAGACTTCAACACATCACTCACTCCAAAGGACAGATCAACAAGACAGAAAACAGATAAAGAGACGGAGGCACTAAACAACATATTAGAACAGATGGACCTAACAGTCATCTACAGAACACTCTATCCAAAAGCAACAGGATACACATTCTTCTCAAGTGCATATGGAACATTTTCAAGAATAGATCATATACTAGGCCACAAAAGCCTCAGTAAATTTAAAAAGATTGAAATTGTACCAACCAGTTTCTCAGATCAAAAAGGTATGAAACTAGAAATAAATTACACAAAGAAAATGAAAAAGCCCACAAACACATGGAGGCTTAATAACATGCTCCTAAATAATCAATGGATCAATGACCAAATAAAAACAGAGATCAAGCAATATATGGAGACAAATGAAAATGATAATTCAACACCCCAAAATCTGTGAGACACAGCGAAGGCCATGCTAAGAGGGAAATATACTGCAATACAGGCCTACCTCAGGAAAGAAGAACAATCCCAAATAAACAGTCTAAACTCATAATTGTTGAAACTAGAAAAGGAAGAACAAATGAGGCCCAATGTCAGTTGAAGGAGGGACGTAATAAAGATTAAAGCAGAAATAAATAAAATTGAGAAGAATAAAACAATAGAAAGAATCAATGAAAGCAGGAGCTGGTTCTTTGAGAAAATAAACAAAATAGATAAACACTTAGCGAGACTTATCAAGAAAAAAAGAGAGTCTACACACATAAACAGAATCAGGACTGAGAAAGGAAAAATCACAATGGACACCACAGAAATACAAAAAATTATGAGAGATTACTATGAAAAATTATATGGTAACAAACTGGATAACCTAGAAGAAATTGACAACTTTCTAGAAAAATACAACCTTCTAAGGCTAACCCAGGAAGAAACAGAAAATCTGAATAGACCAATTACCAGCAAAGAAATTGAATTGGTAATCAAAAAACTACCCAAGAACAATACCCCTAGACCAGATGGTTTCACTGCTGAATTTTATCAAACATTTAGTGAAGACCTAATACACATCCTCCTTAAAGGTTTCCAAAAAGTAGAAGAGGAGAGAATACTCCCAAACACATTTTATGAGGCCAACATCACTCTAATACCAAACAAGGCAAAGACACCACAAAAAAGAAAATTACACACCAATATCCCTGATAAACATAGATGCAAAAATACTCAACGAAATATTAGCAAACCAAATTCAAAAATACTTCAAAAAGATCATCTATCATGATCAAGTAGGATTCATCCCAGGGATGCAAGGATGGTACAACATTCAAAAACCCATCAACATCATCCACTACATCAACAAAAAGGACAAAAACCACATGATCATCTCCATAGATGCTGAGAAAGCATTCGACATAATTCAACATCCATTCATGATAAAAACTCTCAAAAAAATGGGTATAGAGGGCAAGTACCTCAACATCATAAAGGCCATATATGACAAACCCACAACCAACATTATACTTAACGGGGAGAAGCAGAAACCTTTTCCTATAAGATCGGGAACAAGACAAGGATGCCCACTCTCCTCACTTTTATTCAACATAGTTCTGGGTGTCCTAGCCACGGCAATCAGTCAACACAAAAAAATAAAAGGCATCCAGATTGGTAGGGAAGAAGTCAAATTGTCCCTGTTTGCAGATGACATGATAGTGTACATAAAAAACCCTAAAGAATCCACTCCAAAACTACTGGATCTAATATCTGAATTCAATAATGTATCGATACAAAATTAATACACAGAAATCTGTTGCATTCTATACACTAATGGTGAACTAGCTAAAGAGAAATCAGGAAAACAATTCCATTCACAATCGCATCAAAAACAATAAAATACCTAGGAATAAACCTAACCAAGGAAGTGAAAGACCTATACTCTTAAAACTACAAGATACTCATGAGAGAAATTAAAGAGGACACTAATAAATGGAAATTCATCCCATGCTCTTGTCTAGCAAGAATTAATATTGTCTGAATGGCCATCCTGCCTAAAACAATCTACAGATTCAATGCAATCCCTATCAAAATACCAACAGCATTTTTCAATGAACTAGAGAAAATAGTTCTAAAATTCATATGGAACAACAGAAGACCCCGAATAGCCCAAGCTATCCTGAGAAGGAAGAATAAAGCAAGGGGAATCATGCTCCCTGACGTCAAGCTCTACAACAAAGCCAGAGTAATCAAGACAATTTTGTACTGGCACAAGAATGGACCCATAGACCAGTGGAACAGAATAGAGAGCCCAGATATAAATGCAAGCATATGTGGTCAATTAATATATGATAAAGGAGCCATGGATATACAATGGGGAAATGACAGCCTCTTCAACAGCTGGTATTGGCAAAGCTGGAAAGTACATGTAAGAGAATGAAACTGGATTACTGTCTAACCCCATACACAAAAGTCAACTCAAAATGGATCAAAGACCTGAATGTAAGTAATTAAACCATAAAACTCTTAGAAAAAAGCATAGGCAAAAATCTCTTGGACATAAACATGAGTGACTTCTTCATGAACATATCTCCCCAGGCAAGGGAAACAAAAGCAAAAATGAACAAGTGGGACTATATCAAACTAAAAAGCTTCTGTACAGCAAAGGATAACATCAGTAGAACAAAAAGACATCCTACAGTATGGGAGAATATATTCATAATTGACATATCCAATAAGGGGTTGCCATCCAAAATATATAAAGAGCTCACACACCTCAACAAACAAAATGCAAATAAGCCAATTAAAAAATGGGGAAAGGATCTGAACAGACACTTCTCCAAGGAAGAAATTCAGATGGCCAACAGGCACATAAAAAGATGATCCACATCGCTAATCATCAGAGAAATGCAAATTAAAACCACAATGAGATATCACCTCACACCAGTTAGGATGGCTGCCATCCAAAAGACAAACAACAACATATGCTGGCAAGGATGTGGAGAAAGGGGAACCCTCCTACACTCCTTGTGGGAATGTAAAATAGTTCAACCATTTTGTAAAGCAGTATGGAGGTTCCTCAAAAAACTCAAAATAGAAATACTATTTGACCCAGGAATTCCACTCCTAGGAATTTACGCTAAGACTGCAGCAGCCCAGTTTGATAAAGACAGATGCACCCCTATGTTTATCGCAGCACTATTTACAATAGCCAAGACATGGAAGGAACCTAAGTGTTCATTAGTAGATGAATGGATAAAGAAGAGGTGGTATACACAATAGAATATTATTCAGCCATAAGAAGAAAACAAATCCTACCATTTGCAACAACATGAGTGGAGCTAGAGGGTATTATGCTCAGTGAAATAAGCCAGGTGGAGAAAAACAAGTTTCAAATAATTTCACTCATCTGTGGAGTATAAGAACAAAAAAAACTGAAGGAACAAAACATTAGCAGAGTCACAAAACCCAAGAATGGACTAATCTTACCAAAGGGAAAGGGACTGGGAAGGATGGGTGGGAAGGGAGGGATAAGGGGGGAAAAGGGGCATTACAATTAGCACACGTAATGCAGCAGCGGGAGACACAGGAAAGGCAGTATTTATAGAGAAGACAAGTAATGATTCTATAGCATCTTACTACACTGATGGTAGTGACTGTAGTGTGGTATGTGGGGGGGACTTGTTAATAGGGGGTCTAGTAACCATAATGTTGTTCAAGTGATTGAACCTTAACGATACCAAAATTTAAAAAAAGGAAAAAAATTATGTCCCTATAATGACTAATAAATACCCAGACCTTAAGTATTTTTAAACATAAAATATAAATATATAGTATCTCCATCTGTGTTTAATTGGATATTAGAATATCAAATTATTATTAAGTCTTACAAATTATTTAACCCAGTTTGTATTAAAATAAGAATTCTTTTCTCTGTTCATATTTATCAGTTTATATGTTACATCAATGTACATAAATGCAATAATTACTGTAACTAGTATAAACTGTTTGGTGTGAGAAAGATAACACATGTTCTCAGTATGTAATTCAACCAGTGGAAGCACTGAGTACCTGAACATATTAGTAAAGTTGTTTATTTTAATTATCCAAATTGGGCACTTACAGTATTGAATGGGAACACGTATGAACTGTGAGAGGCCTAGGGAGCCCAGGAGGTATGCTCTCCCCTGTAACTCTGAATATCCAGTATGGTGAGCATCCCTGAATCTGTTATAGAAAACGGGACTTCAGGATCTTTTAGAGGAATTAGAAGATGTAAACAAAATGCAATTTATTCTTAGTTGTTGTTATTTACTTTCATGTTCACAGCAGAAGTTTAATCTATAGAATTCTATACTACATTTATGTATAATGTGCATTCTGTTCACTCACATAAAGAATTTATTTTGGAACATAAGAAACAGTCATTTGAATTAGACCACCCTTTTCACTTAATAACAGTTACCTGAAATTTTCTTTTTAAAAGCATTTCATTCACATTCCTAAAATGCTATGAAGACTTTTCTAGTCATAAACCTTATTCTATCCAGAAGGGCCTTGCACCATATGTCTATGTCCATCTCTCTAAAAGGCCAGCACAGCCATGTCCTTGAAGACTATCTATAATAAATTAGGTAGACTAGAAGTGTTCACCAGATTTGCTAGAGTACATCTACCAGCTATAAAACAATTCACTTGCAATTGAACAGAAGCACTTCTCTTAGGACTAACTCAATCAATTTCCCTTGTTTGCCATTTCTGTCTCCTTTCAAACTTTTTCACTTTAACATTTTCACTCTTGTAACTGTTAAAGCTGATGTATTATAAATGTTAGTTGTCCTGTATCAGGTATTGCTTTTATGTTTCCTTTTGGTTCTGGCTTGAGTAGTGAATGGTTATGCAATCCATGGAATTAAAGATTTGTAGAAATAAGAGAAGCAAATTTATTTGATTTTCTAATTCTAGCTTCCTGGAATAGTGGGTTTTTCTCCTCAAGGTATAATTTAGTCATCCTTTTGTGAAAATTTAAAGATAAAAATATTTATAATTTTGGAAATACACTATTCCATTTTCTTCTTTATGTTTTTTCCCTATTAAAAACAAGATTGCATGTTGTTTTCTGGAGATCAAAATATTTAACCTCTCTTAACCTATTTCCCAGATGATACATCAGTTGCTCACTTATTCTGTGACAGGTGGTTGAGAGGAATCATTTTCTTTACAGTTAAATCCCAATTCTAAAAGAAGGGAGGACTCTGTGTTTAAATTATTTCATTTCTTTCTCTATTTTTCCCTAACATTTACATTAGACTGCCTAAGACAAATTTCATGTTTCTTTGTGTAAACTTTATCTAGTAATGATTGCTCAGACTTCTTCTTGTAGAAATATTCCTCTAGAACTAATGAAACTAAAATAAAACTGATTCTGAACGTAGTCCAAAGAGGATAATTTTACCCCAACTTTCTATATAAAAAAATCAAATATATAACCTTCACCTAGATTTACCAATTATATATTATGTTCTCTCTCCCTCATCTTCTCCCTTCCTTTTCTCACCTTTTCTTTCTCTTCCTCCCTCCTTCCTTCCCATACTCAAAAACGCACACACATATACACATACACACACAAACACAGGAGGGCTAATTGCATATATCATGACACATCACCTGTGAATACTTACTGTATACCTCCAAAAAGGAAGGGACATCCTCATCCATAACCACAACCTAGTTATCACCTTTGGAAATCTAACCTCTGGAATATCACTTTTAGTACTTAATGTATAGTGCAGATTCAAATTGCTGGAACTTAATACAGAATCTCAATAAGCATCATCCTTTGCATGTATTTCTCATGACTCTTCATTCTCCTGCATTGCAGACAGTTCCTTCATACTTCAGTATTTCATGGCATTAACATCTTTAAAGACTCAAGGCTACAGTGAATATAAATTTTGGTTTATCACATATGATTTCTTCATGGTTATATTCAGGTTAAACACTTTTGGCCAGGATTCTACATAAATGACACCATGTCACTAGTACACCACATCAGAAAAACAGTATTTTTTCCCAAAAATCACCAATTCCAAAAACACCAATTCATTAACCTACTTGTTCCAGTTCTTTGAACAGCAACAAAAGCTAGTAACTAATTTCAAGGTTTTCTTTCAGTTTTTGTCCTTAGACTATATCTGGTTGAGAACCTCCAAAGTGTCATATTCAAATTCAAATTTATGCCTGGTTTTTTCTTTCTTATTTGTTTCTTTATTTTTATTTTTTATTTATTTGTAAGATATCCACTTTTTGTTACACAAAAATTACATATACATACTCATAAACATAATATTAATGTCACTAGCATCAGGTATTGAAAGGGTGATTAGCAAGAAGAATTGATTGGAGATGAAGCCAGATATTTCAAATGTAAGAAAAAGCATTTAAAAGATTTGAAGCAGTTTATATGAATTTATGATATTAATCTTTTCATTTCTCATAAATTACTCAACCAGGCCTGGTGACAAAATGTTTGCCAAAGAAAATGTAGCATTCTAATTCTCATCTAAATAGTTTAGTAGCAAAATAACTTTCAACTGACATTTCCAAATACCTTAATTAATGCAAGTATTTTTAATTTTCTATTTGGATTCAATTATCTGGACAACTGCATAATCTATATTTATTTTGCACATTCAGATTCAAACATTTGAATACCTACCATGTGTCAAGTTGGAAATTATGTTTTTACACTATTTTCATCATTTGATCTTTACAATTGCATATTTTTCCTACTTTGCAATTAAGGAAAGTAAATCTAATCTTGGGACCTAGAGTTTTGTTTTTGTTTTTGTTTTTAAATAAATCAATAAGTACTTCTTTATTTTGCCTCTTTTGTAAACTGTAGGAAATTGTTAAAATCCAAGAAGATTGGTTTTAAATAAAGTGCCAATAAAGAACTTGAACTATGAGTTGGGAGTTTGCTGTAGCAAAGTAGTGGCTGCAAAATAATTGAGTACTGATATATATGTAACAATACATCTCAGAAAGGGGAACTTAAAGTGCAGTATTGTAAACTCAGTTTGTCTATTTATTTAACTCTGACAGTGGTCTACTAAAATGAAATCCAAAGGGGTAATCTCAGGAAGATATAATCCCTTCACTAAGCAGCTTCATAAAATATATTCCAACTAAATTTTATGGTCAACTAAGTTTTGTGTAAATTAGAATATATTTTACTCAACTTTAAACACATGGAAACATTTTTGTTTGGTGGGAATGGAGAGTGAAAACTATGTATCTTTTTCTTAGAAAGGGAAATCTTCACTTAAAAAGGAAGAAAAAACATATACTATCCTATACATTTTACACAGCAATTCTACTTTTAGGAATCTGTCCTGTAGAAGTATATGTGACATAAGTAAATAAATGTAAACAAAAGTTTTTACTATATGCTGTCTTTCCATTAAATCAAAGTAGCCATCATTATTATTTCAATATTGTTTGTAAATTTTCTTTCTCTTTTTAATAAATGTATACCTTGGGCATTTTTTCTTGCCTCAATCTACTCCTCCTGCTCCCAAATTATTTTTTCCAAATGTCTGTCTACTTTACATTCCTAATTTAATTTTTATAAAGTGACTATTGTGGGTTGAATTATGCACCCCCAAAAGATATATATTAAAGTCCTAATTTCAGGGACCTGTGCGTATGATCTTATTTGGAAACAGGATCTTGGCAGGTGTAATCCAGTTAAGATGAGGTCATACTAGATTTGGGTGGACCATAAATCCAGTGACAGGAGCATTATTAGGAGAGGGAGATTTGCAGACACATAAACACTCACAGAGGAGAAATGGTCATGTGAAGACAGAGGAGAAATTGGTCTGATGAAGCTACTATCCAAGGAAGGTCAAGATGGCCAGTAACTACCAGAAGCTAGGAGCTGCCATAAAGGATTATTCCCCAGAGAATCTGATGGGAGCACAGCCCTTGCCAACTCCTTTGATTTAGGACTTCTGGCCTCCAGAACCGGGAAGGAATAAACTTCTACTGATTTCATCCACCCAGTATGCGGTATTGTGTTAGGCCTTAGGACACTAATACAGTGACTAATAGCTTGCTCTCACCTACTATCAGATTTTCATATGCACATTCTGAGAATCTGTTTCTCACACTGCAGCCAGTGTTCCCCATCTGTCTAGTCAGAACAATCCTGGCCAACAGCATTCTCCCAGAATAACTGACTCACTGAGCTCCGATGAACCAAGAAAGCAAAAATTTGAATTTTCTTCCAGCTTTTCCCCTGAATTTATGATTCTTACCTCTACTTCCTACCTTGACTCTTTTTTTTTCACAGCTTTATTGAGGTACAATTGATATACAAAGAACTGCATATATTCATGTATACAGTTTGATGAGTGTGGACATATTCCTTCACCATGATCAAGGTAAAAGACATGCCCAACGTCAGCCAAAGTTGCCTTGTGTTCCTTCATTCTGTTTTTATTAATTAATTTATTTATTTATTAATCAGATAAAACTCTCATTTTGAATTCAGCCTGAGCTCTGTCATTGCCCTGAAGTCACCCCGCCTCCTACCCCCAGAGCTCACTATTGGATTGCAGAACCCAGGGCCTCTCAAATCCTGCGGGTCTCATTATAGAATGCTTTTGCCTTCCTCTGTCAGTGTCAGACTGTAGCATATTGACCCTAAAAAATTAAAGTGTCAGCCCCACTCAGTGCTTTTCGACCATCCTGAATGCCCAATGCTGATGAAAAACACTTTATTTTTTATTTCTCCTCTCATAATGTAAAAATAGAATACAAAATGTATTATCCTTAATTAATAATTGCATTTTTAAATAGCCAGTACAGATACTATCCTAACAAGTGCTACATGTTTAAGGAAAACATTGTAAATTTCTCCACCAGGGAACAGCTAAAATTTATAGCACAGAGAAATACAAAATTGAGTTAGGTTGTCACTATTACAGAGAGAATATCTGGGCATTGTTTGTCAGTTTCTAAATTATTTTTGCCTGTGTGTTCCTTCAAATATTGGACAATAGCAAATAGGTATAATTCATGACATACCCTAAGGTGTCAGCTATTTTCTAGTAAATTGACCACAACAAATGGGAACAACAGCAGACATTCTTCCTGCACTGAATCAGGTATGTAATTAATGTCACTGATACTCACCAAACATACACAATAACATGAATAATAATGAGAATCTTCTATGGAAAATTAGGATACTACAGTCATATTTGCTAAACCACTCAAGTATGTTTAATATGGTGTAAGACTATTGCCTGGTATATTTGAAACACATTTACATTTATATCATTGAACTATGAATCCCACTAGCAGTTTATCTTTTTCCATTTGTTTCTTATTTTATTTTGAATTATTATTCTTTTGCATCTGTTAGTGAACTTAGAATTCAAGTGTGTTACAAAAATAACAGAAACTGCCTTTTAAAATGAATCAGATGCCATTGATATTTATTTTTTAAATATGAAATATTAGTATTTACTTTGTAAAATAATCAAAGTAAAACCATAATCAGAATTCAGATATGCTAAATAGAAGCATTTTGAACATGAATGTTCTCAGGACAGTTCAATGCTCACTCCTTTATTACTAATACTGACCTTAATTCAAGACAGTCTGTCTCCCCTGGGCTTGTTTCTTACAATAATTAGAGTACATTAGTACCCTACCTCCTGTCATAAGGAATGTAATAATGTGCTGAAATATCTTCAGTCCCAAGTGCATATGGTGACCAGCAACTTTTTATATATTCAGCAGCACAACTAGTTCCATGTTCCTGAAAATTTATGAATCAATTGCTGCTCTCTCCAATGCCTTAGCATATCCTTATGCTTTAAAAAAATAATAGGAAAAATAATGTGAGTTAAGAGGGAGGGGGAATGTTTTGAATTGATGAAAGCTATGCATTTTAATTATTTAGAGAAGATAAAATTATTTTTCACTTAATAAAATTTAGTAATAGATTAGTTGCTAACTATATAAGGCTAAGTAGAGGTCCCGTAGGGTGTACATTAGTTGGAAAAATTACTTTTATTGAGTATATTATTATGCAGAGTGACATGAAAGAAGGCACAGACATTTCAACTATAATATTATATTTTGTGCATATATTTTTCTTTTTATTTAGGATTATATTAGATAAGGGTTAGCTTGGTCTTAGTAGAATACACACTGATTCTCATAACAATGATTCATTAAATAATAATTTAAAGATTTTTGTTCTGTACATAATCATTGGAGAAAATAATTTCAGTAAATATAGCAAGAATGCATAGAAAATGTAATAAACTAAGAATTAACTTATTATAGAATTAGTAAATTTACCAAGCTTATAGTAGAAATTAACTTGATTCAAATTTTTAAAAAATCTTTAAGGAACATTAGAACCACATTAGCTCTTTCAGATACCAAAAAACTCTTTGAAATAAATTATAATTATGTGATAACTCACTTATTACTTCTTAAAGTAAATCATAGAAAAATATGTTTACAACCTTTTGTTTTGTCAACAAGGTTAATGAGTGCATAATATGTATCTCTGTTTGAATTGTTAAACTTCACCAGCTTAAACTGTCTGAAAAGGAATAAAAAATTTGATGAGACTTTAGGCAATGCAGAGAAAACAGCATGCAGAAAAACATGGGAAAGAAAAAGTAAATCATTTACAGTCTTTCTAGTTATAAGAGATGATTATATTATAGAATGCTAGATCAGTGGTTTTAAGAAATGAGCTCAGATCTTGAAAGATCTGAAATATCAAAGAATTGGAATTTATCAAAAGGCTATAAGGAGACTCAGAGGAATTTAAGCAGAGAAGTAATAGAATAACATTTAATTTTACAAATACTATAGAGACCTTGTTATTGAATGGAGTGGAGAAGGAATCAGGATAGGGAAAGATGGTTTGCAAGTTTGGGTAGGACAAACACTTTTTCTTGAATTACTTTCCCTCTTTGAAGGAATTTGATTCTGGAATCATATTCTCAATTGCTTATACTCATATCACAAACTTTCATGGATTGGCTGGATGTTTCACAGCTTAGTCCCAGGAGTCTGAAACAGGATGTGGGAATGGATTCTAGACTCAGGTTCATCCCAGTGTTTGCAATACAGTCATAATTCTACTGTGTCTATGATCTAAATAATATCAACAGCACCATCAATTTATTTAGATTCTAGGAAGCAGCACTCATTTCAAAAGTCTTGAAGCAGGAGGCAAACTACAGTTAAAGAGATCCCCATTTTGTGACCATCCAAGCTCTGAGGGACCCATCGCTGGAGGTACCAGAGACCATTGTCCTTAACCCTAGGACACCACACCTGTCCACAATGGGTGCCAAATAAAAGTTTATTAAACTTTTGACATCTTTTTATACCAACACATGCACAGGCATGTTTATAGATAATAATAGCTAGATTCCACCTTACAATGCAGGGGAAAATGGCTGTAAATTCAGTTAAGAAAAAAATCGTGTTTACTCCACAATTATTGGAAGTCGTATAATCTCATCTGATCAAGGAACAACAAAAGCAGGAAACAAAGGTGCTGAGAGATAGGTTATATGTTTTTCATATTAGGCTCTTCACATTTTCAACTTCCTAAATATCTGTGTGTTTTTTGCTCGTTTGTTTTTTAATCTTTAATGTTTATTAATTCAGATTATGAGCAAAGCATATGCACGTGACGAGCAGATGTTGTACTGGTATACACCTCGGCAATATATGAAAAATGTTCTTGCAAATGAATACCACAGAGTTAAACTCTTCAGTGAGAAAGGAGCAAATCACGCCATGGTACCTGCACGAAAGAGAGTAGATGTCAGGAGGCTAGGACGTGAGGTGCTCGTACTTGGCCTTCCTTTTGTCAAGGAGTGGTGGTGCAGCCCCGGTGTGACGAACACAGAAGGCTCGGGCAGGACTAGGCGTGGGGAGAGGGCAGCTCGCCTGCAGCAGCAGCATGAGCAGTGACAGAAAATACTCAGTAGAGTGCCAGGTAGGTTACATGCTGGTCATCATATTCATTTTTTCTTTTTCTGTGGGGTACATAGAATTTTTCACCCAGAATTTCCAAATTTCCAGAATTTCCTGCCTGGCCTTAGTCTGTTTACCACAGCAGAGCCGAGTCTCTGGTGCATCTGGAGCGAGGAGTGGAGAGGAAAGGCCTTCTCTCCTCCACTCTGTTCCTGGTACCTAATTGGTCTGGTGTCCCTCAGTCACCAAGGACCCACCCTCTGAGCAGGTTGTGAGAAATAAAACCCCTTGACCCAATCTGTCCTTCCCCTGGTGGTACTTCAGTTTCCCCAGATTCATCGAGAACCTGTCCCAGGAGGGGAGCCCCCTTGCCCCCAGAGCTACACTTCCCTTAAAAAAAAAAAAAAAAAAAAAAGAAAGGAAAAAAGTATCATCTGTATTCATGCTGGATGCCAGAGAATATGATCCCGAGTTCACAGGGCTTCTCAAAACTGTACCCAGCATAGGCTCAGAGTGTCCATTATGGGTTGAATGGTATACCTTAAAAATTCATATGTTGAAATTCTAATTCCCAGTATGTCAGAAAGTGACTTATTTGGAAATACGATTTTAACAGACATAATCAAGTTAAAATGAGAGTGTTAGGGTAGGCCCTAATCTAATAAAACTGGTATTCTTATATAAAAAAAAGAAAATTTGGACACAGAGACATGCATAGAGGGAAGAGAATGTGAAGAGACATAGGGAGAAAATAGACATCAATGAGCAAAGGATAGAAGTTGGGGCAGACTCTTCCCTCAATGCCTTCAGCAGGAAGAAACCCTGTCAACACCTTGATTTTGGACTTCTAGCCTCTAGAACTGCTGGGATCTGGTACTTTGTTACAGCGATGCTAGGAAACATACGTAGTATCTTTCTTCCTTCCGTTTCATAAGCAGACAGTATCTCCTGGCCTTCAAGGGGTTAGTCATGGACTTAGTCATGCGCTACCCTATCCAAGGGGCTGGATGAAACTCCAATATCCTAAATGCACTTCTATATCTTTCCTTATGATCAACTTCATGACATGGGTATTAGTAAAAGTCTCAGTCAAAACAGATGTGGAGATACCCAGAGAAAGTTTAAGATAACTACGAGTATTCAGTCTAAGACAGAAAACACCAAGAAGTGAATCAGAATCAGGTCCAAAACAACCCATGGATTTTTCCTTGGTAAAGATTGACCACAGAAAACAGAATGAAAACTTAGTGTGTCAGGATATGTATATGTATCATCTTAATTATTTGCTTATATAAGCAAACAGTTATACAACCAAATAGTTGTATTTACATATATGTAGAGTGGGGACCAAGGAGAGATTTTGGCTTTATAGCACAGATCAGATCTCTTTTTTCTTAATTGCACATGCCCCCAGGAAACACCGAAAGAAGGAAATATTGTATGTTTGAGAGTAACTGTAGACTTTAAACTTGAAATAATAGAATTGCCTCTTAGAACAAGGAGAGCAGAAAAGGAACAAACTGCTTACCTATTAGCTAAAAGATTGTGCACGTTATCTGCATTCATGAAATCCTTTTGTTGTTTAAGTTATTACAGAATTTTGAGGCTTTTCATTTTGGATTCATTCAGATCTTGTTCACATTTTATATATTGTCAGTGGTCTCATTATTTGATGTATACTGAACTAACTAAAAGTATGGAATTGTGCAAAATACCTGTATATATTTGTGTTTTCCAAGTATAAGGTATTTATTCCAACCAATCTAACATGTATATTGGGGCCTACTATGTATCAGGAAATATTGTTGGAGATGAGAATACACCAGTTAACAAAAAAAGACAAAGATTGCTTCCCCCCCACAAAAAATGAAAAGTATTACGCACTGTATTAGAAACTAAACTGAAAAGAGAAATATGTACTTGTTCCTTTTCACTCCAGAGTTCTTAATACACTTAGGAAACTTACAAATATTATGACTTCATAGATTAAAATGCAAATCCTGATGGAAACAGTGACCTCCATGCTGGGATTACAGAGCACCAAGCTGTATGGGGAATTAAGACCTGGCAGATGATGGATGGTGACAGCATGGTTTTACTTAATGAAGTGGCTACTGAAGCTTAAAATCAGAATGGCAAGGGGGAAATGAGTGTTTTCGTCTTTGGAAGAAGAAAAAGCTTTACAACGTTATACCAAGAACTGAACTCAGGATTTCTTTTTGAACTTCATTAATCCTTTCCATGAAAATTTATCTCATTGTCAAGTGGCTGGATAGCCACCTTGGGAAAATGCTTTGTTTCTTTGTTATGGAACCAGTGCCTTCATTGTCCTGAGGCTCCTGTGATGTTCCATGTTCACAGAAACGCTAAGGAGACCAGCAGTGCTCCAAAGGAGCCTGTGTGAAGATGCCAAAACTGTACAGCTGGGACAGGCAGAACTTCACCCGGTGGAGCAATTTTTTCTTTATTAATTTGTTTCTGAGAATAGCAACACATAGAAGAGGGAAATGGTGTTACTGAGAATTTTCATGCAGAGATGTTTATTCTTAGGTAAAAGAAGATTTTGAAATTGTTCTAGTGAATCTTTTCTGTAGATTAACCTTAAGGTTTAATAGCAGACTTTAAGTTAAAAGCTAAAAAAAATGTCACAATAAAAAAATATGTCTATGAAAACCCACACTCCTAAAAGCAGTCAAATAATTTTCCAGCCATAATCCCCAAAGCTTTGTACAGTCCCAGTTAATATCTATTTTTATCCAAAGAAAGCAGGAAAATAACACATGCGATTTACCCAAGATGCTCTCCTTATTGGAAAATATTCAAAATCCAGCACTACTTCCCTCTTTAATCTTAAAATACGGACTTTGATTAGCAGAATAGCATTTTTCAAATAGGAACATTTAAGTACTAAGGAACTATTTTTTAAGTGAATACTTCATTATTAATCATTGGTTTTCTTTTGAATACTGTTGGGCAGACAGTTTGGGGTCATATGTATGTAGCCACTTAAGTCATTATGGTGTTCTAATCTAACTCATTAATATCATATTTTGCCTTCACAATGCCTTGATGTCTTGTCTTTAAGATTACTGTAGTTCCTTTTAAATCACAGGTGCTTATTTTCAGCCTCATTTTCCCCCATCAGTTCGTGCATCTGTGGAGTGGGTGGAACTGGCTCTATATCAGTTCCAACCCTTTAATGATAGGGATCACAGACTAAAAAAACATAGCCTAAAATGCTAAAGGCAGTGTGGGGGAGGCAGAAAATAAGGACAAAGTCTACTCCCGGCCTAATACTTTGCCTTAAAAATGTAGCAGGGTGTTCCTGGGGGTTATAATTCTTCTGGAGTTCAAAGGAGAATTTAGAAAATCTGAGTTACCAGTTGTCTTCTATTACCTTGGTTTAAGCTCATACAAAGAATAGACCAAAATGGAGACACTCCTCACATCTGACTGTGAATGTGAATATACCAAATAAACTAGTGAAATAGAATGTTACAGTGAGAAAATAAAAGGGATTTTTTTCTCTAATTTTTAAGTTGTAGCCATATTTTTTCCCAAATATTCTTTGAAATGTAACTGGCAACAAGATTAATCCAGGATTTAGTTCTTTGGCTGTCTGCATAAGGAAAACATAAATTATTAATTACAGAATTGCAATTACAAAGTCATTTGACTCCAGTTTATCTTCTGCTTTCATGGTTTTTTATTAATTTAGAGGGAAAATAACTAACCACAGTTATTTGACACATAGATTCAGCAACTTAAAATTCACCAGATTGAATATGGGAATTAGACAAAAGTAACTTAAAAAGGTTTCCTCTTTTATATCGTCTTCCCTTAAAATTTTATTATTAACAAAACTTAAAAACTATTTGAAGTTTTTGATTTTCAGCCCTGACATGTAAAGATATTGCAAGTTGTTACTTGCTTCCTCACAATGAGAAAAGGCTGGATAAACTGAAAATCAATGACTCTATCTGGACCAGTCAGAGAAAGAAGTTTCCATCAGCAAATCCAGAAAAACCACAGCTGAGACTGTTCACCTGGAGCAAATGCTGGAGCTGGAGCCATAAACTGGTGGGTCCACGTAAATGGTAATTTTGATGAATTGTTGGAAAATGAATTGCTAGCATGAGAGCAACAAAGGGGCCTGACACTTTCCTGGGCTTTTCTACCAGCAATCCTATCAGGTTCTCATGGTAAAAATTTGAGAAAGACCACCTGGTGGCTTTAGCAGGGGAAGAGTAACTATTATGAAATACTCTAGACCATTCCCTATAAAAAAAGCTTATTTTCCAGGGAAAATCTTTATCAGAGCCTTGTCCCAGAGCAGTGGCGGAAGGGCATTATTCTCACTCTTGCCCACTGTTGCTTCCTGTCCTGCCAGAGAGAGGGGGATGCTACATGAGAAGAAAACAGGTGAATGTCATAGGCCAGAAATAGTAATCAATAGAACACTGAGATTTAATTGGAAGACTACAGAATGCTTCTCTGCCAGGCACCTTACACCAACAACTGTAATAGTGGACTATAGGTGAAAGAAGTACAAAACACAGACTTTCTTAGGAGTATTTAAGGAAATCCAAAACCAAAAGAATTGATGAGATAAGATCATTAGAGGAATATAAAGCTTCTAGAATATTAGCTACTGCAAACATTAAACAATGCCTGAATCCTAGGCAGATTAACATAAATTATCACACTAATGGCTCATTTACCTCAATTACTGTCTATGAAAAAACATGCCTGGCTTCCAACAAAACATCATAAGTCATACTAAAAGCAAGAAAAGACAAAAGTTTGTAAAAAACAAACATACAGCCAAACAAGAATTTAGATGTGACATACACATTTGAATACCAGAGAATTTAAAACAATGATACATATGTTATAGGCTCTGATGGAAAAAGTGGAAACATGTCAAAACAGATGGTAATGTACAAGAAAATAAAAGAAAATGCTAGAAATAATAATAGAAAAACACTTAACAAATGAAGAATGCCTTTGATAAGCTCACTAAGAGACTCAACATGGCAAAGGAAACAAAGTAGAGGCCTTGAAGAGATTGACAGTAGAAATTTCACAAATAGAAATACAAACAGAAAAATAAAGAAAACAATATTGAAGAACTGTCATGTCAGATAATTTTGAAACATGTAACATATGTGTAATTGAAATACCAGGAAGAGAAGAATCAGAGAATGGAGCAGAAGGAATATTGAAAAACTAATGGCTGAAACGCTTAAGGAAGAAATTATACCAATCATCTACAATCTACTTCAGACAGTGGAGACAGAATGCTTGCTAACTCATTTTGTGAACCAGCTTCACCCTACTACCAAAACGAGCCAAAACTCTACAAGAAAACTAAAAACCAATATATCTTATGAATATAGATGCAGAAATCTTCAGCAAAATATTAGGAAATTGAATCCAACAATGTATAGAAATAATTATACACCATGATCAAGTGGGATTTATTCAGAATATGAAAGGTTGGTACAATATTAAAAAAGCAATTCTTGTAATCCATCACATCAATAAATGCAGTAAAGGCATTTGACAAAAATTCAATACCCATTCATAGTTTTAAAAACTCTCAGTAAACTAGGAATAGAGGGAAACTTTCTCAAATTAATAAAGACTATTTATAAACATCCTACAGCTAGCACCATACTTAATGGTGAGAAACTCAAATCTTTCCCACTAAGATTAGGTACAAGGCAAGGATGGTCATGTCACAACTCCTTTCTAACATCATACTGGAAGTACTATCTAATGCAATAAGGCAAGTAGAGGAAATAAAAGGTAGGAAGGTAGGGAAGGAAAAAATAAAATTATTTATTCACAGATGACATTATCTTCTATGGAAAAAATCTGAAAGAATTATAAAATTAATTAAGAGGCATACAGGTAGAAAGGAAGAAATAAAACTTTGTTCAGAGTTGGCATAATTGTCTATGCAAAAAAGTCCCAAGAAATCAATAAAGTGACTTCCAAAAGCTAATAAGCAGTTAGAGCAATATTATAGGATACAAGGTTAATATAAAAATTCACTTATTTTATAATATAGCAACAAGAAACACTTGGAATTTGAAATTAATAAAATAATACAGTAACAGCAAAAATGAAATACATAGTTATAAATCTAACACAACTTCTAAAGGAGATATATGTGGAAAATTACAAAAGACTGATTTAAAAAAAAATCAATGAAGATGTACATAAGTGGAGAGATGTTCCATCTTTCTGGATTGAGAGACTCGATATTGTTAAGATGTCAGTTTTCCCCAATTTGATCTATAGACTCTGCACTCTCAAAGTCTCAGAAAGCTATTCTGTCGATATCAACAACCTCTCTGGGAGATACTGTTAAAACAATGCCAAGACTAACCACGGATTGGGAGAAAATATTTTTAAAACATATCTGATGAAGTACTTGTATCTAAAATACACAAAATACTCTTAAAACTCAATGATAAGATAACAAACAATTCAATTTAAAAATTGGTGCAATACCTGAACAGGCACTTCACCAAAGATGATTACACAGATAGCAGATAAGCATAATGAAAAAATGCTCAACATTGTCATTGAGGAATTACAAATTAAAACTGCAAAAAGATATTCCTACATACCTATCAGAATGGTTAAAATCCAAAAAGCTGGCAATACTGAGTGCCCATGAGGCAACAGAAAATTTCATTAATTGCTGGTGGGAATGCAAAATGGTATGGCTTTTTTGGAAGACAGTTTGGGAGTCTTACACAACTAGACATAGTCTTTCCATACAATCCAGTCATCATGCTTCTAGGTATTTATTTACCCAACTCATTAAAAAAAACTTACTATCCATACCTGCCCATGGATAGTCATAGCAGTTCTATTCATAATTGCTAAAAAATATGAAACAACCAAGATTTTCTTCCATGGGTTGGAGAATGGGTAATGTATGTGACTCCAGAGGAAAAATATGTTCCCACCTTAGGGCAAATAAACCTTTGAAACCAAAATCAGTCAAAGGAAGAAATAAAGAGGGAGAAACCCCTTTGTGGCCTACACGCAGTCGTCTACTCGTCTACTACTGCTCGCCTGTGTCTCTCACGACCGGACTGCAAAAAGACGCCACCAAACCTCTCTGGTCCCGGAGCGCGCTTGCTCCCGCCCCTTTTGATACGGAGATGGACTTCTTCTCTCCACCCCTTGGAAACACCTATTGATAAGGAGATGCACTAAAGCCAGGCAAGAGATTCTGGAAGTACTGCAGTTTCACCCGCATGTATAAAACCAACTATGGCATATATACATTAGGATATTATTCATAAATAAAAAATGAATTTTCAAGCCAAAAAAAAAGTGTTGGTTAATCTTACATGTATGATACTATGTGAAGAAGACCATTCTGAGAAAGCTAGATATCCTATGATCCCAATTACATAATATTTTGGAAAAAGCAAGTAATAAAGATTGTGAACAGATCAGTGGTTGTCAGGAGTTATGTTGGAGAGCAGTGAAAAGGTTAAACACTGAGAATTTCAGTGCAGTGAAATTATTCTGTATAAATCTATAATGGTAAATAGGACATTAAGCATTTTTCCAAATGCTTAGAATTCATAAACCTTTACAGTAAAAGGAGTAAACCTTAATATATACAACTTTAAAAAAGTATTTACATATAGGGAATTTTCTAAAGCAAAGAAGACTGTAACAAAATAATCTTAATATAATATATGAAATAAACCTATCAGTTTCTGTTTACCTGAAACTATCATTTGTTTGCCCTTCTGTCTTGAAAAGAATCATTTTGGTCAGTCTACAATTTTAGATTGATTAAAATATTTCTTAATATCATATTCTGATTTTCAATGTGATACTGAAAATTATATTGGCCTAATTGTCTCTATTTGGTATATGATATGTCCTTATTATTGAATGTTAAAATATTTAGCCTCTGAATTTTTGAGCAATTATACATTGTAATATTAGAGATAATTTCTGTAACTATGAGTTTATAGTTTTGATTAGTATTGGAAAATCCTAAACATTGTGTTTTCAATTATTTCCTCTTCTCCATAGTCCCCATTGTCTCTTTCCGTGCCTCAAATAATTTTTATATGCATTTTTGTTCTTAATCACTCAGTCACTTAACTTCTTTCATATTTTCAGTCTCTGTGCTGCATTCTGAGCTGTTGTTGCAGTTGTATCTAATTACCTGTGCAAACTATCCTATAATAATTAAATCAGGAACTGTGCATTTAATGTTATATATTCTTTTTGGTCATACCACATCTAAAGTCTCTGGGTGCTTACATCTCTTGTTTGTTGTTTCTGATCACTCTCATTCATAGAATATAATTCTTGTGATTTCTAATTTTTCTTTGAACTCGTATCTTACTGAATATGTTATGTGAGAATACTGAGGGCCTATATTGAACATTCAAAGAATTTTATTTGCTTCTATTAAGAGCCACTTTAGCTTCTTTCAAGCATCCCTTCCCCATATGCCCTTGGGGCAAAGGCTTATTCTCTGCTTACAGACTCTCGGGTAAATGTAACTTTGCCTTTTGTTTCTGATCTTGCTTTCTTTCTACTGCTTCCTGCTTCTTGCATAGATGCCACCTTCTTAATTCAATATCTCTTTCCTTCCTTTTCTTTTCCCTTTTTTCCCTTTTTACTTTTTTTGGTCTTAGAGAATTCCACTGCTTACTAGTGAGTACAGGAAACACTAAAAGACACAGTAATTTAATAGGAGAGCTCCCAGGATATCTAATCCACCAGGATATCTAATCTTTTCTTGACTGAGTTTTGTGAAGTTTTTAGGGCTAATGATATAATTTTATATGCACATTGTTTGTTTTCTACATTTGTTCATTTTAAGAGCAGAAGAAAGGGGGAAGGGCAATTCAGGAGAGGATACATGGAACAAAAAATTTATTCTCTGTTAATCACCCTCTGCTCCAAATGCTTAATGAGAGATGATAAGGTTTAACATAATTATTGTTCTTAATGATTCGAATGTGTTAGGTATTCTCAAAATTTATACATATTTTATTTAATTTTCATCACACCTCTGGTAAGCATTTTTGATATTTATTATTATTCTAATTATTACAGTTTAAGGAACTGAGTCTAAGAGTGGTTATTTATCACATATAATGCAATTAATGGTGGTGGCAGAATTAAAATCTTAGTCTGTATCTAGCTTTCATGCTCTTTATATCTCACTGTATTTAAAAACAAATTAAGCATAGTAGGGCAGAACAGAAAAGAAACAAAGAGTGAAGTGGTGAAGTAGGACTATAGCTGAGGGCACACTGAGTCTTTGGAAGCAAAAAGTAATAAGAATTCTGAATCCCGAAGGGTAGCTGGGGCTTAAGGTGATTCTTGCAGGATGATGGACTAAAATCAAGGTCACTGCTTGAATTCAGGACTGAGTTGGATCCCTGGCCCTATATGAAGACCACAAAGTAAAATCTGCCCTACAAAATGCATGAACACACAAAATACTGGTGTTACATATTTCAGTATGAAATAAAGCTTATTGGATAAAACTTAGAGTGGAAGCATTGCATAGTGTGCAAAATAAAGAAGAAACTCATTCATTGCACAGAGGTGTATGTTGCATCTGGGCATAGCTAACTTGTTTGCAATATGAATCACGCCCCATGAAAAAGTAATCCTACAGCTATAATTCTCAGCAAACTTCAAGGGAAAGGACATAAAGATTCCTTGTTAACAATAACAGCCTTATTAGAAAGAGGGACCTCTAGAGCAGATACATTTGTAGCAGCCTGTTTCAGAATGATGATACTCAGAAGTACTTCCTTGTTATCAAGAAGAAGGAGGAAATTAGTCAAGGATATTCTGATTTGTCTCTCCAAAAAAACAATATCTTGAGTTGAATGCTTATAGCAAGCCAAAAGGTGGTGGTTACATTCATTCAACTAGTATATGAACCAAGTAAATCACTAGTTTTATAACTACATTCTCAATATCATCCTATGTAAAATACTGTAAAACTATATGTTAAGGACTCCAATTATGGATAGGTATAGAAAGATCCAGAAAACCTTTGTATCTGTGGTAACTACAAGAATACCTAAGAGAAAATAGAAGTAAAATTTTTTTATGAACTAACAAAGAGCAGTGAATACAAAGAAACTTTGATTAAGTCAATTCCAGAGAAAAATAAAAATTTATATTTGGTGGAAGCTCCCATTTGAAGAGATGTGCCTGGCCTGTTACATACATCAGAAAAAGGAGCAGCCTGGCTAAGCTAGTGGGAATGTTTAAGGAAAAGGAGAAAGCACTGAAGACTAATGGTGCTATGGTTTGGAAGGACATGAAGGAGTGTCAAATGTAAAAACAAGTGACTGGTCCTGAACAATCCACTCATACAAGGGAGAAGAAAGCAGAGAGAAACTGAAAGATCCTATACATTTTTTCTGTCCTTAAATTCTAGGATCTTCTTGGACTTGAATCCATATATGCATTAAAAATATATGAATACTACAGCTCATTGATCTCTCTGTTTAAATACTTATAAGGTCAAAAAACTATTAAGGACACAAGATTTTGAAAGGTGATCTAATCACAAATAAATTCAATCTAATTATAGCTCTGAGACAGCACCTGCTTAACACATCTCTAGAAAGAATCTGAATAAGCCCTTCACTTTAATCACCATAAAGAAGAAAGGGCTTCCAATCTTGAGGCAATCAAAACAAAACAAAAGTGATTATAATTCCTTATTACTTTATAACCAATATCTGGAATAAAATTATGAAAATATATAAAGTATGCAAAGAATCATGAAAAAGGAAACATTAAAAAACACAATAGAAATAGACTTACAGATGGATGTTACTTATTATGTACATATGAGGACTAGCAGACAAGGATTTTAATACATCTTTTACAAATATATAAAATAATTTAAAGGAAAAGGGAATAATAGATGAAGATACGAAGGTTTCAGGAGAGGAATGAAAATTCAAAATAACAGAGATGGCAATTAAAAAATCAAGAATTAATAGAGTGATGTAACCATATATTGAATATAGCAAAGGAAAGACCAGTTTAACAAAATGTAACTTAGTTCCAAGGGGAGAAGACTGAGATGATGAGGTCAACCATTGGAAAATAATGACCATGTATTTTAAAAATTTGATGTAAAACATCAACCAAGATATCTAAGAAGTTCTACATACCCGAGGTAGAATAAACATGAGTAGATGATGTCTGGGCACATCATACTCCAAGAGCAGAAATCCAGTGTTAAAGATTAATTGCACCTTTCAAGAGAAAAAAACTGATTACATAAAAGGTACTAATGGTCATGATGAATGGCTTTTCACTAAAATAATAGAAGACAACATAAAACCGACTATGTTTTAGGACACTAAAATAATCAAAAAGTCAAGCAGAATAATTGAAAATTATCTGTATTCAGTGAAAATATGCATCAAAAAGATGTAATTTCATCAAAGACCTCTTAAGAGAGTAAATAAGGAAATGGGAAACCAAGGACTAGGAGAAAATATTTTACGAATATTGACAATATTCAAGGTTTATATATGTTTATATAATAAATGAAAATATATAGGTATGAAAAAGAAATGGTACTCTGAATATATAAACAGCTCTTATAAACTGATAATTAAAGAATCTTCACATGAGCAAATAACCTGAATAGACATTTCACAAAGGATGCTATGAAAATGGCCAATAAGCAGAAGAAATGTGTATATACTATTTAATAGAGAAATTCAAAATAAAACCACAAAAAGAAAATACCCATACCTCCTCAGAATTAAAAAATATATCTAAAAGGAAAAAATCATGATTCACAAAATTTCATCAAAAACATAGAGCAATTGGAACTCTCAAGCATTAATGGCAGGAGTATAAAATAATAGCACTTTTTTAGGGTAGCAGTTTCTTTGTAAGATAGCACTTTGTTAGTATAATATTGAAATAATTATTTCCCCAAATTAACCTAACCTCATGTTTTCTTATAGCTTTTTTTCAAAGCATGTCTACTTACATAACACATAAACTAACAATCACCAATGCTTTTTTGAAAAAAATTAACTATTTCGAAAATCAAATAGTACATGCTATTCCTTAAAGCAAGATTTAACATAAAGCTGTAATAATTAAGTCATTGAAATATTAGTTCATTGTGGAGAAAGTGAACGTTCCTATGGCCAGGATTCTCACCTGGGCCTGGTCCACTTGTTCACTACACACATGTGGGCAATACACTGATCGACTCTATATAATATAAAGAGCTCTGCCCAGTGCTTTCAGCTCCTGCACAGCTGCAGGGCTGCAAGGCTGAAGGAGAGCAGAAGCTGGAGTGGTGGCAGCACCAAGGACAGAGACTGAGGCAGCTGTGGGGCCAGAGAGGCCCAGAGACAGAGACCCGCTAGCTGCATGCAAACTTGCTCTGAGTGGATGGGATCCTAGTAATTGACCTGCCACTGTGGGAATAAAGTTGGGTATAAACCCTTTCACCCCCAAAACATTCCACTGTTATTTATTCAGTGAGTAATGCATAGTGAACTCGTCCAGGGCTGAAATTGGCAAGAAAATTGGCAAAATCAGCAGGATTCATTGTAGCCTGAAGGAATAGGCCGCTCTAATGGGAAGAGGGGGAGGCAACACCTGAGGCAGTAAAGTTGTCCCTCAGCAAAATAGGGAATTCCTTAAAGAAACAGAGTGCCCATGAGGCAGCAGGAGCTGTAGGGATGTTCCTTTCTCATGGTACTAAGAAAGGCCATAAGGGAGAAATACGTCCTCCTGCAGGAAGCATGAGAAGAGGCAGCATGAGAATATGGGCTGCAAGGTGCCATAGAGGTAAAAAACTTGTTGATGACTGAAATGGCACCACTACAAGATGCTGTGGAAATGGTTAAGGATGTAATGTTACCCCAAGAAGCAGCAGCATGAGAAGAAGCAGCCCGAAAGTCAGGCTGCCAGGTGCCATAGGGCAGGTGAAGGTTGTAGTGGTATCGTCAGCTCCAGAAATGGAGGAGCCGAGGTTTGACAAACAGGTGGGGGTGGAGGCCCTGCCAGTGCCAAAGGCATCAGCCCTGCCTCAGTTGAAATGCCACCCAGCTGAAAGTTGGTGGAAAGCCCAAAAGAAAATGAAGACCTGGCAACCACGAGCTCCTCCAGGAGAGGTGCAGACCGCCTCCCTGGGTCGTGGAGCCTTCTGTTCTCTGCTCCTAAACTCAACCTCAAGCAATGAACGCACAGAAGAAAATACAGTCTACTACTCAAAGGAAGAATTTAAAGGGCCCTGTGAAGATTAGAAGGATCCAGATGTGGTCTAATTTGATAAAGGCAAAAGCAGACAGAGAAATTGGATGGAAAGTCAAATAGAATCTTACTGGAGCTGCAGAAGAGCAGAGACTGGAGTGGTGGAAATGCCAAGGACATAGACTAAGGGCTGAGGGGTCAGAAAGCCCCAGAGGCAGAGACCAGCTTGCCGTATGCAGTCTTGCTCTGAGTGGATGGTATTCTAGTGATTGACCTGCCACCATGGGAATAAAGTTGAGTATAAACCCTTTTACCCTGTGGGTTAAATTGAAATATTTTCAGAATCTCTCACTTGGCCTTAGTGCATCTCCATATCAATAGGTGTTTCCAAGGAGTGAAGAGAAATAGTCCATCTCCATATCAATAGGTGATTACATACTGGGTGGAGAGTGAGCTCACACCTGGATCAGAGAGGTTTAGTGGGATCTTTTTGCTGCTGGGTAGTGAGAAACATGGCTAAGCAGTAGATGACTGCTTGTAGGCAATAAACAGGTTCTTCCCACTTTATTTCTCCCTTTGACAAATTTCAGTTTCAAACTGTATTTGCCCTGGGCTGGGAACATCTCTTCCCCCTGGAGTTATACCTGGTGGTAGTCAGCAGGACCTCTGTCCTTATGGGTGCAATGCTTGGCTGGGCTTCCCCTAGAGGTGGTGGGGAGATATCAGGAAATAGCCCTGTGGATGGTGGGGAGGCCCTGGTGGCTGCGGTGGTGGTGGGTGATGACTCACTCTTCTCTCAGGCAGTGGTTATGGTGTGCTTCACCTGGGAGCCCTCTATCTGTGGGGCTTCCACTCCGGGAGCCCCTAGTTGGGAATTGGTCTAGGGTAAAGCACCTCCTAGATGGGAGAGGCCTTCCCAGAATTGGAAAAAGGTGGAGACACCAGAAGCTGTGGAATTATTCCTCTGTGAGATAGAAGACTGCTTAGAGGTACTGAGTGGCCATGTGGCAGCCAGGATTGTGGGATGTTGGTCTCTCAAGATAGTGGAAAGGGTTATAGAGGAGAGGGACACACTTTGGCATTGCTTGGAGGAGCTGGGCAATGTCCTATGTGATGCCCTTGAGGAAGAGAGACAGTTATTGAGAAGATGGGTTGCATTCCTGGAAGATACGTTAGCAGTGAGGGAGAAGGCAGCAGGAGAAGCCACGTTCCAGAAAGCCATGGGGGAGGGGGAGGAAAGAGCAGTGCCTTCAGTCCCGGAGATGGTAGAGGAAATGTTTGGAGAGGATGAGGGGGCAGGGCCAAGGGTGGAACCGTCACCAAGTCCACTGCCCAAGGCACCAGCTTCTCCCATATTAAAGACCCACCCGAGTGTAATTAAGAAAATTAAAACACAACAACCTGGGCTCCTTGGGGGGAGTAGCCACCCCCTCCCCAGGTTGTAGAGCACTCCATGCTCCGCCCCTATACCCAGGATGAGCTGGTGGACATGAGCATCCAGTTTCAGCAGAAGCCATCAGAACCTCTGCCTACATGGCTTTGTGTCTCTAGGATATGGGGATGGAAAACATTGTTATGTTGGGTTCTGAAATAGGTAGACTGGCTTCTCTGACAACTCACCCTTCTCTCTGGTAGTAGTTGCAATGTGCCTGTCACACTTCAGGGGATCAGGTGCCTCTGGATTGGCTGACAGCAGTCATCGGGGCAGTTTTGCCTAATCAGGGTGATTTGCCATACTTACTCACTAGCTGAAAAACGTATGCAGAGATCCAGCAGGTGTTATGGGAGTTGGGCATGAAAAACATCATCTATACTAGGGACCCCCAGGGCCCCGATGAAGAGTTGTTCACTGTAGAAATGAGAAATCTGGTGCTGCATACAGCTCCCCCATCTCTCTTTGGATCCCCAGTGACTATTCTTGCCTCCCACATTGGGCAAGCATAAGTGAGGCTACTCATACTTTAGCAGATCTGGAGGAGATTGAAACGAGCATGGAGGGAAGTATGGGCTATGGCTGAAAGGAGAGGTACAAAAGGCCCTAAAGGTTTGAGGACCCAGATGTGGTTTGATTTGATAAATGTGGGGATAGTGAAAGAAAAACTTGATGGGCAGCCCAATAGGATCTTGTTAGAAGTGTGTGACCAATTAAAACCAGAACAGCAGTTCCAGCCACTAAGATCCAGTACACGGAAGCCAGAGGCAAAACCCCATTTCCAGACTGGGGGACAGTACTCAGACTCTGCCTGGGCTCTTGCCCCCAAAGGAGGATGATTGGGCATTCTGGTTTAACTGAGGTGAGGACAATGCCCCACCTTGGGGAACATGGTGGGGACCGGTAGCCACATGTAGAATTAACAATTCATTGGTCCCCCATGAATGTACAATGTATTCTGGCACTGGTAGACACAGGAGCTGAGTGTTCTCTGATTTATGGCAGCCCTGAGCATTTACCCGGGACCCCTGCTGTGACAGACGGCTATGGGGGTAAGGCAATTAGAGTGAAGAAAGCACAAATTCCTCTGGGGATAGGGTGTTTACCCCCAAAGGAGTATACTATGTACATTTCTCCCATCCCTGAATATATTTTGTAGGTGAATATCCTGCAGAGCCTGTGGTTACAGACTACTGCAGGTGAGTTCGGACTGAAGGTACGTACAGTAAATGCAGTTCTGAAGGTACATGCTAAGCACCTTCCTGTAGCTCTACCTGTACCATGATGGGTGACAAATACTAAGCAATATAAATTGCCTGGGGACATAAGAAAATTGGAGAAACACTACAGGAGTTGGAGAAGTTGGGCATCATAAAGCTCACTCATAGTCCTTTTAATTCCCCAGTGTGGCCAGTGAAAAAGCCAGATGGCTCCTGGCCTATGACCGTGGACTACAGGGAATTGAATAAAGTCACACCCCCTTTGCATGCTGCTGCCCCCTCTATAGCAGCCCTTATGGACACCCTCAGTCATGAACTAGGGACATATCATTATATTGTGGACCTTGGTAATGCTTTCTTCTCTATTGACCTACAACAGGAATGTCAGGAACAGTTTGCCTTCACATTGGAAAGATGGCAGAGGACATTCACTGTCCTTCCACAGAGATACCTCCACAGTCCCAGGGCTAGGCCACATGGAAGAAACTGCAAATGGTGCAGCTATATCACTACATTGACGATATTATGCTCATGTGGTATTCCCTTGCAGATTTAGAAGGGCAGTTCCTAGACTGCTGCAGCATCTACAGGAGAAAGGATGGGTTGTGAACAGCACCAAGGTTCAAGGACCTTGTTTGTCAGTAAAGTTCTTGGTGGTTTTCTGGTTAGGTAAAACTAAACTTATCCCAAAAGTAGTCATAGACAAGGTCCAGGCTTTCCCTACCTCTACCTTTTTGGCAGTATTGCAAGAGTTTTCAGGTCTTTTGAGCTACTGGAGAGTGTTTATTCCACACTTGGCACAAATTCTGAAGCCCTTATACCAGTTGGTACAAAAGGGCATCAGGTGGGACTAGGATGAAAATGTGCAGCTGCTTTTACTGCTGCTAAGTGAGCAGTCAAGGCTGTACAGGCCTTGAGTGTAATGGACTCATCAAGGCCCTGTGAGTTAGATGTTCATGTAACTGAAGATGGTTATGAATGGGGTCTTTGGCAGCAGCTTGAACAGACACGCCAACCTATTGGATTCTGGTCACAACTATGGAAAGGAGCAGAGGTCTGGTACACCCTGAGAGAGAAGCAACTGGCTGCTGTGTACCATGCCTTGCTGGATACAGAGTCCATTACCAGAACAGCTCCAACCAAGGTAATAACCACCTATCCTATCACAGGGTGGGTTGAGACAGGACCCAAAGGCCATGGAGCAGTGTGACACAGATGCCTACACTGGCCAAATGGGGCACATATTTACAGTAATGTAGTGCCCTCTCCACTAGTCACTTAAGTAGAGAACTCCAATGCTATTGATGCCAGTGACATATACCAGTGGAAAGCAGGAAGAAATTGCTTTTGAGCCTTTGGTAGCCAAGAGTCCTTATCAAGAGGGAAAAGGCCCTATAACTGTAGATGCTTGGTATAGAGATGGCTCCAGTTCTGGGAAGCCCCAGAAGTGGAGGACTGTAGCTTTCCATCCTATGTCTGAGACAATATGGATGGAGGATGGAGAGAGGAAGAGAAGTCAATGGGCTGAGTTGCAGGCAGTATGGCACATGATCACCCAGGAGCCCTCCCCTGTAGTTGTCTGCACTGACAGCTGGGTCATCAATCACGGCTTGTCCCTGTGGCTACCGACATGGTACCATGCCAACTGGATGATTGGTCGCTGACCCCTTTGGGAGCAAGAGTTGTGGCAAGACCTATGGGCCTCAGACTAAGAGAATTACCATATATTATGTAACTAGCCATTTGTCTTTGGCATCCCCAAGGAATGATGAAGCAGACACTTGGCCCAGGTGCATTGGTTAGAAGGGGCCTCTAATGTAGCCCCATGATTATATCAGCATTGGTTGCACATGGGGCAAAAGACAATGTGGGCTGTAACCCATTGGTGGAGCTTGCCGTTGACCTTTGAAAAAACAGAACCTGGAAGGCATACCTTGTGTGCTCAAAGACAGATTTAAACCAAGTCCTGCAGCAAAATGGAACAATAGTAAGGGGACCAATACCCCTTGTCAGGTGGCAGAGAGCCTATATTGGGCCTCTGCCCATTTCATAAGGGTATCAGTATACCATGATACCCATGATCCATGATACAGTATTCCAGCTACTGGACAATTGGTTGCTTTCTCCACATGTTGTACAGATCAGCAAATGACCAAAAAGGGCCTAGAACAACTCTTTGCAGCCTATCACCAGTCGCAGATGATTGAGAGCAATCAAGGCACCCACTTTACTGGACATGTGTTACAAGAATGTGTGCAGCAGTTATGGATAAAGTGGAAGTTTCATGTACTATATAACCCTACTGGGGCAGGCATGATAGAGAGGTACAAAGGTTTGTTGAAATCTGGAGTCTGACACTAATAGTCTATAGCGCTGGTCAGTTCACTTATGGACAGAGCTATGGCATTTTAATAAGAAGCCCCAAAAAGGAGCCTTTAGCCCTGTGGACATGCTAACACCCATTACTGCCTCTTCTATACAACTGTATGTGCAAATCAAAGAGGAGGTATATTGAAGCCAGGATATGGCCAGCAGAGCAACATCCTGCTGCCAGCCCCAACTGCATTAAACCCTGGACATGGCCCTGGACATTCTGAGTGTAGGTGGCCCTGGACATTCTGACACCTGGACCAGTGATGGCTGGCCCTCTGGCACCTTGGGGAAAAAGCCTGGAAGCTGGCCTCCTGTGTGTTCCTGGAGTAACTACAGAGTGACCCCCAAAGATCACGGTAGTGCACCCAAAATGTCCAGGAGGTAAGAGTGCCTTATGGGGAAGTTTTGTTTTATCTTTATGGCCAGTGCATGTACCTCCCATAACCCTATATATTGACCCATCTGTAACTCCCACAGGGAGGGAAATGAAGTTCTGGTATACTAAACCAGAATGATATCCCATTCCTGCCACTGTCCTATCACAGGACCACTCTCTTGCATGCATCCTACCCGATGGACAAGATTTGCCTATGCTGGTGTCATTAAAACATTATCTTATCGCCTTTAAGGTTACTTTCTTCTACAGTTCCTGTGGCCTGGATGCGCCCCTGGCTGCAGCTGCTGCATGATTGGTGCACTGAACTCCCTGCTGGTTCGGCTACTGGCTGCCTGTAGAATGGGAGAGCTATAGACTTAATCTGCATAGGACTTTGAACCTAGCTGAATCCTCCATCTTGTGGATTATTATGATTTCATTTCTGTTGTTATTGTATGTTATTAGTCTGGTTACAGTGCTCCAGTTTTATCACACAGGGGCCATTGCAGAAGATGGAGAGTGATTAAATTATGAGGCAAGATTCCTGGAGGCGTGGGCTGTGGGTAAAATTGCAGTATTTCCAGAATTTCTCACCTGGCCTTAGTGTATCTCCATATCAATAGGTGTTTCCAAGGAGTGGAGAGGAGTAGTCCATCTCCCTATCAATAGGTGCTTAAGAAGGGTTTGGAGAGAAAGTGGGCACCTGGACCAGAGACGTTTGGTGGGGTCTTTCTGTAGCTGTGTCACAAGAGACATGGGCGAGCAGAAGTAGATGACTGCTTATAAGCAATAAATTGGTTTCTCCCACTTTATTTCCCCCTTTGCCTGATTTCAGTTTCAAAGGTTTATTTGCCCCAGGCTTGGAACATATATTCCCCACAAGTTACACACCCCAAGTTCCACTGTCATTGTTCTGGGCTCACTGAATCCATAGTGAACTTGTTTGGGGCTGAAACCCATTGGCAAAACCTGCATAGATGAACAAACACTCCTAATAAATAGAATAGAGGGTCTAAAAAGAAACCTATTTTCATGAGAATATTTATATGATAGAAATCAGTGGAGAAAATAAACTTTCCTGTAAGTTATTCTTAGTCAATTGCTTTTTCATAAGAAATAAATAGATTTTGATTTAATACATTACCAGAATATATTTTTTGTGGGCATATAATTATCAATTTCAAAAACAGAACCTTAACATTTTTTAAGAAAACCATGTATACTATTTTTATTACCTAAATGTTTAAAAATATTTGAAAATAGGACACAAAATACACAAACCACATAGAAAAAGATTGACAAATTAGTTACATTGATTGTATGAAAATTCTCACCATAAATGATATAAAAATCAAACAGCATATTTGTGGGAGTTATTTTGCAACACATAATTAACTAACAAAGAATTAATAAACTATACAAATATCTCATACAAATACACAAGGAAAATATATATTACCCAATAGAAGAAGGAGAACATGAATCAGCAATTCACAGAAAAGGAAAAACAAAAAGTCAAAAATTCCATAAAAAGATTCTCACAGTCTTCTTATACTTAGTGAAATACAAAAATAAATTTCAAATTAAAAATAATTTACAAAAATTTGAATACGTAACAGTAGCAAATGTGGCTTAGATGCAAACAGTGGAAACTTTGTGTAGTGGTGAAAGAAGACTAATTTGGTAGAGACACTTTTGAGAGTAACCCTAACAGTGAAAAACAAGCATGTATTTCCTTAAAATTCCACCTAGAGCAATTTTCCACAAATAACAAGAAAATATTATAAGAATATTTACCATTATTATTTAGAAGAGCAATCATCTGGAAACAACCTAAACTTCTGTCAGTAGAAGTACAGACAAATGTTTTGTGGTTTTTACGATGGAATGATGTACAGCAATGAACTTGAGTTATACCCATGTATCAGTATGGATAAACTGATCAAAAATCAAATATCAATGTATCAGGTTTCAGAATGATGACAAACCAGTGATATTTTATGGATATACGTATATATAGTATGGTATAAAAATGATCTGAAAAAATAAAATTTCAATTTGGAAAAAATGATATTTTTGATAGGGAGATGGGGAAGGGGAAACAAGGCTTTTTGTATGTATCTGTAATGCATAAATAATGTGTTTAAAAATCAGGCATATATAGGACTAAATGTTAAAGTTACTAAATCTAGATGGTGGGCCAAAGGTGAACTGCATCATTTTCTCCAGTGGTGGTACTGATAAAGTGAAGGTTCCTGTGGCTAGGATTCTCACCTGGCCCTGGTTGGCTAGCTCCCTACACACGTGTGAGCAATATGTCATTATTGACTCTGTGTAAAGAGTTTTACCCAGTGCTCTGGGGGACATGGCTGCAGGAGAGCAGAACCAGTGGTGGCAGTGCCGAGGACAGAGACTGAGACGGCTGCAGGGCAGAGAGGCCCAGAGGCAGAGAGCGGCTTGCTGCATGCAGACTTACTCTGAGTGAACGGGATTCTAGTGATTGACCTGCCATTGTGGGAATAAAGTTGAGTATAAACCCTTTCACCCCAAGAATATTCTGCTATCATTTCTTTGGTCTCATTGAATCCATAGTGAAGTTGTCCAGGGCTGAAACCCATTGGCAAAACAGGCTGCTGTATTTGAAATGAGAGGAAGAGAGACAAAAGAGGAAGAGAGAGAGGGTGAAAGGAGAGAGAAAGAGGAAAAGGAAGAGGAGAGAAAAAGGAGAGGGATGTGCTGGTAAAATGCATTTTGCCACTATACATTTTTTAACTTGACAGTGAGGTCTGTGATAAATATATTGAACAGCTATTTCAAGTCTGGTTTAGCCAACCTTTGTTAAAGTTGATATATTGTATTACATGTGGAAAATGCCTATTTTCTGTCTAGGTAATCAATTCCAATTGAAATGCAGCCACATAGCATATATCTGTATAGGTTAGGCTACTTGTACTAGAATTTTAACAATACATTTGTCATCTAATACATTCTCATGACTGGTTCCCATTCTGCTCAACATTTTTGTTTTCCTAAATTTAACCTTAAACAGTTTATATCCTAATGTTCACTTGAGTTTGGGGATGGTGTTTTATGTTTCTCTCAGAACCCAATTAAATATTTCTCCCTTCTCAGAATTCTTTCCAAATCCCATCACTTGGAATTAATATCTAGCATAGAATTGTGTTTATACTTTTATGAAAGCACTTGCAATATGTCTTGTATTTAGACACATGTCTATCCCTTGCATTAGTTTATGAACTCATGGAGAATAAAAACTGCACCTTTTGATTTTACATCCTTTATTCTGCTTTGCACACTTTCTTTGTAGTGGTGTCCTTATGGCTTACTGAATAGCAGAAAGTGTTCTGTGTTATCACAAAAGTTTCATTGGAGTTGATTTTTTTTTCCTTGTAGAAGAAATAGAGATATGTAAAAACTGTCATTCAGTTTTTACATGTGCCAAGTTAAACTACATATTTGCTCAAATAATTTTGTAGCGGAGTCATATTTGACATATTGTGGATAAAATGAGAGTTCCTGTGGCCAGGATTCTCACCTGGCCCTGGTTGACTAGCTCACTGCACACCTGTGGGCAATACATGGCTGTTGACTCTGTATAAAGAGCTCCGCCCAGTGCTCTGGGTGCGACATTGTGGTGTGGCTCCAAGGCTGCAGGAGAGCAGAGCAGAGGCTGGAGTGGTGGCAGCACTGAGGACAGAGGCCCAGAGGATGGCTGTGTGGGACGACTGTGCAGACAGAGGGGCCCAGAGGCAGAGACAGGCTTGCTGCATACAGAATCGCTCTGAGTGAAGGGGATTTTAGTGACTGACCTGCCACCTGGAAATAAAGTTGGGTATAACCCTTTCACCCCAAGAATGTCTTGCTGTCAATTTCTTTGGTCACACTGAAGCCATAGCGAACTTGCCCGGGGCTGAAACCCATTGGCAAGACACATATGGAGACTGATTTTTCTTTTAAAAATTGTCCTCCATTGATAACTTTATATATACACATTTTTGAGAGGCAGAGCATATATACTTAAAGTTATGTAACTGCAACATACTAAAAGAAAACTTTGAGATAATTATCTTAAAGACAAAAGTCATTTTTCACTAAAGGGAGGAATTAAAAAGTATTTCTGAAATCTAAAGTTCTGTTACAAATGCTAAAGCTTAATAAAGCAGAAAATTATAGGGTTTTTTTTGTTGGTTGTTTTTAAGAGTGGGTAATAATGCAAAGTGGTAAAGAGTTAAATTCTGGCTCTGAAAGGAATATAAATCACCTGTTGGAGTGGAGCTACAAGGAAAGAATAGGGGAAAGGAACCAGGAAGTGTCAAACAGGTGTGGCCTATGTACAGCTATTTTCACCTGGTGACAGCACATAAGCCCCAAGTGGTTTAGAGGAGCTTGGGAAGGTATAAAAATGTGTCTCAACTTCTGGAAGAAATTATGCAGTGCAAAATACATCTTTATTTTGTACTAATTTGTAAATTACCACGATTCTTTTTGCAAATTGCTACCAAAATCCTTTGCAGTACTGATTAGCTTCTTCTCCACTTTTTCCCATCCAAGAATGTAAATACAAGCACTAAGAAAGTAGGAAAATTGTTAAAGTGAACTGAAAATGCATTGAAAAACATAAACCCTGTTTTTTAAAACGAATGCTGACAGGCTCAGCACCTAAATATCTAAATGCATTAAAATTACGATTCCCAGAAATACGCTGAACATTTTGAACAGTCTCTTAAGACATTAAGAGAAACAAGATTTTGATCAATTTGGTGAATATATTATTTGACAAATTAGGAAAAAGGCACATTTGCTATGATGGATTTATGTTCAGTGAACTAATTAGACTGACAAGGTCTTCAGGGAATTGTTATGGGACAGTTTATTTCCAGGGACCTGACTTTGATTAACGGCAGCTGAGTATAATTTTACAGTTTTGACATTAATATGGGTTTCCATCTGAATGGTATAGAAAAGGAATCACCACCTTGGTTTAATATAAATGTCCCTAATTATTAGCTAAGTTTGGTATCTTAATATTCTCATTGCCATTTGATATTTTCTTGGTATGATGGCTTATTATCTAGGGAAACAGGGACATTTTGGGTATTATACTATGAGAAGCTTGTTCTTATTTAGACATTGTTTCAGCTGCTTTGTTTTGACACTGCACTGGCAGAGAAGGAGGAAGGAATGAGGTCTTTTTACCGTTGAGTCAGGTAGAAATCCAGGTTCTCTTTTGGGCCTCCATTGACCCTGGAGACGTAAGAGTTCCTTATAACTTATGATGCAAGTGGGTGTTCTAGCATCCAGTAGGCCTCCAGTGATGCCAGCAGGGAGGTGGTGGAAGTTCTAGCCTTCCACTAGGCTTCCTCTGGCACCTATCCCAATGTGAGGGAGGGATGCTTCATTACTGACAGCTGGGGGTACAGGTGCAATCTCTCCTCCTGGTCTGCACTGATACGTTGCTAAAATTCATTTAGATGTTGACATCTAATTTGTGCCCTTCTCTGTATGTATGTCGTACTTTAGTAAAATAGCCATTTTCTTACTCCCAGTGGGGTGAAAGGCCCACCTCCTTACTCAGCCTTGTTTTAAACCACCTCAGAATGGTGATTGGCGCACCTCATTACAACCTGGTGAGACTGGAAGTCTAGGCATCTGTGATGTTTAATGCTATTTGCCAACTTAGCTAGGCCACGCTACCCAGAAATTTGATTAAATGTTATTCTGGATGTTTCTGTGAAAATGTTTTTTTGGGTTTTTTTAGGTTAACATTTAAATAGGCAACAGTTGAGTTGAACAAGTTGCTTTCTATAGTGTAAAAGGGCCTCAGGTAAGGCCTTATTAGAACAAAGTCTGACTGCACCCAAGCAAGGAGGGATTCTGCCAGCAGCCTGCCTTTGGACTGCAGCTCTGCCCAGAGCCTCCAGTCAGCCAGCCTACTGCATCAGATTTTAGATTTGCCAAGCTTCTACAACCAAGTGAGCCAATTCCTTAAAATAAATTGTATGTGTGTGTGTATAAAAACATCCTGTTGGTTGTGTTTTTCTGGAGACCCCTCCCTACCCTTGCTGGAATGGGTAGGATGGGGATATCATTTATTTCTGTGGTGTTTGGGTGGAGTAGAGTGGCTATTTTTTTTAAGTTTTCTGTCTTGTGAAGTTGCTCCCTGAATGGTCGTTTGGCACACATGTCAGGGGAGTGATTTTTGCTCCTATGGGTTAAAAAAAATTCATCCCACCTGTAGGGTTTCTCTTTCACTCCCACCAAGTAGTCTAGGGTCCAGGAGTCAACAAGAAAATCCAGGGGACTCACTACCACGTAGTTCCTCAGGTCCCCAGTATCTTCTAGTTTGGATATTTATTTGCTATAATAATTATGCTTTATACCTATTTTCTCGACACCTCTTTCCCCCTTTCTTTTGATTTAGTTTTCTTCTTCTCATCTCGATATTCCTTATTATTTGAGTTGAATAAAATCTCCCTTGCACTTGCTATTTAATCTTAACTACTGAGAGAGTCTTTCTGGTCTTTTTATATTCTTTGCTTGGTTCAGTAACAACTTCCATAATTATTTTCCTATTTAGTGCCCTTTTATATATTGAGTAAAATTTCTGTGTTTTGGTCTATCTTACTGTCACTCAGTGCTTGTTTAAAAATTTAGTTATGTTGAACTTTTGTGTTAGTTTTCTTCTTTATGATTTGAGAGGATTTTTTTCATCACCTCTAATACTTTATCACTTTCTGCTTTCTTCATATAGTAGCATTTTATGATACTGCCTATTCTTATTTTTCCTTTTGAAATTTATAATATTTTCCTGAAACATCAACAAAAGTGTATTTCTGTGTAAGCAGTATTGAATACTATGGGCAACTTCTCAGGTTTCTTAAGTCAATATAGTGGTTTTCTGTTGGTACAACTAAGTGCAGTTCCTTTAATGGATGGCATACTTTTTTTGAGAAAGACAATATTGTGTCTTCTAAGTTTGAGACACTTGTTTCTGTCAAACTTTAAATGAGTTCCTTGCTTTGTTTTTCTCCACACCACCTTTCTATTCCAAGAACTCTTTCTTTTCTATAACCATTATCTCCCTTTGATCCCACTTTTGGCCTTTTTTACTTATTATTTATTTATTTTGACTCGCTAACACTAATGATCTTATTCACCAGGTTCCAAGGTTTTCTCAGTATTTTCCCACTCAGAGTAGAACTCTCACCCAGGAGTGCTTGTCACACCCTGGCTCCTCTCATCATCTCCTGCACTTTAGTCTCCTCCCAATTCCTTTGGTAAGCTGGAGCTCATATTATGGTTTTGGACATTTTCCTGCATACACACAGATTTAAAATCTTCGGGTGTGAGTTATGTGTAGTTTTTGTGCTCCCTTTGTTAATGAATGTGACTTAAATACCTGTGGAAAGTTTAATATGTAGGTCCATTATGATAGAAAGGACACCCACAACTACAGTGATGTCAGCTTGTAATTGATAATAGTTATTTAGGATCTTTTCAAAGGCTTTGTAAAAGCCTAAATTCCTTACCTCCTTATCAAAAATTAAACAGTGTGTCATTTCTTAATGTTTCTAATACTTATTAGGCCCAACAAATTGTTTGCATGATAAAGGGGAATGTTGTGGATGCTTTATTCCTGAAGTCTCAATTCTTAAGACCAAGAGATGCATTTTTAATCACTCAGTCCCCTGTCCTTACAGTTGATACTGTTCATTTTTTGTCTCAAGGCTTGTTATGGGTTTTCTATTGCTGCCATAATTAATTTCCACAAGTTTAACCATTTAATATCTCAGAGTTCTGTAGGCTCCAAAATGTATCAGCTGGTGCCTCTGCTTTGAGTTTCACAGGGCCAAAAATATGTTGACCAACTTAGCCATTGTTGGGAGACTGAGAAGAAACTGTTTAAAAGCTCATTCAGATTATAGGTAAAGTCCGGTTTTTGAAGTTTTAGGGTTGAGATCCTCATTCTCTTGCTTGCTAATAATTGAGCATTGTATTTATTCCCTAAAGGCCGGGATTTAGCGTGGAACCTAGGGCTCTACATCTTAGAGCAGCAGCTCTCTTCCATTTCCAGCTAGAGACAGTTCTCTGCTTTTAAGAGTCCTGTATTACCACCTGGGGAATCCAGGATACTCTCCCTATTTTAAAGTCTGCAATGTTAAGTATATCTGCAAATTCCCTTTTGCCTTGCAATGTAACATTCACAGGTCCAGGAGACCTCTTCGGAAACCATTCTGCCTACCTCGTAGTTTTAATTTTAGCCTGCCCATTTAGATAAACATGTCCCCAATTTTATCACTGATCCTTCAGTATCCTCTAGTGGATGCTACTTGATTATTCTAAATATTGCTTAATAAGCCATATTTTTGTCTCCAATCGGGCAATAGATAATTACATATGAAAAATCCATTAGACAAAAAATTTCCTTAGATTTATTCATTTAACATGTCTCCGCTTTTTCATTTCTAAGCAGTGCATTTGAATATTTAGCTTCAATAATTATCTAACTGCTTCCTTATGTAAGAAAAAATGTTTTCTCAGTGACTTTAAAATCTCATGTGATCTTCTCATCAGTCTTTTTTACACCTACCATGTTTCAGTTTACACCTAATCAGCTCTAATAACACTCTATATTTGTATAGTGCTTTATAGTTCACAGGTGCTTAAAATATACAACCTAATTCAATTCTTATTATGTAAATAATTGTGCCATTTTCAGGTAAAGAATGTCAGTGATTCAGAGAACTTAATTTTTATGAAAAGAATGTTTCATTATGCCAAGTTCATTTATCCTTAATCCAGTTATCAAAAATATGTTGCTTCTCTGTCCACTAAAGCCAATCTTTTTTTTCCAAAACATTTTTGTCCATACCACATTTTATGAAAACTTTCATGCTCTTGTATATATTTTAATTAAAATTTCATATAATGTTTATAATTTCTGTTTATTCTAATTTTATTTCGGGAAAGTGTTCATATCACAGCTTTTTTCTAAAATATATGTGAAACATTGATTTGCATTCCCAATATTATGCTAATAAGTGAAATCCAGTACATTTCCCTACTAAGAAGTTTCTTGAACAACTGAGAGTCTTATGTCAAGGCAGTTTAATAGCTGTTTATTGACTAAATACTTCTGTTAAGTCTTATGCTAAAAGCTGGCAGAATTAAAAATTGGAAAGACATCACTGTCTTTAAAAAATGGTCTTTCAAGAAACAGGTTAATTGCAATTCTGCCCAAACTTTTCCAAATAGTAGAAAAAGAAAGAACAGTTACCATTTCATTCTATTAGGAAGAAATAATTGGAAAATGATTCCAATGAAGATATTATAAGAAGGGATAATGACAGATCAACTTTCCTCCTGAAATATTTATGTAAAAGCCCTAAGCAACATAATAGTATAGCAAAGCTATATTGAGCATAATATATCAGCCTCTGTAAGGTTGATCACAGGAATACTAGGTGGCTTTATATTACCAAATCAATCAGAAAATGTTTACTACACAGCAAGCTTCTCTTCTACTTTGTGACATTCCATCACCACTGACTTATTATTTTGGTGAGAAACAAGTCACAGAAGTTTTCCACTTCATCTGTTTATTGAACCTACTGACATAAGTTTCTTAACATTCCCTTGTTATATTTTAATATCTATAAGATGTGCAGTGACAACCCTATTTTCATTTTAAATATTGCTGGTTCCTATTTTGTTTCTGTTCTAGGCTGAATGTGTACCCCCCAAAATATGTATGTACAGTCCAACCCCTGATGCATTGGTATTAGAAGGGTGGGCTTTGGGAGGTAATTAGGTTTGGGTGAGGTCATGAGGGCAGAGCCCCTCTGGCAGGATCAGTGCTTCTCTCTCAGCTGTATGAGGACACAGGGAGAAGGCAGCCGTCTGCAGGCCAGAACCCAGCCATGCTTTCATCCTCCAGCTGTTTAAGCCCTCTAGTCTAAGGCGTTCTATTATAACAGCCCTGGAAGATTAATACAGTTTTGTTTTTTCAGTGTTACTTATGGCGTTTTTATAAATTTTATTAATCTTTTCAAATAACCAGTTTCAGCTTTGACTTTCCCTATGGCTTGTCATTTTTCTACTATTTTGAATTCTCTCATATTTTTTCGTTCCTTCAAGTTACTTTAGGGTTAGTTTTTTCTTAATAGGATGGACATTTGGACCAATAGTAGTTTTAAGACTTTTATCCTTTGCAGTATTGACATGTAATTCTGTTTTCCTCTAGTCACTCTTTAGCTGTACTCACACACTGTTTTTTCTATTGTGATTCCTTCTGGACTAATGTTTTTTGGATGAATGTTATTTCTCACATGTATAGGGGTTGCTACATGCATACAGATTTTTTTTACATGATTTATTGTTCTTGGTTTTTAATTTAATTCTGATTGTGTACTTGTGAGACCAACTCTTTTGAAATCTATTTCTATATATTAGGACCCCCAAAATAGCCAACTTTAGTAAACATTACAAATATACCTAAAAAATAACATGTATTCAACAGGATGTAGTAACCTATTGAAGTTAGTTCAAGGGATTGATACTTTTTTTAAAGATTTTCTAAACAGTTCCTGATTTTTTGGTCTACTGCTCAATTAATTATTTAAAAGGACTGCTAAAATCTCCAATATTGTAAATTTGTCTCTTTCTTCCTTCTGTCAATTTATGCTTCATGAGTTTTGATGTTTTAATAGATATTGTGTCTTCCTAATGAATTGCTACTTCATTATTACATATTGTTACTCTTAAATCTTAAGTTTTGCTTTTATATCTACCATGTGTGATATTAAAATAACCAGGGAAGTTCTTGTATTATTGCTGGTTGCTAAGTGTTTCATTTTCCTTTAATTATTTTCAACATGTCTGTGTCTTTTTATTTAAAATTCATATTATAAAAACAGCATAGTTGTTTTTTTAAATCCAGTCCAAACTCTAAATTTATGATTATATGTTCAGTAGGATGTTCAGTCCATTTGCAGTTAATTCTTAATTTAATATTTACATTTAACTCTATCATCTTGCTGATGCTTTACAGATTTCCATACTGTTTTTATTCCTCTGCTCTTTTTTTGCATTTTGGGGGATTTATTGAAAATTTTTAAAGTTCTATCTTGTTTCCTCTATAGTCTCCTTAGTTGCACTTTTTAAAAAATATAATGTTTAGTTGTGCCTAACAATATGCATCCTTATCTTCTCAGAATCTATTTTTGATCAGTCTTCAAACTTTATGTTGCCCGTCTGACACCTCACCCCTATCCATTTACACTAGATTCTTCCTATTTCCCACTTCCAGTTTCTATTTCCTGGTTCCCACTTTCTGCTCTCCAAATGTAACAATCTTCTAAATTCTGTAATTCTATTTATCCCACATCCTTTGTGTATCTGTTAGGTATTTTTTTAACTTCCTCATGTATTTTAATACCAGTGTATTGGATTATAAGTTTTGCTTCAAATAGTTGATTTTTTTTCACATATTAGAAGAAAATATATTATTCATAATTTTCCATATATTGATCATTTCTGCTCTTCTTCATTCTTGTCCACAGATGAGATTTTCCATATGGTGTCATTTGCCTTCAACCTGAAAGGCACCCTTTACGTTTTAAAACTTATTTGTTTATAGTCTCGTTTTTTTTTTAAAGCCTGATATTGATATATAATATTGCAATCATAGTTTTTCTTTTTTTTTCAACTATTGTAGAGATTTCATTCCATTGCTGTCTTATGGGAAGTCAGCTGTCATAGTTATCCTTGTTCCTGGTAGGCCATGTATCTTTTATCTCTGACTGCTTTTAATTTTTTTCTTTAAATTTGGTGTCCAGCAGTATTACTCTGATATACCTAGGTATTATTCTGTTTATAAATTTATCCTGCTTGTATATCTAAATTGGTGATAATCATAAATTTTGGAAGTCATAGCTCATTATATTCTCAAATGATTTTCTAACTTTGTTTTTTTCATGCCTTCCAGTTTACAAAAGCACTGTTAACTTTTCGTTTTTCTTTTCTTCAGTTTGATGGTGATGTTCCTTAGTTCTATGAATTTCTTTCACCATTTCCAGTCTGATGGTAAGCCCAATAAGCTAATTTTTCATTTCCGATATACCTTTCAGATCTAAAATATCCTGTCGATTCTTTTCTTACAATTTTCATAACTTTGCAGAGATTCTCTATTGCCTCATTAAGAATCCATTTTTGTTAATATACCTGATTCTTAAATTATACTTAAAATGTCTACTTTAAAATATGTATCTGCATAGCCACCATCTTCTGATCCATTTGGATTCAGTTTCTATTGCCTGTTTCCCCCCACCGCCGATAACCAAATTTTTTTCCTTGTTACTTCATAAGTCTGTTACTTTTTGGTGGGACACAGGACATATTGAATAATATATAGCAGAATTTTTTTTTTCCGAAATCTTATTTTTTTCTGAAGAGTCTTGATACTTAGTACGGCGGGCAGTTGAAATAGTGGATGATGAGTTTGAACTTGTGTAGTTTTGTTGCACTTTGTTTTCCAGCCTCTTCTACCCTTGCTGGACTCAACCCCCTCTGTGAACTTAGGCCTTGTTAGGGCAGGTCTGAGATAATGGTGTTTATTCCTAAGGTTTCTCAGAAACAAGGTAAAGATACTAATAAGATTTAAAGATGCATGTTTGCTGTGACCCCAAATTCTGGTTTCTGCATCCTCAGCTCCCAGGCACATCTGTGCTCTGCTTAGATTTCATTTCTCTGTGCCACATTGGGAAATTGTCTCAAGTCATAAAACTGTGATTGTGAGCTCACCTCGTTAGTATCTCTTCTTTCAGACATCACAGTCTCATTCTGCCTATTGTCTAGTTTTTGAAAACTCTCATTATATTAGTTCTGAACAGTGTTACAACTGTTTATAGAGCATACACCAGTTTTTCCTTCCTGGATGAAAGCAGAATTATTTCTCATCTTTTATACTTAGTTTTTTGGACTCAGCAAATAAATTATTACTATTTTCAGCAATGATGATACCACTGATATAAATATTTAAAATTAACTTAAGATTATATTCATAAGTTAATAATTACCATTATTAAATCTATGTTACAGCATAGAGGGATTCCCAGTAAAATAGGAAGGCTTTTTAAGACTCCTGGTAAGGACATGGTTTTTCTAGGTTAAGAACTGAAAATCTCCCATGACCTACATCTTAAGACTATCCCAAACCTTAGTTCAGAGAGAGCAAATTGGATTAAATGGCAATTAATTGGCAGTATCTGCTTGGAGTGCTGTGTTCAGGTCACTGAACAAAACATTCAGCATTGTGGGACGAGTTCACAGCTCATTAGCATGTGGAACCAAAGTTGGGCATTGGCACCTAGTACATTATCATAATTCTTGCATTGTTCATCTACATAAATTACAGAGACAAAAGTTTCAATCATGCGAACACTATTTTGGACATGTTTTTGCAGGAAAATATGCACTATTCGATTACTGGATATTGTGAACTAATTAGAGGGTACATAATTCTCCCGCAATTACAGAAAATCAGCCTTAGAAGGCTGAGGAAATAATCCTTCTTAGAAATAAAAGGCATCTCTATCAGCATTAAATTCAAGGTAGTTTCAGGATTTGGGGATTCTAAACAAAGTATTGTCTCTGCCAAACAAAGCCCATGTTGTATTGTAAAAATTGTCTTTGATGCTTTTGTATGAATATGGATCATGTGAATTCATGTTGGCAGTAGTCATTAGTTGGTATGTAGATAATGGTGAATGTGATCAACTACCAGGAGTTTGATGAAATGATACTAGGATTGGAGGGTACTTTAGTGTTGCCTGCAATGTTTGGCTGACCACAAGAGACAACAGTGTGTGTAGCAATGAACAGAAAATAATCTTACTTCGTACAGCTCCATCATTTAAAATGTGTTGTTACATACTAGTATGTTTGACTTCACATTAACCCTGAGGGTAAATTGGTCAAGAAGGATTATTTCCCTTTTAGATAGAACTGAGAAGAGAGGTTAAGTGATTTGCATCAGGTCTTAAAACTGGTAGAGTTCATAGCTAAGATTTCTGAATCCAAATGTTCTTTCTTTTCTACTATACTGTCCCTTTACTCTACCAAATATTCCCTGGGATAGAGCTAGGAAATAATTCCTCTGCTGCTCAGGTTTATATGCTATCTAACTTGATTTTAGCTGCCATTTCTGTTTATTACAATTTCTACTTGAATGACATACTTATGGACCTTACCTTGGCATATTACAGAAAAAAAAAATGAATTCTGCTTTACATTTACTGGATGCAATCTCCGAAAATTGCTCTGGCTGAAAAGTTCAGTATAAATGCAAAATATCATTAGTACTGAATAAATATTCAATGGTTAATAAACATTTTAAGCATTCTTTCTCCCTCATGAAACAGCTATTATTCATAACCTGTAAGATACTTAAATAGCAGCTATTCCACCTGGGTTCATTCTGCAAGCTCAGGCTCTTCCCAATCAAATAATTGTGGTATGTTAGGGAAAAGTGACACTGGTTTAAGAAATTGGAAAGAAAAATGGGATTCTATTAATTTTTGCAGAATAGTTGGAACTCTGATGATATGATCTGAGGGTTCGTATAATGTATACCTTTTTCATTACTTAAAATAAAAGTAAATTTTTAAATAGAATAACAGCAGTCATGGTCACCACACTGAAAAAGGCAAACATCCCCCAAATGTGTATACTTTTGGGTACTTGGAAACAACAATATGAAAATTTTCATTTTTAATCGAGTAACCTGGGCTCTAATTAGAAGCATTTTATTATTGTGGTTACTGTGTAACTTAAAAGTGATAAAATTGCATTTCCTTTAAAAATACTATGTAGCAAATCCACTAATATAGTATCTCCCTTAATAAACTTCTATGTGCCTCCCTTACCTGTCACAGGGTAAGTTAGCTCTCAGTAAGAATATAGTGAATTAGTTGGAAAGCAGGAATTAGAAAGTTTGGGGGGCATAGATATATTTTTTTTAATCCCAGCTTTTTTTTTTTTCCTGTTTGCTACCAGTGTACTTTGACACAAGTTACTGAATGTCGGTGAGGCTCAGTTTCATGATTTTTATTAAAGAAAAATAAGCACTCAAGGGTTTCAAATGTATATTAAAATATACACTATATGCAAAGTGCTCTGATAAAATAGGCACTCAGTGAACAGTGGACATATTTGCCACCACTGACTAGTTGTATGAACTTGGAGAAATAAGCAAGCTTATGTTTTCTGTTTCAGTTTTTCTAACTACTCTATAAAATTATAGTTGAGGTACCAACCTGCCTCTTTTCTACATTGAAAGAATGAAAAGATAAGACAATTGCTGGCTTGATGCCCAAACCCTTCACTTTAGTTCCCTTGGGGATTATCAACCTTGATATAAAAAGAAAACTCTTTCAAAAAAAGGTGCTCTAATACAATGTATATAACAGTATACCCTATTATCTTTGTCTGTTATCTGCAAGTAGTCTTTTACCCATAAAAACTATGCTCTGAAGAATTTATAATACATACACACAACACACATGCATACACACAGAGGCTCAATTCTGTATGTGTCACTGTCCTTGAGTTTTCAAAACAACTACTCATGGAAAAATTATTTGAATGAAGAAGTTATTTTTATATCTGGTGACCAAAAAAAACAAACTTTCTGCTAGCTAAAAGTTAACAAAAGCCATTTTGATTTGGGAATCCATTTTATATGAATTTTACATGCCTAGAGTCAGCTATATTTTAAGTAATATCACATATTTTTGTATGTTGTCTCATGTTCTCAAGCAGTGTTGTGGACACACGGGAAATGTATGTGTTTACCATAATCTACCCTTTTTTAAATAATAGTTTATATGAAATGATTTTTTTTTTCCAACATTCAACTCACTTTTTGCTAGCTTTACTGAGAGAAAAATTGACAAATAAAAATTGTGTATGTTTAGGGTGTACCTCATGATTATTTAGTATGTATGTATTTTGTGTGTAAAATGATCTTTACAATAAGGTTTTTAAACACATTTATCACCTCACATAGTTACAATTTTTTTTTAATGTGATAAGACTTAAGAACTACTCTCAGCAAATTTCAAGTGTACAATATAATATTGTTAGTATAGTTACCATGCTGTATGGTAGATCCCAGAATTTATTCATCTTACAACTGAAAGTTTATACTCTGACCAACACCTCCCATTCCCCCTACCCCCAACCCCTGGAAACTTATCGTTCTTTTCTCTAGTTCTATGAATTCGACTTTTTTAGATTCCACATATGAATGAGGTCATGTGGTATTTGTCTTTCTGTGTCTGGCTTATTTCACTTAAATTATCTTCCAAATTCACACATATTCTTGCAAATGGCAGTTTCCTTCTTTTTTTTATGACTGAATTGTATATATATTGTGATTATATATAATCACAATTTATCCATTCATCCACCCATAGACATTTAAGTTGCTTTCATGCATATTTTGCCTTGTGTACACAATGCTGCATTGATCCTGAGGTTGCAGATATCTTTTCTAGCTAGTGTTTTTGTTTCCTTTGGATAAATATCCAGAAGTGGAAACTCCTGGATCATATGGTTGTTCTATTTTTAATTTTTTTGAGGAACTGTGGTGCTGTCTTCCATAGTGGCTACACCAATTTACATCCCCACCAACAGTGCATGGAGGTTCCCTTTTTTCCACACCATTGCCAGCTGTTATTTCCTGTCTTCTGGATACCAGCCATTGTAATAGGTATGAGTTGGCATCTGTGTTGTTTTGACTGCATTTCATGGGTGATGAGTGATATTGAGCACCTTTTCATGCACTTGTTGCCATCTGTTTGTTTGTTTTTTTGAAAAATGCCTACTCAGGTCCTTTGACCATTTTTTTTATTGGAATTGTGTTTTTGTTTTATTTTTACTATTGAGTTGTATGAGTTATTCATATATTTTGGATATTAACCCCGATCAGATACATGATCTGCAAATATTCTCTCCCATTCGGTAGATTGCTTTTCATTTTGCTGATGGTTTCCTTTGCTGTGGAGACACTTTTTAGTTTGCTGTTTTCTTTTTGCTTTTGTCGCTTTTGGTTTTGTTGTTAAATCCAGAAAATCATTGCTAAGACTGATATCAAGGCATTTACTGTCTGTTTTTTTCTAGGAGTTTTATGGGTCCAGGGCTTACATTTAAGTCTTCAATCCATTTTGAGTTATTTTTTCTGTATGGTATAAGATAGTGGTCCATTTTCATTCTTTTGCAAGTGGCTGTCCAGTTTTCCCAAAATCATTTATTAATGAGCCTGTCCTTTATCTGTTGTATATTGTTGACTGTTTTGTCATAAATTGACCATAAATGCATAGGTTTATTTCCGGGCTCTCTAATTCTACTGCATTGATTTATGTGTCTATTTTTATGCCAATACCATACTCTTTTGTTTACTATAACTTTATAATATAGTGTGAAATCAAGAAGTATGATTCCTCCAGTGTTATTCTTTCTTGAGATTTTTTTGGCTACTAGGAGCTTTTGTGGTTCTATACAAATTTTAGAACTGTTTGCTCCATTTCTGTGAAAAGTACCATTAGAATTTTGACAAGGGTTGTATTGTATCTATAGATTGTTTGGATTGTATGGACATTTTAACATTAATTCTTCCAGTCCTTGAGCATAGGATATCTTTCCATTTATCTTCAGTTTCTTTTATCAGTGTCTTCTAACTTTCAGTGTGCAGAACTTTCCCTTCCTTGGTTAAGCTTATCCTAGGTATTTTATTATTTTTTTATGCAATTGAAAATAAGATTATGCTCCCAGCTTTTTTTTCCTTTCTGATAGTTCATTACCAGTGTATAGAAACTCAACTACTTTTTGTATATTAACTTTTGAATCTTGCAACTTTACTGAATATGTTTATTCTAACATTTTAGAATTGTGGAGTTGTCATACATACATATACGTGTGTGTGTGTGTGTGTGTGTGTGTGTGTACTGGACAAGTCCCAAAATCTGCAGGGTAAGTCAGCAAGCTGGAAACCCAAGAAAGCCAATGGCATAGTTCCAGTCTAAAGGCCAGCATTCTATGGTGAACTGATATTTTAGTTGGAAGGCAAAACAAGCTTATGTCCTAGTTCAAAAGCAGTAAGACAGAGGGAATTCTCTTAGTTGTAGGAAAATCAGCCTTTTTGATCTATTCAGACCTTCACATGATGGGGTAAGGTCGTCATATTAGGGAAACCTTTCTGCTTTATTCAGTCTACCTATTTAAATGTTAATCTTACCCGAAAACATTCCCACAAAAATATCTAGGATAATACTTAATCAAATATCTGGACACCTAGTGTCACAGTCAACTTGACACATAAAATTAACCCTCACAGTCAGCCAGGTATTCTTCATGGTGCTGGTAAATCAGAGATCAAAAGTTTTACCACCCAGGGAACTTACTGTGAAGCAGACAGACTCCAAGGTGTGTGTGTGTCTTTGTGTTCATGGAGGAGATACATAAAATAAACATATAAGCAAATAGCCAAATAAATGTAATTTCTCCCCCAACTCCCACCTGTCTTCCTGTCATCTTCTCTCTCTCTCTCTCTCTCTCTCTCTCTCTCTCTCTCTCTCTCTCTCTCTTGCTCTCTCCCTGTTTCTCACAGGGAAGAAGAATTTCAACACATACATGCATGAATTTAGGGAGTGATCCATTAAATTACCTGATGTAACAAAGCTCCTGGCATGTCAACAGAATGTTCAAATGCCTTTGTTTGGGACTATGACAGTTGAAATAACCAATGGAGAAACCAGTTTGGAGGAAGCAGTTGAAAAGAAGTCATATCAAAAGCTGGTCTCTGGATGAACAGGACCCAGAAATAACAATGACTCTAAGGCATAATAATATAAATTAGAGGATATAAATATCTAGGGGACCTGCAAGAGACATGCTCCTTTACAAGAGTCACTGAAAGCCACTGCACTTAGAACCCTACATCTTAGGGTCCTCAGATATTTTAGTTCATATATGCTTCTGACTCGAGATAAAATTTACCAATCATTTAATCTGCCAACAATTTAAAATGACCAATCATTTTTATGAAAAGCAATATTGCCTAACAATTTTGTTGACAATATCACCCTTATTATGTTACAAAAATAGAGCTGAACGTTTAACTGAAGGTCAAATTCTCATACAAAAGAGAAAAGAGGCTTTGCTAACCATTTGCTCACAGCTTTCCTGTAGATCATGTTAACATCTGGGGGGAAAGTGTTCCACATAGATACGACAACTAATGCCAAGAATATGATTCAGAAATATACCTGGAGTGTTTGAACAGCAGAGAGGAGCCAAGTCAGGTCAATAATAATAAGTGGATAGAGTTAGATGATACTGGACCATATGGACATTATAAGACTTTGATATTTGACTTTGGAGTGTGAGAAAATAGCAGGAAGATTAAAGAAAAGTATGAGCTAATGCTTGCTATGTTCCAAATAAGAGGATTGTCATGAATGTAGTAGTAAGAAAAACCTGTTTTATTCTGCTTTCACATTAATCATCAAATGTTTTAATGTTAGAATGTCTTCAAATCCCTTCTTTAGCACCTTCTTAGCTTTCATGTCACAGTTATAGCTTGTTCAGATTTGAGCTTTGGACACCCCAAGATTGGTTTTAAGGTTCACACAGTCACAAAATTTTTTCTTTTTGAAAAGTGGTTTGTTTGGTAATATAGCAAAACTTAATAATACAGTAAATGTATTAAAAACTTAGTAGACTTCTGATCTATGTGATTCTGTGAAGATCCATGTTATGATAACATTATTCTCATACCTAATTTATTT